>CM026579.1:12607906-13007947 GCA_000180635.4 Pristionchus pacificus | reverse complement strand
TCCTTCCCACAATGATCTATTCATGATAAATTCACATGTTAAATACTCCAATCACAATCGAATTGGAGAAAGAAGGGGGTAAATTGGCATAAGTTGACCACTTCTCTAACATGTCATTACTGAATACGAGAGAGGGAGAAGGAGAGACAGAATGGACAACCCAATTACCTCTCTTCCCCACTCCTTCCCTTTCTCTTCTCCACTTTCGTACATCCTAACATCCTTAGACTACATTGAGTCTTCTTTCTCATCTCATAGTTCCCCCTCCCCCCCCCCCCCCTCTCTCTCTTTCCCCCTGTGATAGTTATAATGGACTCACCTCATCACCAACTATTATATAAACTGAATGTTGATTCATTTTTCCAGCCTTATCCCATAGAATCAGCGGTACTTCTAATACCTGACACGGATCTATTTATTCGATAACTAATGGTAATAAATGAAACCTTTCCAGGAAAAGGAGCTTCTCTATCGAGAACAACAATAGGGACAACTGACATCGATCCATTACCACCGTCACCGTCTACAAATTATCAATTATCACTCATCTATTATCCAATCATAAGAGAATTGGGGTGGCTAAGTCAGCACAAGCCAGGAAAATTTTGATCACCCTTTAACACTAAGATAACTACGAGTTTTATGGGACAGAGAAAGCAAAAAAATGCGAGTGAGGCCCCCCCCCTAGGGGAGCAAAAACTTTTGGAACGGTAATCTATAATTTTCGAGAGAAATCAAAATAAAGTCCGTATTGAATAGATTCGGAAAAAAAGTTCATAGAAGCGTGATCGGTGCAATCTTTGACAATACATTTTATATGAACTCTCTTTTAACAAATTGGCATAAACTCACTTTGGTCGAATGTAACGTTAAGATATTGAGAATACTTCCATTTAGCCGAGTCCAATTCCATTTTGAATGGCGGGCCGAACTCCCTGAAATGATATCTATCACGTGATATCACTCAATAAACATTTTTTGTTAGAACAAACAATCTTGGAGCTTATTTAGAGTATAATTAAAGACTAACTGAGTATCTCTATCAATTGCACGAATCTCGCATGGTTGTTGTGCTTCGACTGGTAGATTCTCCATGAATATGCATGGATCGGGCATAGTGTATGGAATGGGACCATTGTCGTTCTCGTCCATCAAATAAACGGCGACCATTTGAGATCCAACATTTCCGGCTGAAATTTCATTATTACAAGTAGGTTAATAAAATATCCCGTCCAATATCACACCCAAGCTAATAGACAGCATATCATATATTTGTTCAACCTATCAAAAAAGAATTGGTCACCATTATCGAATGCCTCAATGAGAAGGGCATATTTGGGGATGTCTTCTCTATCGAGAATATTCGCTGTCTTCAATACTCCATCTTGATCAATAGTGAATTGTCTCTTCGGATCCGTCTGTCGATTTATTCGGAACCTTCAATTATTATTTTCAATCCGTCCCCCATTCCACAACATACGTGTATTTTTTGTTATACTCATTGCTATACTTTACCGGAAATGCACAAAATGGGGTAATGGACAAAATTGTGACTCTTTTATCTCGAAATAGTGTGTTGTCGGGCGAGAGTGAGATGGTCAGACCATTCCTCGGGGTAGACAGACACAACGTAAGCATAAGCAAAGCGTACGTGCTTAGTGCTTTGGAGTAGGCTTTTGCTCAGGCCGCTCCAACAACACACACATTGTAGGCTGGCCCGGTAAAGAACAGTAGGCTACATCATCGAATCTCTCCACTAAATTCGAACCGCTCTAACCACTCTAATTGTCTTCATTACCAACAGCCCCATTGTTCCTAGTCTACACATGACACTGTTCGAATAACAGGAAAAAATAGTAATCAATTTTTTAAAGAAAATAATGATCATGTAGTGCATCTCTGAGCTGAAATGACAGAACGGAGAATAAACAACGATTCCATTCCCTCCCACATAAACTGGACCGAGCTACTTCACTATAATGTGTAAAGGATAGAATAGAGATGTCACATTTGCGTGCAACACTTAATTCTCAGGAGGGGGGGGGGGGGGTAATACCCTAGAGATATGTTGCTCCTTTTCAATGCCCCTGCTCCCTAGACTTGGTCAACACCAATTCGTAAAGTACGTTACCGTTGAACCAATCCCCTTTATTCTACTGAATGATGAAGGAACGCCATATGAGAATATTGTGATGTTATTGAGACATAATAATGAGTCAACAAAAAATGAGCTGTGTTTTGAGGATAGCGAAAACGAGCCCATGGATCCCAGCAATCCTTCTTGTGAGCAGCTGTCAAAGGATTTGTTTAGCACGATGAGCGATCGAAAGCCCACACTATTTTCTATCCAAATGGCTTTGGAAGGTAAAGAAAAAAATTTCCTCTTACAATGGAGATGAACAAATGCGAAATAATATTTTGCTACGCTTATAAGAAGAAGGAATGCAGAGTAATTAAGAAGATGAGAATACGACAGATAGCAATTGTGAGAGTTGCACAAGGAGGGGTCTTACAGCGCAGTAAACATAACCTATTTATGCCAATTCCTCAATAAGGAAAGAAAGAACAGAAAAATTAGTGCTACGATTTGTGACGTTGTGCTAAATATAGTAAATAGAGTACGAAGTGAAGCACTACAGTAATTTCGAGTTCTACTTTCCGAGATGTTCATAAATATCTTCCTAGATATATGTCACAGGTTTGTGATCTTGATATAATAACTATTAATGTGCATATCCTAGATCCTCTATCTCTGCCTACAACATATGTTTCATACGTGTTGCATCCTTCTGATTCATAGTTAAGAATACTACTGAGAAGGACATCTCCGTGATTGATAAGGAGATGAATACAAGTGAACTCACGTATAATTAAGAGATGGGAGATCCTTATCGTGTGCCTTGAACGTATCTAGTACAGTGCCTATCGGGGTGGCTTCAGAAATATTCTTGATTACAAACACATGAATATCTCTCGTTTTAGCCAATCCTCCATTCAGATTTGCGAATCGGGATCGTGTAAGGGATTGCTCCAAATTGAAGGGAAGAGATATATCCGAAGATAAAGAAGAAGGAATGGATATGAGAGTGAGGAATAACACTGTCATCCATCCATAAGAAGAGGACGAAGAGTGAGTACCTCCATCCCAATCTTCTTCTCTTCTCCTATCATCTACTCTTTCCTCTACCATCTACTATCTGCAACCAAGACTTATAAATGAAAGAAAGTAGTGAATGAAAAGGAAGAGAGGCAGTATAGAGTGTGCGAATGAAGAGAGAGAGGGGGGGGGGGAGGTCGGTTAGTCTATCGAGACGACAAAGAACGAGACAATGGATATACCCTCTCCTTCTTTGAACGGTCAACAAGAGAAGCCAAGGAAGGAAAGAGAAGCACAAGTTGACATGGAGAAAAGGACTATATCAATTAACATTATGATTCAATTACATGACATACTTATAATTGACTACTTTAACAAAGTGAAAAGTGGGAATAGAGAGAGAGAGAAAGCGGAAAAAGAAAGCGCATAAGAGACTTGAAAGATGAATGGTTGCAATGGGAAGGAATTGAGGCAGGAAAGAGAAGAAGGGAGAGGGAGGAATAGAGGGAGAGGGAGAGAGAGGGAGATGGAGAGGGGATGAGTGAAGGAAAGGAAGAGAGAAATAGGTTGTGGATGAAGTATGAACACCCGATGGTCACCTATATAGTCAAGGACGAATATGTTCCTATGGAGAGAGAGAAGGAATGGAAAGAGATGGGATGGGAAGAGAGAGGGGGGGGGGGGGAGAGAGACTTGAGGGTCAATGAGGAGAGGGCGACCTATCCAATATAGACCAAGAGTGGAGAGAAGGGAACAAGAGTGAGCGGGACACCTCAAAGGGGAGAAGGGAAGAGAGGGAGGGGGGGGGGAGAGGGGAGAGTGATAAGAGTGGAAATGAGTCAGATGGAAGAACCATTCCATCCATCCATACAATGAATAACCCCCCCCCCCCTCTCTCACTCTCTACTCCCTCCCCCCCCCCCCCTGGTATTGATCGATAGATTGGAGGTGAATAAGGAGTTAGAAGGAAGAGAGAGAAGCAGAGATAAGAGGTTGATAATAACATATGATAGTATAAGAGAGGGAGAGAAGGGAAGGAATTGAGAGCACTCACTAATAATAGGAGGAATAGAGAGATCTTGAATGAAGATGGAGGAATAAGTTGAGGAGAGAGACAATGTGAGATGGAGAGAGAGAAGAGAGACGAGAGTGAGGTCACTCCCTCCTCCCCCTCCCCCCTTTCCCTCTCCCTGGGACAGCGGTATTTAGCCTTCGAGTCAAATCTTGAAGAGGGGATGCATACAGGGAATGGGAAAGAGGAGAGAATAAAGAAAGGAATGGAAGGGAGAAGGAGTTCAAGGATCAAGAATTATAACTAAAGGATTGAGATTGAATGGAAGAAAATGAGAGAAGGAAAGGGGGAATGATGAATGATGGAGGAACAGTGATGACTGATAGAATGATGACTAATATCAGAAAGGAGAAGGGAGGGAAGAGAAGAGGAAGAGAGGGGAGTGGGCACACACAATTGTCAAACCATTGCATGGTAATTATGAGAGGAAATGGATGGAAGCACTTAGTATAGTGTAGAGAGGAAGGAGAGATGAGAGAGAAGATGGAGGGAATAAACTATGAAGAAGATCTATCGAAATTATGGTCCTTCCATAGGATAACTTAATATGAGAATGAAGAGAACTAAGGTGGGTACACTATGAGTTGATTGAGAAAAGGTTCAAGAAGTCAGGAAGTACCGATAGATTTCTCATGAAAGAAGAAGAATTATGCAAAAGAAAGTGGTGAGATGAAGAATATGATTGAGAGGGGAAAAAGGAAGAAGGAAATGATGAAAAAGGATATTCGATGTAAAGAGAAGATATGAAGAAAAGAGAAAGATGATGTTGAATGAGGAAAGATGTGGATGGCATTAGAGAGGTGAGAATAACTCTCATGGAAGAAGGAGGTTGACTAGATGGACGAGAGAGAGAGAGAGAGAGAGAGAGAGAGAGAGAGGGGGGGGGGGAGGGGAGGAGGGGAGGAGAGGAGGGAGGGGAGTCTGCAGTGTTTGTCTACTGGATGGACAATGTGTGACCGATGTGCATATACGAAGAGAAAGGAGGCGTCCGAGGGAGGGAAGGAAGACTCACCTCTCCCTCCCCCCCCTATGGAGAGAAAAGAAGAAAGAGGGATGAAGACAACTCTTAGAGAGACGAGAGATACAACTGGTTTCCTCCTCACTCTACAGTAATGAAACGAAGCCATTCTATCATAGGGAATAGAGATGGAAATGTATTCGAATGAAAAGTCAAGGATGGAACAATAAAGTAGAAATGAGCAATTCAACTTAAATATATTTATGATATAGATATTTAAGCGATTCCATGGGAAAAAATGGTAATGACCATATTAAATAAAAATAACAACACACAATCGATGGATAAATGACAGATGTGTACCAATGACTAGACTCCTACCTCCCCCCCCCCCACCCTTTGTCTCCTCTTTTGCCTCGCCTGTCTTCACCTTTCTTAGTTTGATCGTCTCTTCACTCATTCCTTTTATCTAAGGGATTTCCATTCTGAGTCAAGGTCACAAGAAGAAAGGAACTTGCACAAAAAAGGAAATGGGGAGGGGGTGGGAAAATATAAATAAGGGCGGAAAAGTTCGGTTACTACATATGAATTTGTAACTCAAACCCATTTCTTTCTTGAAAAAGGGTCTATAGAGAATTCTGAATTTAATCCATTTCTCATAGTCAACTAATACAGATACCAATTAGATTGCCATTTGTGTGTGGGTTGGTAGGATTGTCTAATCGGAAATCTATCCGAGATATCGAGTCAGTCGCAGAACATTCAATGACAAAAGTCATTCACAGCTCTGCGGCTCTAACAGATTTGTCAGTTTCTATTCGAAATTACCAATATATCTCCCAATAGGAAATGCATATGAATACGAGTATTCAAAAACAAAAGAGAAACATAACGAGGAAGACCCAAGACGGATTCAAAATGTCTCGCTAAGAAAGAAGACCACCAAGAAAAACAAAACGATTCCGACATTAAATTGCTCTCGCCAAAAAAGAGACGTCGAAGATATTTAAAAGTTCATCGTTCATTGTTAGACTGAGAAATGGTTATGCAATCTATATAAAACTATTAAATGATCCTTGAGGGTCCCTTTGCTTTACGAATCATGCATTCCCTTCTTCGCCCCTCTCGATTGCAGGTGCAATAAAGAGGGGAGGAAAAGGGAAGAGGGTCTCGGTAAAACCGAGAGAGTCGGTTTTGCCTCGGTTTTTACGACCCTTCCGATCTCTCTCTCCCCTCTCCCCTTCCCTCTCGAAGAGGGGGAGGGGAGGGAAAGGTTGGAAGGGTCGTGAAAAACCGAGGCAAAACCGACACCCTCGGTTTCACCGACCCCTCTTCCCCTCTCTTCGGATTATCCGAGGATGGGAAGAGGGTGTGCGCTCGCTCAAGAGCACGTGCTCGAGGGAGAAGGGAAGGGCCTCCGAGAGCTCGGTTTTACCGAAACCGAACTTGCAACCCTAGTGAGTGCAACATTCCAATATTTCTATAGCACACACCGTAATGTATTTAGCACTCTTTCATCTCTATCGATTTATTTGCAACTTCCTCATTAGAAACACTTATTGTCCGAGAATTTTTTCCCTGACAGAGCGCTTTCCGAGAATTCTCTGATAATGAGAGTCTCACACTCAGACCATACATTTCACACAAATTGTCAAACCTATGACATATATTATAAAAATAAATATCCTCTTTCTACCATTTCCTTTCGTTGCGCGTCTATTGCGGTTATTTCCCGTTATTTACAAGATCCTCTATAGAAAGCCAGTCCCATTAGAGAAGCGATTGATGTTCTCCCCAATAAAATATGTAGTAAAATAAGGATCTTCTATCTTTAATTGTATTGACAAACCTGGCAGAATCTCCATAATCTTGATCGTGGACAGTAAATGAAGTGAGAATGGATCCTGTAGGCAATCCCTCACTAATCGATATCTCATTCATTCCTTCGATTATTGGATGCCCATCATTCTCATCGATCAAATGTATGTATGCAGTTGTTTTTCCTTCATGGATTCCATCAGATACAATCACTTCCATTGACATTCCTTCTTTCTCATTCCATTTCTCATAGTCGAGTAACTAAATTAATGAGATTAATATCATGTGAATAATTATATTGGATATGATTAACCTCTTTAACTCTAATAACACCAACAGAGGAACCAGATGAATCTTCTTCACTCGTCATGTAAAAGAATGAATTTTGCTCAGCCAATGAGTAAGTGAGAATATTCTCTCTTAATAACATTATTATTATTATTACGTTTATATCCCCCCCCCCCATTAAAATTTTCTTACGGATCATTTTTGTCTTCATCCATAGCCGAAAGAGTCAGGATTGCAGTATGAATAGGAGCATTTTCTTTCACTTTTCCAGAGTAATACTGAATAGAAAAGGAAAGAGTGTGATGAATATTCTATTTTACCTTCTGCTCGAAATAAGGTTCGAAATCATTCTTATCCCTCACGAATATAGTTACATTTGCCTCGGTGCTCCTACAACACTTCTTTCTCTTTCTATCTCATACTCTATCTGCTCACAATTGGGGAATTCCGTGATCCGTTGCCATAACAGTTATCACCATTTGATTGTCCCCACTTCCTTCATAATCAAATGACATCTTAATCATTATTCTTATTTATTTTGTTTATCTTTGTCTCACCGTTGCGAATATTTTTCCGCTGGAAGAATCAATAGTAAATATAGGATTTCCATTCATTTCCTTATTCTTTATGATTGAATAAGTGAGGCGTCCATTATTAGTATTTGGGTCATCGATATCATTTCCTTCTACTCTCATTATAAATATTCCTTCTGATGCTCAAGTGATAAATTATATAAAAAGAGAAAAAATAATAAATTACACTGAGGTTCTCTATTCTCGTCGATAAATCCGAATAGATTCGAAGAGAAATATGGGGGATTATCATTGACGTCTCTCACATTAATCTGAATTTATCCATATAACTAAATTGTCTTACATCATTCTTTTTTACCTGTACATCAGCATATCCAATAAGTCCATTTCCATCTGAGTCAATAGCTCTTACGATCATCATCCATGTAGGTAATCCCTTTGGGGGATCTCTATCCACACTTTTTATCATCCACATTTCTCCTTAAATTACACTTCAACTTCAATTATTCAGATAAAAATGCAGTGAGCGATAGTGTGCTTAATACCTTTCTCAATGATTTTTAATTTTAATTATTTATGATTTGGCACTAATAAAAGAGAGTTAAAGTACAAAAAAAAACTATACTCACAAATTATTTTTTTTGTTTTTTATACAATTTCAAAATAACCATTATTTTATGACTCATATATTTTAACATGTATCTAGCTTTTATCTAGATTCGTGCCAAATCCCCAAGAAATGGTTGAATATAATTGAGATAGATATGAGTAGTAAGCTAAAAGGTCACGTGAAAAAAGACGCTTACCTGTATGGGAATGTATTGAGAAGTGTTCCCCTACTCCTTGACCAATTAAATCATATACGATTCCTCCATTTGTTTCATTCTATAATTGTTGTCCTTCCCTTCCCCTTTATCTATGCCCACCTTATCTTTATCCGTAGCCATTACTCTTAATAGAACTTGCGGAATATTTGCATCCTCTTCATTAATTGTTATTTCATATTTGGATTGTGTAAACTGAGGGGCGCTGAAAATATATTTGTCTCTTCCATTTCTATATTCTCCTTACCAATCATTAACATCTTCAATGAGTACAATAAGTTGAGTTGTAGTATTGAATATACCATCGATAGCAATAACTTTCAGCGAATGTTTAACTTCATTCTCATAGTCTAATTTATCCTTCACAAATACTATCCCAGTCTTAAATTGAATAGTATTTCAATCACTCCGTTAAATTTAATTTCTAACCTCGGTCTCTATTCCAAATAATAGTCTAGTCGAATGATCATTATTAGCAATCTCATACCGAAGCTTCGAATCTTCAATAATGAATGAGATTGATGAGAGGACCATATATTCCCTCATTGAATGCACTCACTCTTATCTCTATCAGTTGCCTTAAGAGTCATTAAAATGTGCCCGATAGGAGAATTCTCCTTGACACTAGATGTATATTCTTCATATTCGAAGACTGGAGCATTGTCATTGATATCATCGATTAAAATTCGTACTTTGGTTGTATCTAAACCTTTATCTTATTTCTTACACATCCTAATATCACACCAGTATTGAATGAATCCATTCCTGGAAGAGAACTTTTCCAATTATCACGAGCTTCAACTGTTATAATTAATTCGTCCTGTATATATGTTAACATTTCCTCCATTCGTTTAAATATATTGACATTTTACCTTCATCTCTCTATCAAGAATGACCAATGGATAGATTTCCCCCGTTTTCGAATCAATTCGAAATTTAGATCCATCGTCATCTTCTTGAAGACATAGAATACGGTAGAAGACCTAAGATTCATAAAATTAGTTCACCCCGCCCCCCCCCCTCCCCCCCCCTCCCCCCCCCCCCCCTACCTCACTCTTTGGTCCAATACCATCTGCATCGCTTGCGTGTACTCTCACTATAGGCATTCCGTTATTCCTGTTGAAATGAAAAAAAATGAATGGTCCATAAATGATCTTACTGTATTTCATATTCATGAGAAGTAATATTCTCTTGGATATTTCCAGTGAATAAATTGAGATTGAAATGGGGGATTGAATCATTCTCGTCTTCTACTTCCACAATCAATTGTCTTGAAGATGATATATACGAAGACATATCCTATATTTATATTATATCCTCATTTCTATCCTCTATGTACCGTTGCAATTAATGTGATTGTATAGTTATGGGATATTTCATAATCAAGTGGTTCCATTATTGATATATCCATCCATTCATCTCCTTCATGTCTTCGAGTGAAATGTCGGAATTTAGAAGCTTTCCCCCCTTCAGATTCTCCACTAACACTCATTCTGAATAGTGTGAATGCTCTCGTTCCCTTCCATCCCCCCTCCTTACTTATACATTGTAGTACCAGCCGTTGTTGCTGCTACACACCTCGCAATTATCATATTCATCTATAATCCATTTATTTATCATTAGTTAGTTTCTTCCCTTTTCTCTTTCTTACCCCCATATTCTCCTTCACAATAACTTTGGATGGGCACTCGTCACTATTCATCCATTGTGGACTATCTTGATTATTATTATGAATAACAATGTTAACTGTACTCGATGAAGATAATGATCCTCCTTCTCCATTATCATTCGCAATCACAATAAATCGAAACTCGGTTTTCTCAAATACGTTTGAACCAATTTAAAAATATAGAAGTTATTACCTTACCTTTGATTGATCGATTTTCTTGGCTAAAATAATTTGACCACTGTGAGGCGAAAGTAGATTGAGATAATTGATATCATCAATATGATCGATCCCTGCTGTAGAATCGACCCCAAGGGAATACGTTATTCTTCCATTCTGAGGGGCGTCCAAATCGGTGGCAACAACAGTGAGAATGTTCGTTCTGGACATTGAGGGAGTGAGAGGGGGGGGGGGGGGAGGAGAGGGGTGTCACCTACCCTTCATTCGTGTATCTCCATATACTTGCAGTGTATGAGTCTCTATCGAAGAGAGGAGCATTGTCATTAACATCTTCGATCTTGGAATATACTTAGTAAATGAACACATTGTAATGATGGAATAGGTGAACCTCGATAGAGAATGAACAGAATGCAATAAGGGGTCGATCTCCATTATCCGTGGCTTTCACTGTAACATCTTCCCTTTGTCTACTCTCTCGATCGAATACAATATGTGGAGAAGGAGAGATTATTCCAGAAAGAGAATCAATCACGAATGCTTTTCTACTCTCAGATTGTGAATGGTAAAGGGAGTATATAATTTGTCCATTCGATGAAGTATCATTATCTTCTGCAATCACCTGCAATTCATGTCTCTTTTCACACATTAATACTTTTAAATACGTCGTGTTTTGTTTAAAATGTATGATTAGTTTCAGCCACACTCCCGAAATGTCCCGAAATGTGAAGGAAAATAACCTGGATAATCTCTATCTTCTTTCCATCTTTATAGTGCCCTTCCTTCAATTTCGCTTTCTTGGAATATTCTTCACAATTGACGAAAACGGGTTTATTGTTGTTGATATCTTCGATTGCTCAAATATATTTATTGAATTCTTATCTACTCTTTGTTTCCTCTCCCTCCCGATTATACCAATATTTCATTTTGATAAAAGAGAAGAAAATAGTGAAGTGTTCGTTATGAGTAAAGAACAGGAGTACCATTGTGAAGAATGATTGTTTTACGTTCTCTCTCTTTTCGCTCTTTTCAGTCGTAACGATTATGCATCTAACCTCTACTTCTCACTAATTCTTTGCTATTCTCTTTATCTCTCGTCAATGTCACGAACTGCTAAAAGTTCCAGGACCGAAAGAGAAAACAAGAACGAGGAGAGTGAGAGAGAGAGAGAGAATGGAACAAATGTCATACCAATTCTGACAATCGCTTCACTTCGATGAAATACTCTTTGTTCATCTTGTCCAATTTCACAACATCCTCCATCATCAGTTGCAATCACAGTAATATTGAGTGGACTTCCTTCCTTTTGCAATCTCTCTCCATTTACATTCGGCCCAAGGCGAATCACTCCTAAAGAGAACAAAAAAATTAGAATCACTTGGATATTTCTTTAATTTTCCTTGTGTTTGTGAATGAATGTGCATACCTGTATCCTTGTCAATGACAAATAATTTAGTGTGAGAAGAGTCAACTCCGTTTTCATCCAATAAGGAATAGAGTATCTACAGAGTATTTGATATTCTCTCTCCCTCCTTCCATTCCCTCTTACTTGGTCTCCATCTATATCCTTAGCTTGTATCTCAATGATAGGAGTCCCTTCCTTAGCATCTTCTGCTACGTATGATATGTATGATGACGTTGGAAGGAATATCGGATACTCGTCATTACGATTTTCTGCTCTAATTTGTACCTGACAGAGAAGAAGAGTGAGAAGAAGAGTGAGGTACGTAAAGGGATTGAAGAATTATTGAAATGATACATGATATACGACGAGACATACAGTCCTGGCTAATCCCCAAATGAAAACGGGGCGCCCGGGGCGTCCCGGGGCGTCCCCCAGTGTCCCCCTCGCATCTAGCGCCTCCAGACATTTTCAAATTGGGCCCAATTTGTGTTCGTCGTATTCTCCGTTCGATTCTGCGTCGATTCATGTTAAAAAATTAAATAAAATAATTAATTAATATTTATGATTTTATTTTCAAAAAAGTGGCGAATAAAACGATTCGTGCATCGAAGAGTACGCCTTGTGGTATTTATCCACTGCGGCTGTAGAATCTTTTGATAAGTACCGTAGAACGTACTCCGTGATGCACGAATCGTTTTATTCGCCAATTCTTTGAAAATCAAAATGTATATTACAATTAAATATTTTATTTAATTTTTTCACATGAATCGACGCAGAATCGGTCGGAGAATACGACGAACACAAATTGGGCCCAATTTGAAAATGTCTTGAGGCGCCAGAAGCGAGGGGGACGCCCCAGGCGCCCCGTTTTCATGGGGGGATTAGCCAGGACTGTAATCTTACAATGGTAGTGGAAGAGAGGGGAGGAACCCCATTGTCTCTTCCATTTACAATTAATCGATAGATGGAAGTTTCTTCTCTACTAACATCGGCATCTATTCGAGACTTAAATATTTTATTATTCGAGGCAATCCATTAATATTCATTCTCTATTACTCTCTATTCACCTTTGCATAAATATCTCCATTTTCATTAACATCGAAAATAGAATTATTGATGGAATAGATGATTCTTCCATTCTCTCCGCTGTCGAGATCTATTGCTTCCACTGAACAAATTCAGAATTTTGGTATGTTTAAACCCTAAAGACCCATGATCTCAAACCGATAACTCGGTTATCTAGCTATTCATTTGGCTCGCCCCTTTAATCTTAATATCATATCAACTATGCAGTTTGTTGTAGAATCATTCGGCGAACTATCATAACGATGTTTACGAAAGCTGTGGATCAAATTGTAACGGGGAAAATGATAATGCACAATGATAATGATAATGGAATCAAAAGTGTCTGAGTATTGCCAAAGAACCAAATTGAGAAACGAACAAAAACTAATGAGCACTTAATCAAAAAAAAATTCTTCTTTGATCCTATCCTATATTTCCCATTTTCTCACCTCGTATTATTGTTTTTCCCAATGGAAAATCTTCCGGAACAAGAGCAGAATAGAAAGGTTGTTTGAATATCGGCCTATTATCATTCACATCCTGAATAATATTAAATAAGAACATAATATGTTTATATTATAATAAATTTATATTATAAATAAAGAAAGATCCACACCGTAATCATAATATTCAATTGGACCGTACTGCTCACATTTCCCTCTTGAGCAATCACTGCAATTAACATCTATTATTCTGTTGTTATTTGTTTTTCCTGGTAGAAAGTATTCCCAAACAATATTCTGTTTTAGTGTTCGAGTGAGAGCAAAAACGCACAATATTCAAATGGTATTTACAGTATCCCACATATAGACGTGAAGATGCAATGGATCTAATTGTGGAGAGCACTCAAGATAGAGAATCTACTCTAATCAAAACCATTTCCCCTGGGAGAAGAGAAGACCCATGAACCCCTCACTTAGTTCATTTACTGTTCATTCTTGTCCATACATCCATTCCCCTTCTTCCCCCTTTCCCCCCCCCCCCTCTCCCCCCCCCCCCTTCCGTCTCATTCCCTCCATCATTCCTCTCTCTTCGTCACATCCTCTTGAGAGGACAAATAGATAATTAAATTGTAGATGAATCCTCTAAGAGAGGAGAAGAGGAAGAGGATAGATGAGAGAATTGAGAGGGTAGTAGGGAGATTGAGAATAGATCTTCTTTCATTAATGAATGTACACAGTCGTGAGAATAGTATAAATGGAACTTAGTATTATCATTCAAATTATTTAATTTGAAACATACCGCTTAATCGATGTAATTTATTAATTGAATTGTTATCGTAGTCTAATGATCTCTCAAGATGGACAATTCCACTTGATGGATTAATGCGAAAATAACCACCAGAATCTTTCCAATCCTGATACTCATTATGTTCATTTTATGCATATCATTGTCAATAAAGAATAAATACCTTAATCGAATAGTGAATAGATTCTTTAATTTTTCCATCAACGGATCGAAAAGAAACTGCTTTCATTTGAACGATGCTGTAATTTTAAAAGATGATACAGTATTATAAGTATACTATTGTTTGCTATTCAATGTTGAAACCTTGTGTCGACTTGCGTATCTTCAGCCACTTCCACTTCATAAATTCCTTTCAAAAATTGTGGAGGTCGATCATACGATGAAATTTCCACAACGGCTACATTTCCCTTCTGTAAAAATAATTTTGTTTTAGATCTATATTATCACATTTTCTTTTCATTCGCTTACTGATATTTTTTTGATCATCTTATTTCTATCAACTGTCTCCGCAACAGCCTCTACAAAAAGTCTGTATTTTTCTCCTCTTTTATACTCCCTCTTCTTGGTTCGAACTATTCCACTTAAAGAATCAACAGAAAAGAAGCCATCAGCTGAATATCAAGAGAATTCATCTTTCTTCACATTATAATAAACACGACTTACGTTCTTGATTGATTAGATGATATTGAATAGAAGGAAATTGAATGAGAGGATCTTCATATCTCGCTTCTAATTTGTATATATGAAGTCCTATAGGAGGTTCAGTGGGAACAACAGCATAAAATGGTCGTGGTGAGTTGACGAAATGAATTTTTTCGTCGATATCGATTACTTCTACTCGAATATTACAAAATCTTCCTAGAAATAATTAATTTATTCATCTATCTAACTAACATTTCCCATAGTGTATTTCCATTCTTATTCTTATTTTCCCTTCAACATCGACCTCTATTTAATTATTATATATGACTCTTACAGAATTGTAGTGAAGGCGTAAGAAAAGAAAAGGGAGGAGGGGAGTCCCCATCCCCCCATAAATAGGTGAGAATGGACTCTATCTCTTCCCAATGATTACCTCTCTATGAATAGAGAAATGTCCTGTCAACCTTCCATTTATCCATCATTCCAATTATTCAATTGTCCATCTGTACCATGTGATAGAATGCTCTATCGTCGATTGAATAATATAATGATACATTGTTCCCTTCCTCGAGTGGAAACTACAGAAGGGGATACAACTTCCCTCCGATTCCTACTACATTATTCACAAAATGCATCTGCTCTTTCTCCTTCCTTCTCTTTCATATCATCTCTAATCCCCCTTCTCCTTCTCTCTCTCCTCTCTTTCCCTCTTTCTCGTTAGAGATAGGTCACCCTAACCCCCTCAAGCATTATCCATATGGAGAGTGCCCGTTGCTAGCTGCTCCCTCTCTGCCTTTCCCTTCCCCCTCCTCTCTTTCCCTCATCTACCCTCCCCCCCCCCATCCCTTCCCTCTTCTCATCCATTCAGTCTAAGAAGGACTGATGGTTCCTCTTCTATTCCACTCAATGATCAACCCTTCCTTCTAATGATGGGTACTCATTTCCAATGGAAGACGATGAATCTACCATCAAGTACTTCCATTTCCCTCCCCTTTGCCTCTCCCCTCCCTACCCCTCGCCCCCCCCCCCCCTTCCTTCCCCTTCCCTCACACAATGAGGAACACCCTACTGTCTCTTTCTTCTGGGTCAACTAAGCATTAATAATGAATTCACTAAGAAGGTACACGAAATTATAGAAGAGGGGAAGAGTTAATTAATATTGAGAAACTAATTATTACACATTTATAGAGTGGATTCGACGAAGGAGTTGAATGAGTATGAATAGTCTTACCAATATGAGATTTCTTCTTATATATTTCAATCGTAATTGAGTGTTCTTTCTCCTTTTCATAATCCAATCGAGGGGAGATTACAAGTGTTCCATTGAGATAGAATGAGAAAGGCCAAATGAAGAGGGGTACAGCATACTCAGATGGAGAAAGAGATATCTTCTTAAATAAATACAAAATTATAAATTCGTCAATTCTTTTACCCCCCCCCCCCCTAATATTTAGATACATATCTATCATTAGATACATATAGATATATATCGATATATTTATATTGTGAGAAAAATGAAAAGGAAAGGGACCGAAATTATGGTTGACTCCTCTTCATTCTCAGGAATGGCCAACGATATATCACATTCCTTTTCATCATTGTTCCATCTGAAATTGTGGAATATCACGTTATTTCTATGAAGATATAGCCCATTCCTCATCTCTTTCCAGTCTCTATTCCCTTCTTTCTCTCATTTCTTTCTTGGTCATTCTATGTACATATCTACCACATTTCAACATGAATGAAATAATCTTCCTCTAAACTTCTGCTAGGGGAGAATAATTTTCGTGGGAACAATTCACAACTTTCTATTTAAAAAGTTAGAGATTCAATAAAAATAAAATAATCATGTCAAACTTTTTAAACATACTGGGAGGAATACCGGAGAATGTAAAAGAGTTCCGAGAAAAATATTTTTCACAAGTTGAAATAATACCTTTCGGGAGTGATATCTTTTCTTCGAGGGAATTCAATTCTGTCTGCATTCTGCAATGTATTCTCTCCAATTTGAAACATGTGGTAACGGGAAAGATTGAATGGCTCTCTCTAGTGTCAATTATACCCCCCTTTATACTGTACAATTGGAGAATCACTCACAATATAGAGAATTTGGATGAGTATTAATGCATTCTCTATCCTCATCCTGCTCGTTTTACCCCTTCATTCACTCATTCCCATTGCTGCTAAATTAAACTTTGAATTCACTGAAGAGAGTAAATCATAAAGATTTGATAGCGAAACAAGCACAACTTTTAGGATTATATGTATAATAAGAGAGCGAATGAATCATCAAATGAGAATTATTCTAGCCTGTAAAACAATGGGAAAAAATGACGAAGACGATACGTTGACCAGAGAGAGAGAGAGAGGTCCAAGAGGAAAAGACTCATGTTGAGGATAGAGATATGAGAGTGAGAAAGGGGCGGAGTCTTATAACAGATGTAGATGAAATGGCTACTGGTCCACTCCATTCTCCCCTTCATACTTTTCTCCGAATTATCACCATACGGTAGCGATAATCAGTTACCAGTAACAATAAAATTAAATGCTAAGTACTGTAAGGCACGAGAGAAAAATATTGATGACCGCAAATTGACAGTTCGGCTTATATCGTCTTATAGTAGAACCTTATCTTAAAGACAATCTACTTCTCATAAGGAACAACTCGATTTTTCCTATTTTATCAGTCCGATCACTTATCACGGCTTTCATCCAATAATTCACTCAATTTGGATTGTCCAAGAGACACATTTGAGTTGACTAATTTCTCGAAGGTTATCGAAGGTCTCGGGGAGGGGGGGGGGGGGGGGAGAATCTCAAAGTGTCACTTCAGGCCTCGGTGTTTCCCAAATAGGTAAGCTCAGAAAAGACCTAAGAGAAAAAGAAAAAAAGTGTTTTGGAGATGAAATGTTGATGATGAGATGATTAGTTAGTGAGATTATGATCGACCAAAGTTTTGAATGACCTATACCGATCTATTAAAAACCGAAATCGAAGGTGGGGGGGGGGGTCAGTCTGATTTGCCAGAAAACGCGAATTTTATGTATTTTCGCATTTTTTAGCGTGGCATCAGTAGATCAAAGAGAAACACGGCAAGTCGATTGGAATAATTGATTTGATCTGACCTGTTTTCTCTATTTAACCAATCATGTCAAAATTTACATCATTGAAGTCAAGATTTCAAGACGAGTCCGAACATGGTTTTAAAATATTTAACTTATCGTTTTTGAAGCTTTAAAAATTTTGATTCGGTGTTCTCTCTGCCAAGGCCAACGACACAAAAAAATTAGCCGTTCTTTTCCGTTTTCAGGGCAAACTCAACCAAATTTCCCTTCGACTTCAACTTTTGATATTCGAGAGCTGCCGATGATCCTGATCATTTCTTGTCACTTCTCTCACCTTTTGGTCTGTCCTTTCATCGGAGAGTATTCCCACCAGTATCCCCATCATTCTCATTCCACACCGCTTCCATATTTAGAACCGTTGTTGTCTGGGCCAAGAAACATGATTCTGAAATTGAATCGATTCTCAATCGACACACTAATTGAACTACTGTTTTCCCTCATTCTTTTCTCCTTTAGAGGAGTCTCATTTTTTAGAAATGAAGGAGACAGGAATGAGATCCACCTCGATTCCCTTTGTTTGATTTTACAACTATTTCCCCTCATATTTTCTGCGAAACTCAATTTATATAATATAGATTATATTTGATTTTTGTGAGCACTTTTAATAGAGGGATAGGGAATAATGCACCCTTCCTTCACAAAAATAGATACACATGAAATGACATTTGGAAATGACAAAGCAAAAAAACAACGCAGAAGTATTTTTAACGATGTTTGAGGATACTCGAGTGTGAAAGAAGAAGTTGATGAGGAATAACTTCGTCTCGTGGAGTAACCTCGAGGAGAAGAAGTTGATGAGGAATAACTTCGTCTCGTGGAGTAACCTCGTGGAGAAGAAGTTGATGAGGAATAACTTCGTCTCGTGGAGTAACCTCGAGGAGACACATTTCATATAATGATCAATTATTAGATCAAATTGCATGTTGTGTCATTGCCAAAAGGAGTGCAATTGCAATTTGGTACATCATGCACGGTGTTCGCGGAAACATTCCAATGCATCAGTTCCATCTCACTTTCACGTCCCATGTTATGTCCTTGCCATTGAAATATCTATCTGGTCTTGTGAATTTGACCACCGTAAATAACCAACTACAAATTCTTCAAAATAAAACTTTGACTTTCTATATAATAATTCGTAAAGAATGATATTGATAGTGCTACTTCACTATATAAAAAGATGGTTATATTTTGGTGATTCGTGGAAATCAAAAACTCGCAAATCTGCATTTTTGATCCTAAAAACATGTAACTGACAAAGCGAAGCGATTTGATTACTGTAATATTTCACATTAAACTTTGGAATCCTGTTCTTCGACGAAGTAGGGTAGGTACCACCAAGCAAATTTTCAAACTTCCTCTAAAATTCCAATTTTTCTTGCAACTGGGCATTATGCGCTGTAGAATCATGATAGCACTTCTAGATTTTCAAAACAATTCAACTTAAACCAGTATAAGTTGAAGAGTTTGGTGTTTTTTCGCGCGTCGCGGTCGGAGCGTCGCGTGTTTCCACGGAGCACATCATATACCTCCTTTTGTGAACTATTTTTCTTTGCATTTTGTGACACGGGATTTTTGATTTTTTGCATTTTCGAAATAAGAGAGGATTGCTCCATTGATTCCAGAGCGATTAATTACAGAACATTCAGAAAATCAACACTTGACAAGGTACGGTAGCTACAATGACCAGCACGTGTCACTCCATTTTCTCAATGTTCGCTGCGACAGATTTTGCTGAATTTTGCCAGGGACTTCTATTCATCCTCGACCAACTTCACAATTAGGAAACTGGACAACGGCATCTTGAATATCATTCGTACGCTAATTAAAACAGAAAATATCGAAAAATCTTGAACTTTGAATTCGAAGTGTATACAACCTCCGCGACAGATTTTTAGTATTTTTGAAATATATATTCTACTCGACCATGTCTTCATTTTAATATAAAAACTGGGAGGCTGCACTTTCTAATATTCCATAAACCCTAGAAAAATCAAATTAACGTTAAGATTTGAATTCCCGGGCGATTTCGACTATTTGTACCTTTTCCCGGCTCTCAACCTTGAATTTCCCGGATGACGGTCCCTAGAAGTAGGGTAGGTACACCACGCAAATTTTCAAACTTCTTCTAAAATTCCAATTTTTCTTGTAATTGGGTATTATGCGGTGTAGAATCATGATAGCACTTCTAAATTTTCAAAATATTTCAATTTAAACCAGTATAAGTTGAAGAGTTTGATGTTTTTTCGCGCATCGCGGTCGGAGCGTCGCGTGTTTCCACGGAGCACATCCTCCACCTCCTTTTGTGAACAATTTTTCTTTGCATTTTGAGACAAGGGAGTTTTGATTTTTTGCATTTTTGAAATAAGAGAGGATTTCTCCATTGATTCCAGAGCGATTAATTACTGCACAGTGAGAAAACCAATACATGACAAGGTACGGTAGCCACGATGTCCAGGACGTTTCACTCCATCTCACATATTTTCGCTACTACAGATTTCGCTGAATTTTTGCAGGGACGTCTATTCAGCCTCAGCCAACTTCATAATTAGGATTCTGGACAGGGGCATCTTGAGCATTATTCATACGCTAATTTAAACTGTAAAAATCGAAAAATCTCGAAATTTGAATTCGAATTGTATAAAACCGCTACTACAGATTTTTAGTATTTTTGAAATATATACTCTACTCGACCATGCCTTCATTTCAATATAAAACTGTGAGTGCGCACTTCCTAATATTCTGGAAATCCGTGAAAAATCAAATTAACGTTAAAAATTGAATTCCCGGGCGATTTCGACGTTTGTGCTTTTCCCCGGCTCTCAAAACTAAAATTCCCGGATGACGGTCCCTAGAAGTAGGGACCTCAATTCATCAATGCGCAGCTAATTGATAAGAACTATACGTTTAAATACTTTCACAGTATCCACTTAACGCATACAATGCATGAAATGTAGACGAAACAGGTCGTAGCTCGCCAACAAAGAGAAAGGAGTCTTGGATTCACTGAATGTTGGAAGCCATTTTTGATAAGGTTTGCGTCTGTAGATTTGTCTAACTTTTTGCTGAGTCGTTTTTTTCAGTGCATAAAACAATCCAAGAATAGAACAGAAAAGGTACATCTCGAAACTCGCTCTCGATGATTACGATTTTACGATTATTACACATTTATCAAGAGGTCGGGTTAGGTGAGAGCTCTGATGTGCATGGCATTCCAACTGGCTTTTCTTGCTTCGTTGAGAAAGTTCGGGCCAACAGTCTTGCGGAAGATATCGCTCCATCTAGTCATTGGTCGACCTCTTCTTCTTTTTCTTGTCGGGAACCATTCGATCACAGATCGGCTCCACTTCCAATTGTCGTCATTCGCGATCTTGTGCAACCAAAACCATTTCCTTTTCTGCGCATCTCGAACAAAGTCCCGAATTCGAGTTGAATCTCGCAACCGCTCATTAGAGACATGATCGAGCACAGTACAACCTACCATCCATCTTTCCATTCGACGTTGAGCCACTGATAATCGATTCATTTGTGCATTGGTCAGAGCCCAACATTCGCAACCATACAATACCGCGGGGAGAATGCAGCCATTGAATAAGCGACGTTTGTGAGCCATTGGGATACCCCGATTGATGAGAAATGAGCGGTGTTTGTGAAATGCCCCATACCCTGCTTGAATTCTCCGTGTTATTTCCCAGTCGTCAGTCCCGTTAATTGTTATCCCACTTCCCAAGTATACCACCTTTTCCTGCAATTTTACAACCTTTCCAGCTACTTTAACTATTCTGGGTAGGGGTTTGGATGTCATTCCGATGGTCTTATCCCCGTTGAGCTGCAGTCCCACTCCCGCCAAAACCTTTTCTAGTTCCACGGCCATGCTTTGAATTTGTCGTTCATCGTGTGAGATAATGACAGCATCATCAGCAAATAGGATATGAGAAAGGAACCGACCATTTATGCAAATTCCCTTCTTAGACCAGTCTAATTGGCGGAATGCCCTATCTAAAACTGCAGTAAAGAGTCTTGGGGACAAGCAGTCACCTTGACGAACCCCCCTTCCAACCTTAATTTCCACCTCACTCCCGTTGACCACCAGGGAGTGTCTGTGGATTTTCTGTGGATTTTCGCCTATTTTTTATATGTTATTCGCAACAATGTAGACTTATCATTTCACTTAAAAATAGAGAGGTACACCTCTTCATTTGTGATTTAATTAGGGACTAGGGACCCTCATCCGGGAATTTCAGTTTTGAAAGCCGGGGAAAGGTGCAACTAGTCGGAATCGCCCGGGAATTCAAATCTTAACGTTAATTTGATTTTTCACGGATTTCCAGAATATTAGGAAGTGCGCACTCACAGTTTTATATTGAAATGAAGGCATGGTCGAGTAGAGTATATATTTCAAAAATACTAAAAATCTGTAGTAGCGGTTTTATACAATTCGAATTCAAATTTCGAGATTTTTCGATTTTTACAGTTTAAATTAGCGTATGAATAATGCTCAAGATGCCCCTGTCCAGAATCCTAATTATGAAGTTGGCTGAGGCTGAATAGACGTCCCTGCAAAAATTCAGCGAAATCTGTAGTAGCGAAAATATGTGAGATGGAGTGAAACGTCCTGGACATCGTGGCTACCGTACCTTGTCATGTATTGGTTTTCTCACTGTGCAGTAATTAATCGCTCTGGAATCAATGGAGAAATCCTCTCTTATTTCAAAAATGCAAAAAATCAAAACTCCCTTGTCTCAAAATGCAAAGAAAAATTTTTCACAAAAGGAGGTGGAGGATGTGCTCCGTGGAAAAACGCGACGCTCCGACCGCGACGCGCGAAAAAACACCAAACTCTTCAACTTATACTGGTTTAAATTGAAATATTTTGAAAATCTAGAAGTGCTATCATGATTCTACAGCGCATAATGCCCAGTTGCAAGAAAAATTGGAATTTTAGAGGAAGTTTGAAATTTTGCTTGGTGTACCTACCCTACTTCTAGGGACCGTCATCCGGGAAATTCAAGGTTGAGAGCCGGGAAAAGGTACAAATAGTCGAAATCGCCCGGGAATTCAAATCTTAACGTTAATTTGATTTTTCTAGGGTTTATGGAATATTAGAAAGTGCAGCCTCCCAGTTTTTATATTTAAATGAAGACATGGTCGAGTAGAATATATATTTCAAAAATACTAAAAATCTGTCGCGGAGGTTGTATACACTTCGAATTCAAAGTTCAAGATTTTTCGATATTTTCTGTTTTAATTAGCGTACGAATGATATTCAAGATGCCGTTGTCCAGTTTCCTAATTGTGAAGTTGGTCGAGGATGAATAGAAGTCCCTGGCAAAATTCAGCAAAATCTGTCGCAGCGAACATTGAGAAAATGGAGTGACACGTGCTGGTCATTGTAGCTACCGTACCTTGTCAAGTGTTGATTTTCTGAATGTTCTGTAATTAATCGCTCTGGAATCAATGGAGCAATCCTCTCTTATTTCGAAAATGCAAAAAATCAAAAATCCCGTGTCACAAAATGCAAAGAAAAATAGTTCACAAAAGGAGGTATATGATGTGCTCCGTGGAAACACGCGACGCTCCGACCGCGACGCGCGAAAAAACACCAAACTCTTCAACTTATACTGGTTTAAGTTGAATTGTTTTGAAAATCTAGAAGTGCTATCATGATTCTACAGCGCATAATGCCCAGTTGCAAGAAAAATTGGAATTTTAGAGGAAGTTTGAAAATTTGCTTGGTGGTACGGTACCACTGGTACCTACATTAAAATACTTAATAAAAATCAGTTCACGATTCCCACTCAGTTTGCGATAGATCTGTAATAAACATGACACGCGATGCGCTCCGCTTGAACACAAAACGTCGGGTTTCGTACCTCCTTATTTTGCTGTTTTTCTCTTTATTTTTGACTTTTTTTGAAAAACTAAATTGTAAACATGAAATGGGGTAAGGTAAGCTTCCGTTTGCACATAAACTTGTGAATTGTTTTGATCATCTGTAAACATCGTTGCCGTCCCTAGTTTATGGAATATTAGGAAGTGCAGCCTCCCAGTTTTTATATTTAAATGAAGTCATGGTCGAGTAGAGTATATATTTCAAAAATACTAAAAATCTGTCAATACATAAATCAGAGTTGATTATCCTCTAACAGTAAATACCGCTGACTTTCTTAATTTCGGCTCTCAATTTTTTTTCATTGGCCTACCACTAGTTCCAATGGACGTCCTTTTGAGAGAGACTGGTTTAATTATCTCCACAATGTATCTAGCTAACCACTGTTTATGAGCATGTAGCAAAAAGTCGTTTCGGACGGTTGCTGTGATCATTTGAAGGACGAAAATTCGATGTTTTCTGAATTTTACATGTTTTGGCAGGACTACTAGTTCCAATGGCCGTCTTTTTGAGTGACACTGGTTAGATTGTCTCCACAATGCATCTGCCTACCCATTGAGTCAATGCACGCCACAAAAAGTCATTTCGGACGGTTGCTGTGATCATTTTAAGTTCGCGAAATCACTGTTTATCGTGAACTTTCGTGTTTTTCACCCAGTGCTCTCACCATTAGCCGTCCTTTTGAATGAACCACTCCTCAATTGCTCGGAAATACCTCTAGCTACTCACCGAAACCCAATTTATCGCGAAATGTTATTTCGGACGGCAGTTATGATCATTTGAAGTTAGCAAAATCACTTTTTCGCACTCATTGTCTTGTATAAAAAGTATGCTATTTTCCTGCATACTGATGTATACAGAGCACGTAGAACATTATTACTAAATAAATTACGGCGAAAAATTAATAAATAAATAATAAAAATAGTACTAAAATAAATATTTAAAAAATTGTATTTCAAATCATATACGTGACACACAGTTCAACTCAGCAGAATAAGGACTATTTTCCGGTTTTGACGGATTTACTTCTGTTCAAGTTTTCGCTAAAATCCTTATAATTATGTTACTGTGCGTATTTTTGAGCTAATTTTTTTTTCTAGTCGATTCGGCATCGCCGATTCCATAGGCTAGTACATTAAAAAGAATTTTATCAACACTTCTAAAAAATGGCTCTGCGGTCCCTAAATTAACTAAACATTTTCACGACTCTATTCACTAAGAATGCGCACAAGCTCGAAAACGCCATTTTCGCGTTTATGTTTTGAGAAGCGCCATTTTCGCGTTTATGTTTTGAGAAGCGCCATTTTCGTGTTTATTTTGCCGTGTACTGTAATTATTCTGTTCAACCTTTTTTTTGCTGTTGGTCAGTCAATACACTCTCGGTAGAGTCTCCCCTCTGTTTGACTGTATCATATATTTATTAAAGCATATATTTATTATTTATTAAAGCTTTATGGTATTCTTTTTCACCTTAGCCTTTGACTGCTTGGCCTTTATCAGCTTTATCATCCACTGAAATGTCTTGGCGCCAATCAACAGTCCTGGTTGTTTCCCCCGGGAACGCGGACCGTCCCGGACGGTCCCACGCGGTCCCTAGCATTTTTCATGGTGAAGAAGAGAGAAATTTGACATGAACTCTATGTATTCGAGTAGTTTATGCGTTAAGCCATCGAATGACGTCGATAGAAAATCAAATCATTATTTCGGGTTTCCGCAATTTGAAGAAGAAAAATCGACTGTCCTGGCGAATAATCGTTGACACGCCGCGACGATTTTTTTAAATTTTTTTCACGCTACCGTACCATTAGCACTTACCCAAGTCATCGAACTTCAAACTTTTCGTACAGTTTCTCTCTCCAAGTTCACAGCAATCGATAAGAACTTGGAAAGAGAGACGAAAAGTAAAAAAAAAGTCGATAGGATGACTTGGCTTGCCAGTGGTACGGTAGCGTGAAAAAAATTGAAAAAAATCGTCTCGGCGTGTCAACGATTATTCGCCAGGACAGTCCAACCTAAGGGGATTAATCAATTCTTGCACTCATTGCTGCTGTCGAATACCTTCAATATGTCCGGTACTGGCGAGTCAGAGAAGAGGAGAAGGAGAAGATCAGAGTAGTCTCCGTTGATGGATCCATCAGCGAGAGAAGTGCTCTCCACAAATGGAAGGAATGGAGCAGGAACATTGATTGGAATCGTTGTCTTTCCATTAGCAAAGTCTCTTATCTCCTGTCTCAGTCTCTTAGTACCCATCCATCCGGGATTGACTGTTGCGATGGTCTGAAAGTAAAAAAGGAGCTGATAGCACTTTTCATAATTCTCATTACAGTGCTCCCTCTCTTGGGAAGGCTCGATCCGATGTCGGCCCGAGAACCCAGGCAGATGCCGTCGGCGATTATGACACTCGGATACTGCCCACACTTTGAACAGGTGAACTGGCTTTCATTCAATTCGAGTCCATCCAGGTACTTTCGCCACGCCTTGGCCATAGATGAACGATTTATAAACTTTGGTTTTGGCTCGTTCTTCATAGAAGGAGAAGGAGTAAATGAATACGGAGCCCTGGATACCATCGTATCTGGAAAATCAGTAATACCACAGTGTTTATTCGTAATGCTATTTCTTTCTGATGCGATGCTTCTAATATGATATTGAATTAGATACCTTCGCTTCTTCTCATTTCGTATCTTCCCATGTCATCGTTCATCATCATATTCTCACTCCACAATGAATATCCACCGTGTCCTGGAACATCTGATAAGATGAGTACTCTCAGGGGGAAGCTTACCTCTCCCTATTCGTGATTCTCTTGTTGATCTGAATTGAATAGTCTCTTTCTCAATCGGACAATCGTATCCTGAGCACAATACGTCATTAAGAAAAGGAAGACAGTTGCACTAGATACAGTATTACCTCCATTGATATCTTCCATCTCTCTCCCTCCAACCGTTGAATAATCTCGATCTGGAAAGAGTACTACGTAATTGCTGAGGCATACCTCGTTTACCTCTCCTCACTACCGAATCATCTCTAACGGTCATTCCTGAAAGGGGCTTATTGTTCTGGAAAATGAATTTTCACTCACTAGTCAATCTTCCTTGCACTTTTTTTTGGGGTACATTATCGGTTGGACGAGAAAGGAGAGAGGAAAGGTGAGATGATAGTTCTGTTTCAGGATAACTCAGTATGATAAACAACGGATAAGATATTCACCTTCTCTTCGAATGTCCTCTACCTCAATTAATGTTTCATCTCCAATCAAATATTCCTTTTCCATCCGTTCTGCAATAAACGATCATTTTCAAAGACGTTAACGTACGGTATACCTATATTCACATCGGCTGCAATATATTCTACTTCATTCTCAACTGATGGAATATCTAAAAATATAAGGGGAACGTGTGAAACCAAATAAAGAAGATACCAATGTGTCTCTCCACTTCTTCTTCTCCTATAGAGCTTTCAATACAATCTTCCATCTCTTCTATATTCTCCACTGGTATCTTGTTCATCTATTGAACATCAATGACTCAATAAAAGCTGTAAGACATACCTTACGAACATTTCTTCTCCCAATTCTCTCGTCACCTCTAAGAACAACATCCCTCATCGAAATGAACTAAAGAATTTGAAATGCAAAAATTAATTGAATTTACTTACCTCGATCAACTTGTCTCTATCTCCATTATGAATTGCCTCCGTTCTCGCAGAGTTAAATTCTTTGTATGATGACAATATTAATCGCATCTGATCAATGGGAGGACCTGCATATAACTAATTATTGAAGCTCGCAGTGAAAAGTACCTTGAGTGCTCGATCATTTCTTACAGAACGTCTTGAATTCGACATCTTCCGGCCACCATTGAGGAGGGTTGCATTTCTAGAACGAATAGGCATTACAAATCTCTTCTGTTTTTATACACTTACCCAGTGGTACTTGGAAGGGAATAACTCGTGATCGAGTATCAGAGATATAGCCCCTCGAAGATTGACAGTTTCGGATATTTCCGAAGAAGTGTCAAATTCGAGATCTCCAATCAGAGGAAAGGAACAACTACTCGTTCCACACGCATGATTCTGTGCATGTTCCAGAAAGTTTGACTTCGCTATGGCAACAGCAAGGTCAACATTGCCGGTAACCATCGTGACATCTCCATTCATTGTGATCATTACCGATCGACTTTCCCTATTCGAGTTCAGATCGACTAGTTTTTCCTTTATGCTCTCGTATCTACGAGAGAAATCATAATTTCTTCTATCTGAGGAAACCATCTGAAAACAGGCGAATTATGGGAGAAAAAAAGACAAACAGCCTCATAAACGAAAAATAAGAATAAAAATATAGGATGTGAGAAAATATTAAATCTGACAAGATCTGACTCAACACTAACCCACCGTAGTTAGGAAACGCGAAAATCGCGCTTGTCTGAAGGAAACGCGAAAATGGCGTTTTCGAGCTTCCTCGAATACTTACTCACTCTATTCGCGAAATATCTTCGGTAGTTACCATTCCTATCTTTTCTACATAAAAGCATCTTTGCAGTTTATGGACCGCACCTATAACGCGAGGAACTGTGAAGATCAATATAGATTTCCGTGGAAACTTCTTGGTTCAGCTTCCTTCTGGTATTCATCTGAGTACTCTGAGTTTGTAGAACTCTCTATATCAAGGGCATTTGTCACGTACGTTCCTATTTTTTGTCTCTTGTGCTGATTCTTATAAGATGGGATTATTTTATTTTTACTCAACTTCTGCTGCTCTTTCAAACTCGGTATCCATATTTTCTTGTTTGAATTCAGTGATTGGGATCTTCAAAAAGCGAGTGGTCGCTCTCCGGAAGAGGAGCTGATTTCCCCTATGGAAGAGCTTAAAATTCGAGGTTTTCTTTGTCTTATATAGCTCTGTTTGTAAATTTACCTTTGAGACGGAAAAGGAAAGAAGTCGATTCCGAATTCTGCCCTGGTTCCTACTAGCTTCGGAAAAAGAGAAAGAGCTAAGCATAAATCAGTGAAGAATGATGAATATTCAATCGATTGTGTACAATTTGATGAATATTGGGAAGTAAGATTTTCCTCTTTCATTTCCACTGATTATTCTTCAATTCTAGAGATATGGTGAATACTACATAAATCGAACGTGGCTAGATATACTAGGAAAGGAATCGCCTGAAGATGCAAGGTTGTATAGTTTTATTCGTCATCTTTGGTTTACGGTATTTATACAGGACGATACTACTGAACAAACTGTCCTCAATGGAAATTGATCCTTTCTTGAATCGTGAAGACGTTATCACTTCGTTGTCGACTCTTCACGAGTTAGTTCATCTGTCAAATAGTATTCATTCTACTCGTTTAGTGAGGAATATTCACTATCAGACGAGCACTGGGGAAGACATGTGAATGAAGTTAAAAAGGGAGTGAGAAGATTGTTCGAACTGTCTAAGACTAAAGCTGCAAAGAAAAGATGTGCCGCATTTATCGATGCCGTTTGTGATATACTATCATCCATTACACAAATTATTCTGTTTCAGATCACGGGATTAGGGTTCGTTTCTGATTTGGAGAAGAAAATCAAAATAGATAACAATGAAGAAAGGAGTGAGAATATTTCTGATCAAGCTCGTAAGATTTTTTTCCTGAAATATCTGATCTTTTATTCGATTTAAATCCGACTTCAGTTTTATTATGAATATTTTAAGTTGACGAAGATGTGTTCTACGATGTTGCATATGAATTTTTCGATCCTCATCTATCGCAAAAAGATGCCACTCGTATTGATTCAAGTGAACGAGTACATTCTGAATCTGATCCTCAAACGTCATCAGAACCAGTGGGTTATATTCATTCTTTTTTCCTTCTCTCATCTTTATAATTGTAGATGACGGAACTCTCTTCGATTCGCTTCAATTTTGATCCAATCAGGGATAAAATGCTCATTGGAGCAGAAGGGAGAAATGTAGTGTTTCCTTTTCTTAAATGTATGAATAATGTCTTACAATTAGATGTATCCGCACGATAAATCAATCAAGAAGTACTGGTTCCAACGTAAAAGACTCTTCTCTCGATTTGATGATGGATGTCTACTCGATAGAGGTATGCGAATACCTTTTCATCACTCATTAATTATATTATAGAGGGTTGGTATTCTGTTACACCCGAGAGAATCGCGGAGCATATTGCTGATCGAATGGTCAAAAGAGAAGGAAGTGTTATTCTAGATGCTTTCGCTGGTATTGGAGGCAATTCTATTCAATTCGCACTTAAGGGAGCGAGAGGTTAATCAAAAAGTCGACTCGGTGAACAATGTGGTAAAGATAATACATTTAGTAATCGCAGTTGATATGGATCCCATTAGATTGAAATGTGCGAAAGAGAATGCTCGAGTCTATGGAGTCGAGGTATATCGAGGTAGATTATCATTGATAATCACTTCTATTGCAGGACAAAATCGATTTTATTCTGGGAGATTTCTTCTCAATAGCCTCTTCATGGAAAGATGGAAATGTAACACCTCGAAAGGTTGATGCTGTATTCCTTTCCCCTCCATGGGGTGGTCCTGATTACTTAACTAGTGAGGTGAGAAAGCGAATCACTTAATTTATTGTGGAGATAATGATATTGAATGTGACAGGTGTTCGATATTAGAAAGATGACACCTGATGGAGTAAAGATCTTCGATGCTTCTTATTCCATCTCTCCCAATATTGCATACTTCCTTCCGAGAAATACCAAATTTGAGCAGGTTACTTTTTATATGATATATTTTTCTTACCTAGTCTTTCTAAATTTCGTTTACTAACACTAAAAACTACTAAAAATACTTTTTCCTTATTGTCGACCACAACTATAACATAGATAACTAAGAGGAAAGTGATAGGAAGAATATTGTGAGGAAGGAGGAAGGGGGAGGGTCACAGTGTGTGAGATGATGAGAGAGAAGGGAGAGTAATGGGACTCCTTTCAGTTGACGACTCTGTGTAAGAGTGGCAAGGTAGAGATTGAACAAGCTTCTCTCAATAAGAAGATCAAAGTTATCACTGCTTATTATGGAGATCTTGCTCAATGATTTTGCTCTCACATTGTTACTTGTTAATTTCTTACTCTTCTAATCATTGTTCAGTATTTCCTTTCTTCCGGAATCTTTATTTTTGTTGTACACTTTGTCGATCGTCGATATATGATGTTGAAATGAATGGTATAATTGATTTTTTTTACCAAAATACTTTCAAGTGAATGTTTACTATGTATATTGTGTGTGATGTGAGTGAATACTACTTCGTCACTCCTTAATGCCCCCTTCGTGCTTCCTATTCCTCCTTAATCCTCTGCTCTTCTCTCTATTCTTCCATTCTCAAGACCTCTCTTCATAATTCCTTTCAGTCTTCTCCTCTCTTCAAATGATTTTCCCTTTAATATCTATTCTTCTTTTGTTCATTATTGCTGGTGAGTATCCATTTATTCATTATCTTCTCCTTTCTATCATATTCATTCAATCTAGATATATCACATACCTCCGATGATGAAGAGCGACTTATGGTCGATGTATTTAGAGGGTACAACTCCCTTATACAGGTCTTATTAAACTATCTATGACATTGGAATGTCTACATTCATGATTACAGCCAGTTACAAATCTGTCCACTCTACCAATCATAGTGAAAGTAGCTCTTCAATTGGTTCTACTTATTAATGTAGACGAAAAAGATCAAGTAATGCATACGAATGTATGGTTGACACTAGTGAGAACCTTCTTCTTTTACATCTCACATTTATCATTTATCTAGAAATGGCATGACTTTCAAATGAAATGGAATCCAGTTAAATACGGTGAGATTCGACAGATTCGAGTGTCACCGGACAAAGTATGGCTACCGGATATTGTCTTATTTAATAAGTCTGTCCAACTTTATTTTATTTTCCTCAATCCAAAAAGTTGAGTGCTGATGGTAACTACGAAGTCTCCTTCATGTGTAACGTAGTAATCAATAATCTTGGAGAGATGTTATGGGTTCCTCCAGCAATTTACAAAAGTTCCTGCATTATTGGTAAAATATAAAAAAAGAGATTGAAGAAAGAGATAGTCAATTCAGATGTCGAATTCTTCCCATTTGATGAGCAAACTTGTCATCTAATATTCGGTAGTTGGACTGTAAGCCCCTCCCCCTCCTCTCGCTATCTACAGTATACATTGCAGTATAATGAGAGTGAAATAACTCTAGAATTCGAACAAGCTGAATGGGTGGATTTATCAGAATATGCTCCATCTTCTATTTGGGATGTAATGGATGCACCTGCATCACTTGTCAATAAAAGATCAAGAATTGAATTTCAAGTTAGAATCAGGTATCAAATCAAGTTCATTCTTCTCTATTTTATTACTTCAGACGTAAGACTCTTTTCTACACAGTAGTTCTGATAATTCCAACGGTGCTTATGGCTCTTCTATCTATGGCCGTTTTCTTTCTTCCCACTGATTCAAGTCAATTTTTATACAATCTATCTCATTTTACTATTCTATTTTAGCTGAGAAGATAACTCTCATCATTTCTGTCCTTCTTTCTATTGTTGTTTTTCTTTTACTTGTTTCTAAAATTCTTCCTCCAACTTCATCGACTATTCCTCTTATGGCAAAGTTTGTTAAAAAAAAAAACTACTTATCTACGTTAAAATTAATTCTAGATATCTTCTTCTCACATTTGTTCTCAATGTCATCACAATTCTTGTAACAGTTATCATAATCAACGTATATTTTCGTTCTCCAACAACTCATCGAATGCCCCATTGGGTACGAATCCTTTTCCTCACCGTAAGTACTTATATTCTTCTATTCTCCCTTCATCATCCATTTAATGTTAACGTGTATAGTTCCCTTAATTATTTAAATAATCTCTTCTTAAGATTATGCCTACTTTTCTTTGTATGCGTCGTCCGATTGGCAAGAGAAACGAAAGAAAAACTAAAAATAAGGTATCTATCAATCATTCAAGATCCAATTCCATTTTGACATCAAAATGTCGTGCGATATAAAATACGAATCCCTCCCATTCATTTAGAGATCATTAACAAATACTTCACATTACAAAATGATTCTTTGTTTACTGAATATACAATGGTGAATTGGGTACAATTTGTAACATTAAAATTGTTGGATAACAATGGCGCGGAGCCTCTCTCTGAAATTTTATTATTTTTCTACATATCTCCACATATTTTTTCACTGAGAATCTATTGCTAGTATTAACTATAATTTTGATGAGAATGGTTGGACGGCTCTTCCTGGAATTGGAGCTTTTTCATCCAATCCAACTCCTCATCATCCACAATGTCCTTCTTCAAATGAAAAGTATGTCAATTTACCCTTTTTCAATCATTTTCGTCATCTTCAGAAGTGCGATAAATAGGATAAATATGTGTAAAGACACGAATCCATTCTATTATCCACTATCTCACGAAGCAGTGGAGGCAATTGATGCTATCGAGTATATAACTCAACATTTGAAGAAAGATGAAGAGTATAAAATGGTTAGTGAAAGCGGTTTCATGAAAAAAATGTGATATTTAGTATCGAGATGATTGGAAGTACGTTGCAATGATTATCGATCGATTACTGTTATACGTATTCTTCGGAATTACATTTGGAGGAACAGTTGGAATATTATTCTCTGCTCCTCATGTATTCGAAAGTAAATACCTTCCCCTCCCCTTCCGACTCTTTCAATCTTTCTCACTTTTCAGCTGTAGATCAGAAAGAACGTCTTAAGAGACTTATCGAACTTTACAAGAGTGGAAATGTATAATTTAATTGTCCGTTAATTGGATAATCAACGGGATCCATCTGTGAATTTTCTCTCAATTCGGGGATACCATTATTTTTTTGCATATTCACTCATTTTTATCTTCCGAGATATACATTTATTGTGAATAAATGGGTGTATGTATGAACAATAATGAATTTCTTAAATTATGCAGATAAAGGTAATATATATGTAATTGAGATTGACATTGAATGGAGTGTGATAACAAATGTATCTACCGGAGTAAAACAGCACCCGAATGAAAGGAAAGAGAGAGAAATATTACTTTATTTACACAGTTAAATACTGAATCCCCAATCGAATCTCAAGATCTTGAAGATCACTAATTAATTGTGAAGAATTAAGCCAAGAATGAGCAATTGTTTCTTCGATTGTTAATCTCTCCTCGATCTAATATTATATTATGAATAATAATTTGTTATTTCTGATCCATACCTCCACTCTCAACAATCTTTTTATTAAATCTACTGCATCCAATGATATTCTACTCCAGATATCTCGCGGGAACATGAAAGCTGCATTCTCTATTTGATTTGATACCTGCAAGAAATAGTATATGTCTCATTGTACCTTTCCATGACTCACCTCTTCCTCATCATTGAATGGAAAAGTGCCAGATAAAGTAACGTATATAATGACTCCAACACTCCACATATCCAGAGACTTATTGTATCCTATATTACGATTGAAACAGTGCACCATTTTCTACCATTCCTTTCATATCAAATCTTTCACGATGCAAGCTAGATAATTACACACAACATTTTCTAACTGATTTTAATCAGGAATGACTGAACCAAATAAAAAGAGTGGTATCTAGTAGATATGTCGATGGTCGCTTCACGAGTTCATCGTAAACTAATCAGCTTGGAGTATTTTGCTAGTTTTTGTGAAATTTGTTTTAGGTAACGTGGTGACCTTTCTTCTGTAGAACCTCCGGAGGAAGATACGCAGGAGTTCCCACGATTGTTTTCCTTTAACGAACATTACACCCATTATCTTTTCTCCCAGGAACTTTCCTAATTGGGAACCAAACGACTGGCGATAAAGTGAAGAGGATTTCCACTCTAGATAGAGCTCTCACGCTAGTTAATAACTCATCTCCCAAATTATTTGTTATTAAAATTCAGTTTTCATGCGATTTGTAAGAATCGATAGCGAGGGAGGAGATTGATTGCCAACTAGGAAAGTGGTATTAAACGTACCTAAACTGTTGTTCACCAATGAATCGAGCATATCCAAAATCACATAATTTTGTTTGTGGAAACTGAGTATTTTGTTGAGAGAGAAGAACATTCTCAGGCTGAAATACGAAATATTGTCGTTTCATTACATTGTTACACATACAGTGACAAATACATAAGATGCGAGCGTTTGCATATAGCAAGGAAACTTAAATATCCGTGATTGCAGAGCATTGCATACTCCTTCTATCACATTGCACTACGGTACCATCAAAGATCCCGGATAAAAAAACAAATGGAATTTGTTGATCCCAATGTAACCCGGTGGACTCTTACGCAAACGTGCGCATCTTATCATTGCTTTCCCTTTCGAACCTTCAAATCGCAATGGGCTATTCCCTTATTGTGAAGATATCTCAGGGCAGATAATATCTGCCAAAGGAGAAATTTGCATGATCTCTCGTCTAGTTTGCCCGACTCCTGCAATGGATAACAAATGTAACCTATTTGGAAGTTCTTTATACAAAATTCCGCTGTGATTTTTAGGTATACATTCTCAAGGATACGTTTGATTACCTGACTCAGTATCATCTCAAGCATATCTCCTGTCAATTTTTCCATGACAACAAATATTTTATCAGTAGTTTCAAACATGGATTCAAGTCTGACGATCCCTGGATGGGATATTGCCTGTAGGATCCCCACTTCTGATCTGAAATTTGAGATTTCTTCCTTTTATAATCGACTGCATGCTTTTTCACACAATAATTTTTACACGAGTTTTCCATCAAAATAATAATGATGAATAATAGCTGAGAATTTTCAAATAAAAGGGATATACATCCATTCTACATTATCATCAAATAGATATTTATATACATATGAACATGGTTAATTATTCAATTTATAACTATATGTATGAGTGTCTCTAATATGTACTTCGCACGTGAACGACCTATGCAAAAAAAATGAAGAAAATACGCAATTTTCCGATTTTTATGTGTTACGTACCTGAGTGACTGAACTCCACTAGATTTCTTAGAAAATCGATCCTTGCTAATCACTTTAATAGCAACTTCTTTGCCAGATTCACGATGAATTCCTCCATAAACTGTTCCAAACTGACCAGATCCAAGGGTTTGTTCAGCAAGAACCTATTCAATTTAACTATTGAATAACGTACATACAATTTATTAACGAATAGATTAGAATAGATTATGGCACTTCTCTGTTTTTAGGCTCAACCTTTTCTCGCAGAGTATTCCCTCCCTATCATTCTCATTCCCTACCCACGCCACATTCAGAGTGGTTGTAACCTGGGCCAAAAAAAGAGAAGTTCCTAGATTATATTCAATGATCGATATTCAATTCAGGGAACGTAAGCTAGAGATATAATTATAAAAATCACCAAAGTTCATGAAAGTCTGATCATGTGCGTACATATACGGTTGTATACGGCAAAGAGAGTGAAGAAATCTGACCCTCAGGTGAAAATTAGAGAATCGGGTAGTTAATCAGTATATGGAAAGGAGAGGCCCATTAGAAATGCACTTGTTGACTACGAAACCATCTCCCTTCATCCACTCTTACATTTTAGAAAAATACTTGAGAAAAAAGAAAATGATATAGGTTCTATGTAGAGCAAAGGGAAAATTCTCACTTGGTATAATTGAGATAATTCAAGTGCTGGTTCATTATTAGGAGAATCATTTCTAGAGGAAGGAGGTTGAAGTGCTGATCGAAGTGCCTGAAAAAGAAAAGAGAAGGGAATAAAGAGAGAAGAAAGGGTGAACTTGTATCCATTGGTGAATGGTAACATTCGACGATCTACTGAACTGACGGGCTATTTTAGAAGGAGGGCCATCTCCGTTTACTTTTCTCTGTTCTCCCACACAATAAACCGTCTAAAAGATAATTAATAAAGTAAAACTGGAAAATATCTTGCACTCACATTGGAAATAGTCCTTATTTCGAGTGCATGGGGTGGAAATGTGTTATCGACTGATTCGCCAGTGTATGCAGTCACAACTATTATCTCAGCCAATGGAATTACTCGATATACTCGATTTCGATTTGACCCTTTACATATTATATGAAGAGGTTATGTATTTCGATAGTTACCAGTGAGATCTCCATTATATTCATTGTATAGAGTAATGACATCATTTGCAAGAATCCAATAGTGTCGAAGTCTTCTTTCAGGTAGATTCAATTCGAAATGAATTAACCATCCTTCTATGATTGGTCTTGTTCTACATTGAGCAGCTTGACCAGGCAATCGAGACAAAGGAATCATATTATCCCCTTCCATCTCTGTTCCTTCTTCCATTGGAATAACACTCATTCTTTCCAGAGATGGAGTTATTGCATTCATTGATAATTGACAATTATCCTCGAGTAAATGACTGCACTTCTTATGTACAGCCACCTGAAGATAAGAGATGTACCCAAAGTGTAGGGGGGGGGGGGGGAGGGGGGCGAACCTGACAATCCCTACAACGATATCCTTGTTTGATGATACCCAGGAGCATTTTATCGCACACACTGAATGAGAGAGATGATTATACTGATGATGAAGTGTTGAGCTTACCGACAAACAGTCAGAGTCTTGAAATTATGAATTGATAGGGTGTGGGGTAGATTAGAAGTAGTGGGAAGGGAAGGAATCGAATCATTCACTGCTGTACAATTGTTCCGAGAGGCCAGAGCACACTTCTTATGGAAATTACCCCTTCAATTTACTGTTATTCATTCATATAATTCCCTTTTTATCTATCCATATATGAGGGCGATTGCCTAAGAATCAGCTATGGGGTGGCACAGCCCGATTTCCAGAGTTTGTGAAAACTTGGGAAAGTAGGTTCTCGAGGGTGGTGATCATTGCTGTCATATTTATTTTGCACTAAATCGGTCGGTGCAGCAGTGCTGCAACCGTGCTGCAAAGAACCATTTTTTCATAACTCCTCTCTCCGTGGACGAAACGTTCTGAAAATTTGAGAGGGTATGTGATCGGCATTGGCTAGTCGAACCGTGATGTCTGTTTTCATTAAAAATGTTTTGATTCGTCATAAAAAAATTTTCTCGAATACTAAGGGCGAGTGAATCTAGATTTTTACTGAGGCAAATGCGCCTCATTCTGGGGATCATTTTTTATATGCATAGTATGAGGAAAAAAACTTCAGCTTTTTTGCTATTTAATTATTTCTCTCTTCATTTAGCACTTTCCATCCCTAATTGCCTGCGCTCGGCCCACGTGAACAATAGAAAATGACTTCATTCCTCACTCGAGGAGCGAAACGCGCTGTCATTTTTGTCCGGACACTACGACAGTGCAGCAATTGCCGCTAAGATACATGCAAAACGAATTATGTAAAACGAATTACGAATTATGTACGAATTACGAATTATGTGGGTTATGTAAATGGGTCCGGAGAATCCGTACGTCAAATAAAAACGAGCGTGTTTCCAGGAAATTTTCGAGAAAATTCTATATTTGCCGATCAAAACTACAACTTTTTTTTGTAGTAAAGTGGCTCGATTTTCCTACACTTTTACAGGAAACCCGTGATATCAAAAAATATCTTCAGCACGTGAATACCAAAAAAATCGGACACATGGTTGACCATAAGTTGGCAAGATCTAAGCTATAACAGATAAACATATAGAAACCATAAGAAAATAGAAAATCTAAAACTGCCCTTCATATTCCATTCTTAGTATAAGGACGCTACAATGAATTCTAGCTCTAGAGTGCTCCAACACATTTTTCCCCTAAACTTTGCAATCGAGGTATTACAATATGGTGATCTATATTCTGAATAGAATACATGCCAATTATCAAGGAACCTATATAAGTAAAAAGCTGACCGACACTTTGTACACTGAACTCCTTGCTTTAGAAGGCCTAGAAGAAATTCTCCACAATATTCACAGAAAGTGGGAGACTGGATTGATTGAATTAAGATGAATAAATTATGATTATGTTACCTTGAAGGTGGTTATTTGTACTTGATGAGGGGTAGAAGGAGTCTGCTCATCAACAAGTATCACATCTACCATACATCCATTTGTCTGATCAGATATAAGGAATCGATGAAATATGACCACAAATATCTCACCAATTGATTCAATGAATGTAATGGTTCAAGTATTTGAGGATTAAGGACATCATGACGAAAGAAGAAAATCTAATTAAAATTAATCAATATATCACCATCATTATTCTAACCTGATTATTCTGTAGATCGGATCTCTCTGTAACATTTCGCGCTATCTCTCTCAATTTTTCTAATCCCTGTATAAGGAAAGAAGAATTAAAGTAAACGAAATCTTCTCTCACTTCTTGATCATTACTTCTATCGATTGACAATAATTGAGAAGTCCCTCCAAATCGAAGAGTGACAGAAATAGAATTCATTGGGTGACTAGATTAGAATAGAGGAATGATGGGTAGTTGGTCAAATTCTGTTCTCTTCTACCATCCCTCCAACTCTCTCACTGTAGAGACCGGTTCGATCGATCACTCGAGAGAAAGAGAGAGAGAGAGAGAGAGAGAGAGAGAGAGAGAGAGAGAGAGAGAGAGAGAGGGGGGGGGAAGATGATAGACGAAAAGGGAAGGGGATTGACCCTTGCATAGTATAACAGAGATACCATCGCACCTTTCACTTAATAATGAACAATCTTCCGATGGCCCATATTTAATAGTTCATAATTGCATGTTTGATTTGAATGCAATTTGCACTGAATACAATCAGTAATCGCGCCCTTCAAATGTTCGTCTACTGTCACAGTAATGGACTCCATAACAAAAAAATTCGTATTTATACAATAAAACCAAGCCAAATTACAATTATTGAACACAATCATGCTGAACAAATGAAATTATTTGATCTAGGCTCATAATTCGAGATATTTCACTTAAATGTATGGGATCCATAGAAATGAAGTGAGAAATCTGATTGGAAGAGAGTGCTAATGGAGATTGGATAATTGGCCAGGATGGAGGAGGAGATTGATATTCTCCCGATTCAGATAACATATGAGTACGATCTGAGGAAAAGTAATCGAGATATGATTGAAGAGGAATTAGTCGAAATAGAGGAATTAATTCTGGACGGATTCCATTAGGGAAAGAATGAGTGAAATATTCAATTGCTGAGATTGGAAATGATAATCGAGTATCAAAGTCATAAATGGACGATGAATGGGCAAGAGAATGAAGTAAAATGACGTGATAATCCCACACTACAATTCCATTATCTTTTGATCTTTGATTATTCAAGAGAACTGATCCATTCGAATTTGAGATGAAGAGTACCTTAAATAAATATTAAAATATTGTCTACGGTGCTCAGAAACTGCTTCGCCATTCTACAATTAAAAACATTTTTAATATATACATATCGTACATCTCTCCCATTAGATACCGAACAAACGGCCTTTTCTACTTTTTTGGCCTTTTTTCCCTTTAAGCGAATTCACCCTTAATATTCTTGTTTTTTGTTTCATATTTTTTGTCCACTCCGATAACTGGACGAATAAAAAAAATGGCCGGTAAAATATTATTTTAAATAGGTGAAAAATGAGAGCCGTTGCCTCTATTTTCAATTAAAATACGGCTCTACCGTAATCTCCACGTCATCACAAATTTTCCGTACATTTTCTGTATTACGGCTGTAATTTTTCACCCATTTAAAATAATATTTCACCGGCCAATTTTTGTATTCGTCCAGTGATGGGGGTGGATAAAAAATATGAAACAAAAAAACAAGAATATTAAGCGTGAATTCGCTTAAAGGGAAAAAAGGCCAAAAAGGTAGAAAAGGCCGTTTGATCGGTAATGGGAGCGATGTACGATATATCATAAAATATATATATATATATATACATCTCAAGCGAAATAGCATACATAATCCAAGTAATGGGGGAGGTAAATTCAATCACTCAAAATTTTCGACGCGAATGCTACTCATACAGTAGCGCCGGAAAGTAATTGCCCACTTTGTTTTTTTTTTTTGGTGTACCTTTTGAACCAGAAAAGGAATCTGGCTGATTTTTTCATTGGATGTAGTAAATCCATCTTGGAACACAGCCCTGTTTTGAGACTTGACGAAAATTTGTATTTATTGCGTAGTGATGACGTAATCAAAGTGCACTTTTTTGAAAAATCATATAAAATCGTAGATTTTTCTGGCATGCGAATCTTTCTGGATTTGAAGAACTTACTGTGGACTACTCAGAAAAAAAATTTCAAGTGGCTGCGATTTTTTCAGCTGCTGCAGCCCGTCGCAAGGTTTCGGCTGCAAAAATCATAACTCAGCTTCCAGACCTGCTAGAGACCCGTTCTTTGTTGCAAATTAATCCTCACAGTGTCCCCGATGTACCCTGAAAGTTTGGTAGATATCGGCCGACAACTCTTTGTTTGAGCTAAATAAGTCACTTTTTTTGCATTAGTCAACTTTGAAGGTTTACCATTCCAAAGGAAAATTTTCTAAAATTGTCATTCCAGTGCAGAAAGTTGCGAAAACCATTCGAGAATAGATTCCCAACTTTTCATAATTTTAGTTTTTCATTCCTGTCCGCGACAGTCGCTTTCCCGAGGCGCCTTGTGCGCGCTACCTCTTAGCTCCGCCCCCTTCCCTCCCTCTCGCCTCTCTCTCCCTCTCACCAAGTCAACACACACAACTCTCGCGCGCGCGAACAAGTCGTCTCGGGGAACCGACTGTCGTGGACAGGAAAGGAAATCTAAAATTATTAAAATTTGGGAATCTATTCTTGAATGGATTTACCTACTTTCTGAACAGGAATGGCATTTTTAGAAAATTCTCCTTTGGAATTGTAAGCCTTCAAAGTTGACTGATGCGAAAAAGTGACTTATTTGGCTCAAACAAACAATTGTCGGCCGATCTCTACCAAACTTTCAGGGTACATCGGGGACACTGTGAGGATTCTTTTGCAACAAAGAACGGGTCTCTAGCAGGTCTGGAAGCAGAGTTATGATTTTTGCAGCCGAAACCTTGCGACTTGGCTGCAGCAGCTGAAAAAAATCGCAGCCACTTGAAATTTTTTTTTCTGAGTAGTCTTTTTTCACAGTAAGATCTTCAAATCCAGAAAGATTCGCATGTCAGAAAAATCTCTACGATTTTATATGATTTTTCGAAAAAATGCACTTTGATTACGTCATCACTACGCAATAAATACAAATTTTCGTCAAGTCTCAAAACAGGGCTGTGTTCCAAGATGTATTTACTACATCCAGTGAAAAAATCAGCGAGATTCCTTTTCTGGTTCAAAAGTTACACCAAAAGAACAAAGTGGGCAATTACTTTCCGGCGCTACTGTATTACATTATCCGTTTAGACACACCTATATAATCAAAATTGAAAACATAATGGAGAGGAAACAAATTTTGATACAGTGCAATTATAATTTTGTAATGAAGAATAACTGACATGGAATTGGTGTATAGGCAATCGTTCACTCAATCTCTTTCCCAGCAAGTAGATATTCTCTTCGCAATAGCACGATTGATAATTGAAATCTAGTCGTCTATCTTCCATCTCTACAATGAGGAACACTCCGTACTGCCTATTTACATCTATATTTCCCTAACACTTAATATTAAACAAATCTCAATTATTATGAATCTCGATCCATTGATGGATAAGTATAATGATTTGTATTGACCGAGTCGAGATCAAATATCTCTACAGGTTCAGACTGTATGAACTATAATCTCGTATTAATAAATAAATATTTATTATAAAAAATAAAGCCTAACAATGTGAACGATCCATAAAAATAACGCAAACAATACAACAACAACTAAGTATAGAATGAATGAATAATATGAAGAATTAGAGGATATATAAATCAGACTTCCAATTGAACCTTTTCATCTTTATTATCGAGATAGGATAAAATGGAAGGACGAAGTTGATTAGAAATGAATGTCACAGTTTGAGAAGTGCATCGTCCAGTGAACAATAGTGGACACGAAGCCAATTCAATTACTCTCTCTCGTACCTGTCAATCTTTTATATAAATATATAACATATATTGATAAATTATATTTCTTTCAAATAGGGACTCATTTCTCACCGTATCATAAAACGAGTCTTTCAGCATCTCTTCCAAATTAGCGTCTCCCTTTTCTTTCGCTTCTAGAGCTGTCAATCGTATGGTAGCATGTGCCTGAATAAGCAAAGAAGTCAACTCCGAGGAAAAATTAAGGGCCGCGCAACACAAGATGGAACGAAAAATACTTGGAACACTGTTACACCGTTTATCGAATGAAAGAATAAGAAATGCTACGAAACTGAAAGATTGGGTCAAACTCGCAGAAAAATAAGAAGATTGATTGGGCTGATCGAGTGCGACAGATGGACGGGTCGCGATGTACTAGAATGCTAACTACGTGGATTCCTTATAACCGTCAAAGACCAAGAGGGCATCCTAGAGTTCGCTGGAGGGATGAACTACACTCTATTATTGGAGACGATTGGTGGTCGATCACACCGGAAGAATATCGTGTCAGAAGAGATCAGCATGCCTTATAACACCCTATCCGCATGATTCTGATAAATAAATTGAATTGAATTGAATTTAAATTCAGGGGGGGGGGGAGTGCGCTGTCAGAATTCAATGAGTCTCCAAGCTCAGAAACAGTTTCAGCCTTTTTTTGGATTTTTCTTTCTTTAATACCAACTTTCGACTATCTGTCAACCTTGAATTGTATTGGGGGAGGGGGGGGGATAAGGAATGACATCGGAAAAAAATACGGTATCCAATTTGATATATCGTATCGTACCTTCTGTCTATCGACTCCTTCTTGGCAAAGATACATAAGAGCTTTCTCAAGAGCGAGGAACGGCATTTCTTCACTAACATTCTTGGCTATAATCGTAGAACGAACAGTTAGTCCTTCAACGATATTCTGAATGGAATGAATAAGCATATTCAAAAATAATAACCGCTGCATAATAAATACATTATTGCGTAATGAACCTGTAGAATAAGAAGTATAGCATTGGTATTGAGCAGCCCTTCAGCTATCATCATTCTACGAACTGCTGAATCATCCAAAGTTCTCTCTAATCCTTGTTCTGCCATTGTGTTCAAAGCAATCTAAACATTTATAATTAAATATTTTCAGAGCTCAAATGTCATATTTTACTTATGCTTAACTGTCCTATCTATCAATGTAGTATCCTAAAAAGTATATAAAAATGAAGGAAGTTGAGTTTTATTGTTAAGTTAACGTTAACACTTGGTCACCTGTGGAAGAGCAATAAGTTGTCTGGCGAGAGAACAAACTCTCTCACTCTTCATTGGATTCTTCTTGTATGGCATAGCAGAAGAACCGATCTGACTCTCCTCGAATGGCTCCCATAATTCACCCATTGCCTGCAAACACAATTCATTCCTCTCTCTCTCTCTCTTCTTCTCTCTCTCACCTGCAATACTCTAATATCCATACACATCTTCTTAGCAGCAGCAGCAAAAGTAGCGAGACAATTAACGAGGAGAACATCCTGGATAAATAAGGCATTGTCAATCATTCCATCCTTCTTTCTTCTCTTATTCTTTTTTCCTCTTCAACAATCAAGAACAATAAACAAACAAACTTGTTGTCTAGTATAAGTCTGTCCTGAGATATCGAATCTATTCTTGAATCCAGCCTTTTCCGTCACCAAGTCATCCAGTGCTTCAACCTTAAATAAATACTATAATAATCGTCAATTCCTTCTACTGAACATATGAGTGCCCAGTAGTTTTCTATCCAGCTTCATACTCACTATATAATAACAAACAAATCAGAGCATGCGTAGAGCTGACGAAATCCGACCAGCACATACAACTATGGTTCACTTCGTTTATTCACAATCGACAGCATATTGTTCGTTGCCGAATTGGACGTAAAGAAAACCAAGTGCACGCAATACCCGCTTCCATCAATTATCCCACACTATTAACTCACTTTTTGTTCATCTCCTTCGAAAAGAGTCATGAACGAATCCTGAGTACCCGTAGCTCCTTTTATACCACGAAATCTCTGCTCCTTCACAAATCGTTCCAACTATAAATATTGATTTGTGTAAACAGACAGACGTAATTGTGTTATATTTCAGTACAAAAAAGCGAACTTATATAATGTGCGATTATCAAGTGGAAGAATAAATGATTGTATACCTCCTTGAATGCAATGAGTACATCCTGTGACCATATACACGCTCTCTTACCCACTGTTGTTAACGAAGCAGCCTGTAAATATATACCACATATATCCATGTTTCATTTCATTTCACTACAAGTGGTGAAAGCCACAGTAAAGAAATCCCCTATCACATGCACACAACACGGTCTGTAAAGCCTCGCAACTAGAAACTGGTCGTCACGGGATAGGCTCAAGATGCTAATCGGCGATGGGTTGGCCCTTGCAAGGATAATTTCAAACCACCTTTACTTTACTACAAGTTTCACAACACACTACACCACCTCGGTCCTCGGGTATTACTCATCTATTCATTTTTCACACTAATTTTCAGTATCTTTCTTCATCAACCTGATAATGAGTCCTTCCTACAGTCACTTCACTTTTCGTTCTCTCTGCGAAATCACCCAAACGAGAGAGTACAATGGCCATTCTGCAAAGAAAGAATTAAACATAAATACTAAAACATCGATTCATTCAATGTTTCGACTGTAGCCGTTTGAAATACCTCTTGAGAAGATATTGTACTGAATCTCTGATGATGATGCAATCGCAATTGTCTTGCACATAGCATGAAGTGGCCCCTAGATGAATGATACCGGCTGCAGAAGGGCATAACTGAAAAAGGGCATAACTCAAGAATATCTATACAATCGATACTTTTCAAGACCATTTTTATTTTTATAATAAACATATATAGTTATTATTAATAGTGCGTCATACTCTCACTTACTCTTCCATAAACATGATTATGTGCCATGACATCATGTTTCAATTTTCTCTCCTCTGCTCTCAATTCATTCCAATCGATGGATTCCTTCGCTTCTCTCATTTCATTGATAGCTTCTTCCGTTACCTCAACCAATCATGAGAATACTTCCGTCTCATTTCCCTTCTCCTCACTTGAGTTAATCCCAATTCTCTCTCAGCTTCAGCTAGCCATATCCACAATTGTCTCCAGATCAGTGTCTCAATCAATCTTTATCTTCTTCGTTCACTACTCAATTTGTACCTTGTTCCTCTCAGAAAGCATGTATAACAATGGACTGCCTCTGCAATATCTCGCCCCCAACACAGATTCCCATTTCGATTCTGATTCCATTTCGTCCACAACTGAAAAGATAATCAATTCATTCGTGACGAGTGTACTCAACACGAAAGAAATATGTAAACAATGAGATGAAGATAACCCCCTCCTTCCCTCGCCCATTCAGTCACGTGTGATCTTAGATCAATGTGATCGATAGAGTATGAGAGGGGAGAGGGAGGAGAGGGAGTGAGCACGTAGTGAAAGGGAGAGAAAGATCGAGGGAAATGAGGGGAATGTCACTGAAAGAGAGGAGAAAGAGAAGAGAAAGAGAACGATCGAGTGCATTGAGTGTCAACCACCTCTATTACATTCATCCTTATTTCATCAAACAATGTAATCAATTTCTCGTCTATTCCTCACACAGCAGTCAACAGAATGACTCATTACTATCTCCTTCCATCTATGGACCATCCACAAAGACTATCTGCCATCTTCAAACCATCATTCTCTATTCTTTCATTTCCTCCCCCCCCCCCCCCCCCTTTCACCTGTTCGTTCAGTGTCATTTGCCATATCATTCAATACAAACAAAAAAAGAAGAAGAGCGGTTTCGCAAGCGGATGGGAGAATGAGATGGAATGCATATGGATTCACCTGCTTCCCTGAACACTCAATCGGAAGAGCAAAATGAAAAATAAGCTTTACCATTTTCCCTCCATCTTCCAGAGCTACTAAGCGAATATACTATGTATAAAAACTTGAATGGCGCAACGGGAAACGCACATTAGAAATTAAAGCCGAAAGTATCTTAACAGGACAGTACTTTTAATCGAAGAATGTACTTTAGTACAATTGGCCAAAGCTAGGAAATAAAGTTTAAAAGAGAGAGAGCATTTCAAGTACACACGCAATTATTTCGTATCTCTCCATACAGTTTCGAGCTCTCTGACTCTCTGACTCATAGCGAGTGATAGACAAAAAGAAACTCCGCCCACTCTGCCAAGTTCCCTATAAAAGAGAGCAGCGAAGAGAAGCGTGAGTAGTCAATGGTAGAGAAAGAGAGAGGGTGAGGGGTTTCTCACCCCCTCTATCCCTCCAGTCCCTTTCCTCTCATCATGACTCCATGTATGTATATAAACGCCTTCACCCCATTCTGACTGCATCAGAAGGTGATGGACTTCGACCATTCTTCCTTCTCAATCATTGACCAATGTGTGGATGGAATCAAGATTCGAAGTGAAGACTCGTGTGCATCAATCAACTTCCGGCTATATCTGCCAATGGAGGCTATCCGATCAAGACTCGACTCTTCCCTTCTCTTCCCTCCTCGAACCATTCAAGTGACATCTACTGCTGATATGACAAGATGATGACGTAAGACTCTATGAGATTCCCGATCCACAGTAGATCAATGGGAAGATTTGTCACTGGCTTCTCATCTCGCATAACTCTCGTAGTCCTTCTTCAAATGGTTTCGGAGCTTCCTCCATTCATTTCGTCATCTTCGCCAATTTCCTCATAGGAACATTTTTTTTCACACATTTTCTAGGAACCATTATCTAGATTGTACCGTTTCTTTAAACGTAAATCGTTCATGCAAAAAGCAAAGCTTTTATAGACTTAGAAAATTTCTAGAAGTCTACATTCTAGATGAACCAAAAAAAACTAATTCGTCGTATTGTACGTAGATTCCGTGATCTTGCTATTTCAAAACTTTAATTTCGCTTTCGAGTTTTAATGACGCCGTTCTATGTATTGCCATATCGACTAGAGAAAAAAACAAAACGAGTAAAAAAATTAATACCTCATTATTGTTGGTAGTGCAGGAGCAAACAAGGACTATGCATACAATGACATAATAAAGGACGGGAAGGGGATGTGATGTTAAAAGTTCTAGAAATTGCTCACTTGTGTTCTCTCCTGCAGTTCTCGTATGGTCCTAATCGCACAGATTGGCTGATATTGACACCTCAGCTGAAAATATATCAAGAAGTTGATTCAAGAACATTCTGCACGGTGTACCAGGCTCCAATGAGAAGTCGCATGACACCACGAAAGTACACCACGAAATTTCTAAGTATTTCGCAACTAGGTTAGGGAGGGCAGCGTATGTTCCCGATGCGAAACGCGATACAGTATACTAGCAACTTTTTTCGAGCGAATCGAGTATTAGGTACCACCACGCAAATTTTCAAACTTCTTCTAAAATTCCAATTTTTCTTGTAATTGGGTATTATGCGGTGTAGAATCATGATAGCACTTCTAAATTTTCAAAATATTTCAATTTAAACCAGTATAAGTTGAAGAGTTTGGTGTTTTTTCGCGCGTCGCGGTCGGAGCGTCGCGTGTTTCCACGGAGCACATCCTCCACCTCCTTTTGTGAACAATTTTTCTTTGCATTTTGAGACAAGGGAGTTTTGATTTTTTGCATTTTTGAAATAAGAGAGGATTTCTCCATTGATTCCAGAGCGATTAATTACTGCACAGTGAGAAAACCAATACATGACAAGGTACGGTAGCCACGATGTCCAGGACGTTTCACTCCATCTCACATATTTTCGCTACTACAGATTTCGCTGAATTTTTGCAGGGACGTCTATTCAGCCTCAGCCAACTTCATAATTAGGATTCTGGACAGGGGCATCTTGAGCATTATTCATACGCTAATTTAAACTGTAAAAATCGAAAAATCTCGAAATTTGAATTCGAATTGTATAAAACCGCTACTACAGATTTTTAGTATTTTTGAAATATATACTCTACTCGACCATGCCTTCATTTCAATATAAAACTGTGAGTGCGCACTTCCTAATATTCTGGAAATTAGGGACGGCGACGATGTTTACAGATGATAAAAACAATTCACAAGTTTATGTGCAAACGGAAGCTTACCTTACCCCATTTCATGTTTACAATTTAGTTTTTCAAAAAAAGTCAAAAATAAAGAGAAAAACAGCAAAATAAGGAGGTACGAAACCCGACGTTTTGAGTTCAAGCGGAGCGCATCGCGTGTCATGTTTATTACAGATCTATTGCAAACTGAGTGGGAATCGTGAACTGATTTTTATTAAGTATTTTAATGTCCTTGATCCTCCTTGATCAAATCCTTGATCCTACTTCTCCCCGCATCAATTGACGCATTTTCGTCGAAGGGCATGGCAGAAAATGTCCTCCAGACGATCGATAAAGGTACTCAAAGCTAAAGTTCATAGCCCAAGGGCTTAACTACTGTATTCGCGATGTGTCATGAACGTTACTTATTTTCGAAATTCATTTACTCAAAATCTGCCTAGAGATTATTTTCAATATTTTCACAATATTTACGAACCGTCATCCTAAAACTATCATAAAAAATAATAAATAATCTCTAGGCCGTTTTTGAGAAATTCCATAAAATGCATAATCACAACGTTAATTTGCCGAACTTTGCCGACCTCATTCTCTTAATTTTTAGTGTTATCCTCTTTTCTGTTTTCATAATCATTTTTTGTGCATCTGAATCTATAAATACCAATAGAATTATGAAACAAATATTAGTTTTGAAAACACTCCATTTTTTTGCACGGCATCGTACCACTTCCTGTTTGCCTCTTTAAATATCCTGTCATTTTTAATATGCACTTTTTATTATCCTTTATCAATTACACTAAATAAAATAGAACAAAATAAGTGATATTTATTTTTAAATGACAAAATAAAAATAGGCATGAAATTTGAAAGAAGATTACGGTAGATTGGAAAGAAAAACGTCGGAGGGTGTAGTCCAATAATCCGTACTCAAAAATTCGCGTCGCCGTCCCTAGTTTTATGGAATATTAGGAAGTGCAGCCTCCCAGTTTTTATATTTAAATGAAGACATGGTCGAGTAGAGTATATATTTCAAAAATACTAAAAATCTGTCCCGGCGGTTTTATACACTTCGAATTCAAAGTTCAAGATTTTTCGATATTTTCTGTTTTAATTAGCGTACGAATGATATTCAAGATGCCGTTGTCCAGTTTCCTAATTGTGAAGTTGGTCGAGGATGAATAGAAGTCACCGGCGAAATTCAGCAAAAAATTCAGAGTCTGATTCGACTCGACACCCCTATTTCCGATTCGATTCGATTCACGATTCGACACCCCTATTTCCAACCGATCCCTATAATTTTGAATCCGGAATTATGCAATCCTCATTCTTCCGCATTCATTCGAGCGTGTGGATATGTCAATAATGAAGAACGAAGAAGATTTCATTGTCGTTGTTGGTGATCTTTCGGGTAAAAACCGGATCTCTCATTTCGCAATATTCTCTCGCTGTTTCTTACCGGTGAAAGAACATTTTGAATTGAGAGACCGTTGAATTTTTGCAGCTCTGATCCCTATTGTCAAGATGAAGAGCGTCTCTTCATTTCGATTGTTCTTTTGTTACTCTGATCGGAGGGAGAGTATGAGGAATGAAGAGACGGACTCTTCATTCTTCAGGCAGTAAGTACCTACGTGATCTTTTCTTCTTTATTTGTTTGAAGTCAAAGGATTTTGAAAATAAAAAAAAGGAAGAGAAATTGGGAATATAACATGAGTTTATCCAAATTCATTGAGATAAATATAGACGATGCTCATATATATATATATAAATCTTTCTCATATATATCTTCTTATTTGAAGAGAGACAGAGAGACGAAAAGGGAAAGACAGAGTCTTCTTCTTTCTAGAGTCTTTCTCTCTTATTCTCTCTTCGTCCATCGATTTTCTTCTCATTCCTTTCTCCGAGACAGAATAAGCGGGGATACACGATGAAACCGTTCCTTGTTCTCCTTTTCTATTCCTTTTCCGTCCATGCAAAAGATGATTCGTTCATCTTTCGAATGCCTCCATTAATACCTCAGGTATATATTTCTTCTCCATCTATAATCCATTCGATACTCCTTCAAGGCAAACGCGTACTTATGCCAAAGCCTCAAAGTGAACGAGGCAACTTCCATTAGTGAGTAAATTAACTTTTACATTTATTAATTTTGATCGTTTCAGTTGGATTTGATGGTCTAAACGAGAAGCACAATGCTCATCACGTACGTTTACTCATTTATCTATAAATATAGAGTGTGACTTTAAAATTTCTAGTCGAATAAATATGTCAGGTGCTTGTGTTTGGTTGCGAAGAAGCTGGAAGTGACTCGCCAGTGTGGGATTGTGGAGAAATGTCATCTGGAAAATCATTTGGATTGGATAGAGCCCCTCCTTGTGCTACCTCTCCCACCATTCTATGGGCATATTCTCATAATTCGCCCAGTCTACAACTACCCTCAGGTATTCAATCTCCTCAATAACACCTAATATCTCTTACATATTTCTGATGTTGCTTTCAAAGTGGGCGGAGACAAATCGAAATTGCAGAACATTGTTCTACAGGTACTGTAGATCGGATCTCTCTATTAATATTGATTACTGTACATTCACAGGTTCATTACAACGAGGATGGTGTAGAAGAAGATGAGAGTGGAGTAGTCATACGGTCAATCATTATCAATAACTATATATCAACTATCACTTTAGATTCACTGATTCTCCAATCTCTAAAGAGGCAGGAACTATGCTACTAGTAACTGGTGGAACCATTCCCCCTTTCTCTACTGGTATTCCCATCACTCTTTAATCTTCATATATAATGCATCTTGAGAATCTCTGGAAACGGCGTGTACAATCGATGAGGATGTTGTTATTCATCCATTTGCATATAGACCTCATACACACAGTACTTCATTCTAATATATTCATCAACAATTTCAACAATTTCAGAGACTGGAGTGGATGTTTCAGGATGGATAGTACACGAGGTTAGATTATCTTATTGTCCTTCCTCATCTAATCTAATAATTTCTCAGAAAGATGGAGTTGATTCATGGACAGAACTAGGTCGTCGCAATCCTCAATTACCACAGATCTTCGTTCCTATCTCTAATTCCTCAATGGTTATTCGAAAAGGAGATATTGTCACTGCAAGGTATCTATTTTTCCTTCTATCCTTTCCATTCTTTCATTCTAGATGCATAATGGTAAACGATAGTCCTTCTCTTATTTCCGTCGGATCTCGTGGGGATGATGAAATGTGCAATCTGTATGTGATGTATTGGAGTGAAGGATCCACTCTCAAAGACAATACTTGCTTCTCTCCTGGACCTCCCAACTACTACTGGTCAGTCCCCCCCCCCCTCCCCCCAAATGGAATTGTCCATGTCAGGTCGAGCGAAGCACAACTGAATCACATTCCAAACTGATACCAGGAAAGAAGAGAACACCTTTACAAATGAATAAAAAAAACTTTGTTACACAGTGTGGTAGGATGAAGATAGCACACAAGTAATTTATTAGTCTTCTTCTTCTTCTTTCTCAATGTTCCATTGATTCCCTCATTGCAATCAATAATTCGATGGCTCCATCAATCGCTCCATTCGATTCGACCAAAACGTGCAAGTTTATATCGTCATGGACGAATCCGAATTCTCTCAATTGAATAAGCTGAGAACGATATTGCTGACGAAGGTCACTGAATCATCAAATGATATAATAGATGAGAGAATGAGACTAACTAGTCCGTAGGAGGAGGAGGAGGAGGAGGAGGGGGAGGGGCTGCCATTGAATGAGAGGGATAAGGAGCTCCCATTCCATCCCGTGCAACTGCATCACCATCACGAACATTTCCTTCCATTGCTGACTGAAAAGAGTAATTAACAAAGATTGAAGGATGATGAATAACTCGAAGAGCAGCAGTGATTGATTCAGCAGAGAAGAGAGGAGCGACAGGGGCGATAGGGACGACTGGAGGAAGAGGAGGAGCAACTAATCGAGGACGAGATATCTATATCCATCCAATGAGCAGAAGGAGGGGAGGGGGGGGACTAACCGTATCACGATGCTTACTCATCGTATTCTGTACTAGAGAGATACAAGCGTCGAGAATAAATGGATTACGACGGATAAGAGATTCCTTCTGAAATAAATAGTTATTGACCACGTAGATATTATATGGAGTCCAATCAGTCCCTCCCCCCTCAAGAGAGCAAATCTCGTTCCCCACATCTTCCCAGTATTCGTTGCCTACACTTAATTTGCATTCAAACGGTGATAAGCGTAAATCAATTTAAATTCCCTTATACATCTCTTCCCTCCGCACAATGGCGTCAAAAAGTGCGATATCACTCGGCCAGTTAATAACACCATTTCACAAGAATAAACAACCTCAGGGGTGCGTTCAGTGAAGAAAGCCTGAAGTGTGTAGAAGTCATTGAGAAGAGTGTATATATGGGCATCCAAATACATCTCAGGATATTTCATTCGAATCTTAAACAAAAACATTTTTTTCTTCATATTAAATATCTCGTGACGAAAATGAACTACAGTAACCATTCTCTTGGTAATGAGGAATTGTCTCTTCATATATTATTTTTTGAAAAACATAGTGAGGTGTGTTTTGTGAATTTGGTTTAAGGAATTGGTACCTGATCCATCTTATTCGCATCAGTCATATAGTCCGAGATTATGAATGTTCGAGTCTGAATGAATATTCTCACTAATATTCACGGACTATAATTACATTGGATCCAACAATTTTGTTCATATGCTCATATACAGTCTTCAGCTTGGCATCAAAATCAGGAGAAAGAGGTTGAGGAGTATTACGAGTATCCTGAATATACTAAAATATTGACACGTAATTGTCTCGATAAATATTCTACTATACCTGAACGACTCGAATAGACGATCGATCAATAAGATTGAGTGTTGAGATGTCATCACTTCCTTCTAATCTACGACCACCGACGGTAACGACTGACAATATTTATTTGAACAAGACAATATCAGACCATTCGCCAGGGAGTCTACCAGGCTAGAAACATTCCTAGCGAAAACAAATATCCCCAGACATGTATAAATATTAGATGCTTACTCACACCACGACTTGTCCTTCCCACAAACTGCAATCACTTCATCAGCTTTCATTCCATTTATTTGGAGCAGTGGAACATTTTCCACCGTTTCATTATCAATCACAACTCGTACCATCTAAAATAGGCACAATATAACAGAAAAGAATTAAATATGAAATATATGAGTATATCGAAATTACGAGTATAATTACCAAATACATAAATGATTTTTAGAACGTACTTTATGTCAAAACATATTGTACAAAAGCAACAATAATATTACACGTAATGCACAATCACTGTCTAGTTGATAAATAATTGAATATCTAAAGTGAGTTGTCAGAAGAAGTCAGTGCATTCATTTTTATATTCAGGGGGTTCTCAGGTGCTTTCATCCAGTTCTTTTTCAGTATCTGTTTCAGTTGAGATAGTCTAAGAGTCGGATTTTGTTCCTTGAGAATAGGAAGATTTCCTTCAGCATACGATTCGTAAGAAGCCTTCATTCTCTTCTCAGGGTGCATATCCACCTCAAACATATTACGTAAAGTCCGAGTCAGTTTATGGCAAATGGAATTAGAGAGAATAAATATGAAAGTATGAAAGAATAAACCTCAGGTGCAGACGTAGTGAGGAGAGATAAAGCATCTTCAATGTTTCTTGCCGAGGAAACTGTCGCATCCTCCACGTTCACATTTTCTTCTATATTATCCGGAGAGGTCTGCAATATCAATTTTTGGTCACAGTCGTATAAATCACATTCAGAGTAAAAGAGTTAATATACATACAATGATTTTAGAAGCGGCAAGTTTCTCCTCTCTGGCTCTCTTCTCAGCTTCTCTCTTTTCAACTTCTTTCCTTGCGAGAATAGTTGCTTGCGTCACCTGTGTTAACGAAAAGTCACATATTCTAAATTATATTGTTTCAGTCAAAAGACACAAATGCCGAGTGACGATTTTTTTAACTTTCCATACAATCGTCTTTCATGAACCACTAATTAGGGAAGAAAATCCGCTCCGCAAGTATAAAGAGGCAGTACTCTCCTTTTTTTTTATATATTGGACTGTTTCTTCTGACCTCACGTCAATTTTGTTACGTGAGTGTGGATTGCCGGTACTATTCAGACCGATCAAATACAATTTGAAGATCCAACTATTGTTAGATCATTGATCATGGTTTAATACTGTCACGTGATCCCAGACCGTGCAATGGGCACAAATAGTTAACCTTAGTGGGAGCAGCACTCTTTCCTTGCATAGATTTCATCTCTTCTTCCGCAGCTTTCCTTAAGATGAAATTGGTATTTTTCTTTTAATTATCACCATTTTAATTAAAATTAAAATCGTGCAGGTGAGAAGATGCCAAGGGATAAACGTTCACAAATGAGTATCAAGAATTTTTTTACACAAGGCCTCCCTTTTGAAATTTTGAAAAGGATGAATGTTTAACCAACCTGTTCTCCTCCTTTCTTCTCTGAGTCTCTAGCCGTTTCTTTTCATCCTCTTCCTTGCGAGCTTGCTTCTTCGCAACATTTTTGTCGTCATCCGCCCAATAAGCATCTGTTTAAATTAATTGAAGTGGCCATGTATCTTGAAGAGGTTTCAACGGTGTATACAAACTAACCTTCTGCAGCTTTCTGCTTCTTCTCCTTTTCAGCTTCTTTCGCTCCATCCTTTCTAGCTTTAGCAGCAACAGCCTTAGAGTTCTCTCCAGTAAATTTCTTAGGCATCCTGAATTGTGACTGTAAAATAAATAGAAATTTCGCGCACGTTTGTTTGTATGACGTGCCTCAAAGAATAAGTGCTATTACAATCATTTGATAAGAATACTTTCCGAGAATTGTGCATCGATAAATCTTTGTCTAATAACGATATCAAACGAAATTCCGAGTTCGTGCGAAGAACTATGAATATGAGCAAATACGATTCAGCAAGTGAGCTAACTCGAAAGTGATTTTGAAGTCCTCACAACTCTATTGACAAGTTAGTGCGCGATTTTCATCAAATTATATTTTAAAGCGCAACTTGAGGGAAGCGAACACCACTGATATGTGAAACGATTCGAGCTCGCGAGCGTCATCCTCATCCTTGAAGCAAACGAGCACATTTCCAACCATGGTTACGCAAAATTTCACGTTCTCTGCAGAGCTCTGATTTCACCATGCCATACCTTCGATCTTCCTGATTGGCGAAAAAGTATTGCGAAATGAGAGGTTGAGAACTTTTCGCACACCTCTTTCCAAGACGGCGGCAAAGGGGAGGGGGATTGAAGCCAGAAAATTGTCTCGTTGCGCCTCGGGCGTAGATAAATTGTTATTATTAGAAATTTAAAAATAAGCTTAATAATTAGAGCCGGGGAAAGGTAAGATAGTGATAAACATCGAAGCGAAATTCCTAGGATACGGTAGCCTCCACACCACGGTACATAACACGAGGGACTTTTGAATACATATATTTTCCTACAGTATTCTACATTCTAATTAGGGACGGCGACGATGTTTACAGATGCTCAAAACAATTCACAAGTTTATGTGCAAACGGAAGCTTACCTTACCCCATTTCATGTTTTCAATTTAGTTTTTCAAAAAAAGTCAAAAATAAAGAGAAAAACAGCAAAATAAGGAGGCACGAAACCCGACGATTTGTGTTCAAGCAGAGCGCATCGCGTGTCATGTTTATTACAGATCTATCGCAAACTGAGTGGGAATCGTGAACTGATTTTTATTAACTGATTTTCCACGACAGCCAAATCCTTGATCCTACTTCAACCCCGCATCAATTGACGCATTTTTGTCGAAGGGCATGGCAGAAAATGTCCTCCAGACGATCGATAAAGGTACTCAAAGCTAAAGTTCATAGCCCAAGGGCTTAACTACTGTATTCACGATGTGTAATGAACGTTACTTATTTTCGAAATTCATTTACTCAAAATCTGCCTAGAGATTATTTTCAATATTTTCACAATATTTACGAACCGTCATCCTAAAACTATCATAAAAAATAATAAATAATCTCTAGGCCGTTTTTGAGAAATTCCATAAAATGCATAATCACAACGTTAATTTGCCGAACTTTGCCGACCTCATTCTCTTAAATTTTAGTGTTATCCTCTTTTCTGTTTTCATAATCATTTTTTGTGCATCTGAATCTAAAAATACCAATAGAATTATGAAACAAATATTAGTTTTGAAAACACTCCATTTTTTTGCACGGCATCGTACCACTTCCTGTTTGCCTCTTTAAATATCCTGTCATTTTTAATATGCACTTTTTATTATCCTTTATCAATTACACTAAATAAAATAGAACAAAATAAGTGATATTTATTTTTAAATGACAAAATAAAAATAGGCATGAAATTTGAAAGAAGATTACGGTAGATTGGAAAGAAAAACGTCGGAGGGTGTAGTCCAATAATCCGTACTCAAAAATTCGCGTCGCCGTCCCTAATTAGGTACCACCAAGCAAATTTTCAAACTTCCTCTAAAATTCCAATTTTTCTTTCAACTGGGCATTATGCGCTGTAGAATCATGATAGCACTTCTAGATTTTCAAAACAATTCAACTTAAACCATTTTAAGTTAAAGAGTTTGGTGTTTTTTCGCGCGTCGCGGTCGGAGCGTCGCGTGTTTCCACGGAGCACATCATATACCTCCTTTTGTGAACTATTTTTCTTTGCATTTTGTGACACGGGATTTTTGATTTTTTGCATTTTTGAAATAAGAGAAGATTGCTCCATTGATTCCAGAGCGATTAATTACAGAACATTCAGAAAATCAACACTTGACAAGGTACGGTAGCTACAATGACCAGCACGTGTCATTCCATTTTCTCAATGTTCGCTGCGACAGATTTTGCTGAATTTTGCCAGGGACTTCTATTCACCCTCGACCAACTTCACAATTAGGAAACTGGACAACGGCATCTTGAATATCATTCGTACGCTAATTAAAACAGAAAATATCGAAAAATCTTGAACTTTGAATTCGAAGTGTATAAAACCGCGGCGACAGATTTTTAGTATTTTTGAAATATATACTCTACTCGACCATGACTTCATTTAAATATAAAAACTGGGAGGCTGCACTTCCTAATATTCCATAAACCCTAGAAAAATTAAATTAACGTTAAGATTTGAATTCCCGGGCGATTCCGATTAGTTGCACCTTTCCCCGGCTTTCAAAACTGAAATTCCCGGATGAGGGTCCCTAGTCCCTAATTCTAATCTACAAAACAACTTTCTACGGGAGCAGCGCCAACTTTGCTGATCTATTCTACTTTTAAGGATTATGTCTCCCTGTGTATTTGTGTCTGCCCACTAAGGTAAGGTGAGACATCATATCTTGGCGTCCAAACGTTGAGTGGTGATATCTCAGTTCTTGTACATTTCTAAATTTGAGAAAACTTCTACTTAAGAGGAATCTCACAAGTTCTAACGATCTGCACAAGCAGAAAGTCATGAAAGACCTTTTGAACAGTGTCGCTCGGTGTAAATATTTTATAATTTTTTAAGATGCTGTGCTTTTTTCGATTTCGAGCTCGATAGATTCTTTCTGACATCATATTTGTTTATCATAACGGCTGAGTGAAAAAACGAGCACATTCAAATCTTAACGAGAGAAACATTTGAAACTATCCGCTAATGTTCGCAACTCTTTTTTTCTTGAAGCATCGTGAGAGAGGATGAATGAGATTGAGAGTCGTCGGAATCACACACAGACCATTCATAATGCATAATATGACACACATCGACATGGTTCGAACGAAAACCTGAATTGGACAATGCATTGATTTATTATGAAAAGTGGGTGACTGACATGTCCCATGTAGACTTGAGTAGTGAGTAAAGAGAGTACACAGATAGTAGTCGATATGGATGCTTGAATAGCAGGAACTCCAACGGATGTTAGACACGCACGAATACGTTCACGATTATCATTTGATGCTAAACATTAACAATATTAAAAAAAACATTATTTTAATTTACCGTGATTGTGAAAATGATAACAGGAATGAGCGGGAATGTCGACAGAAAATCCCATGGAAATGATAAGAGCAGCCATAACAATTGGATCGAGATCAGTTCCTGCTAGGGCAAGTGCTCCCAGAATACCTCAATTAGTAATTCGCGAATAGAAGAGAAAGAGTAGATTCATACCTGCCATCGTTGCTGCTATCGAAATTGTAGCAATTAACGTAGTAAATACATCTTGAAGGAATATCGTGCAGATAAAGGCCATTGCAATCAAAGTAGCAATAGCTGCCTATAATCACGAGGAATATCAAACACATTTCTGTCTCACACATCGCCATATCTTACTTGCCACATATCTTCGGGCATATTCTCAATAACATCGAGGAAAAGAGCATCATCCATAAATAATGTAGCATTGAATAGGGAACTAAATAGTTTGATCATTCCAATCATCCTCTCTATAACTCACTCATATTTCTTAAGAGTGTTTCTTGCAGCCTTTAGAAGTTTGTTTCTCTTAGGCCAATTCTTGAGATCCTCTCCTTTGTAAGCTGTAGTGAATAAAATTCGATCGAGATGTGTCCGGCCTCTGATTTTTATCCTTTTTATTTTCATTCCACTTTTATATTTTTTACTTTTGATCAACATGAGTTCTGAGTGCTCCTTTCCAGTGTTGATACTCTGGCCATTCAACAAAATCGGGTATTCTTAATTATTATATATAAAATATGCGGGAAGATATTATGATACCGTGCCATATCAATTCCTCCCTTTGCTACTTTTCTCCTCCCTGTCTCTTCTTCCTCAATATCTTCTACTGCTACAGAATATTCTTTGAATTCTTTAAGAAAAAAGTTAGTTGATTCATTCCCCCATGCATAGGGGAGACTTTCCAATTCATGAACCAATCCCTCCAATCTGAAATTAGGCATATCATGGCCATATTTTCTCTATTTTGAACCTTGCTAAACGTTTAGCATTGGATAAATTTCCGGGTTTGCTCACGAGGACAGTAGCCAGAAAGTAGTACGGTATTATGTAGTCGTCTCGTAGTTTTGCCATCTAAATCCAACCTTCACATATTAATGGTATGCCTTAAGTAGATCATGGTATCAACGTACTCAGTACCTCTAAAAGGGAAGAATCAGCTGCAAATAATTTGGTAGGAGTCAGATTTACTTCCATCTTCATTATACCCATTATGGATAGAATTAGGCCAGCAATAGTAATAATCTGCAAGAATGGATAAATCTTCCAATAATTGAAGAATCATCGAATAAATTAAATTGCTGAGGAATTCTATAGAACAAGATATGTAAGAGTAAAGTACCACGACAGCCACTGCGAATAATTTGTTCATGAGAAGAGTGATGTACTTTTCAATAAACCCCTCGATGAAATTTTTCTTCACCCAATCATGCCATTTACTACTCTGGAATCGGAAGGGAAAATTGATTGGAATATTGAAAATGAGTACGCACTCCCTTCATATTCTCTGCATGTCCGAAAGAAGAATAAAAGAAACAAATAGGAGTGGTAATTGAAGGAAGACAGGGAACAATTAAATCGTCCATTTTTATCTTCCCTGTTCTGGAATGGGAAATCGATTAAATTGAAGATAAATAAATAGATAACGTCAATTCACCTCTCATTATTCTCATAATTCATTTCGACGGCTCCGACAAGAAGCATTACGGCTGAATAGAATGTGATCTGAATTGTCATATAAACATTTTTTTGTGGTGAAAAAGACTAACCTGATAGATGAAGTCTACAAATATGCACACCATATTAGCGTATGCTAAAAGTGTAATTTCTGGTGCTCCAGTGTAAGTTCCGACAAAATCCGCAAGAATATTAGTAAGAGCAGAGATAAGAATAGAAGGGCCTGTGTCCATTAGAACCTTAAGAGAGAGAGAGAGAGAAATGAAATTAAAGAAGGGGGATATTATCACATGAGCAAGGCGATCTTCAGGAGAATCGTCACTTTTCACATTTTCTCTCCGTTCCTTTGTAATTCTGTGCCATGAATGTAGCATTAAATATGCATCATCCACTCCTATAAAAAAAGAAGTTATAGAACGAATGAGTTCAAATAGATTTGATACCAATTGCCAAGACGAGGAATGGAGTTACACAGAGAATAGATGCAAATCTGAATCCTAGTGCGAACATTGCTCCCATTCCTGTAGCACACGCCATGAATGGACATAGACAAGCAAAGAAAGCAAGTGTTATCTGAAAAATGATTATTGTAAGCATCAACAATACTCATATGGCTTATTTACTTATTTAATTCAGTACCTACCTAAGTAAGAAAATAGATAGTTATAGAAATAAATTTTTAAAAAAACCATTGCTGATGTAGCATCACAATCTTTTTTTTTATTTCATCGATGAAAGTATTGATTAGATGATATTAGATGTTTGATATATAGTACCTTGTAGAGAGAAAATTGTCTATAGTACGATGATGACATATAGAGAAGAATAGTAGAAACCGTAATCTGAATCGATTAAAAGAATGCGTAATAGAATCTTCTTCTAATGTCATACCATAATGAAAAATCCGCTGAGAACGTAAGGGAGAATGGTAAGACCAGCTCGAATTATTTCTTCCTCTACAACTGTCGCTGAGATTACAAGACATTTCACTAGATGCGAATCGAAATCACTGAATTAACTTGATTAATATAAAATTAGCTGTTGTGATCAAACTTGGAGAAATATTGATAGATAGCGTATTCGTAGTCTCTAACATTTTCTTCCGTCCATCCTTCACCTGCTTCGCCACGAAGAGTCAATGCAAGCATTCGAGCTTCCTTAATCAATTCTGATGAACATGAGAATATCACCATTATCAAAGAATAAATTTCATGAGAAAGAAATGCGTATGATTTTAAAATGATACTCTTTTTTCAATGGAAGTTCGTTTTCAAACTTTTCAAACAAGAGGGATGGAAATATTTCGAACACAGGTAGAAAATATATGTGTGAAATAAAGACTTAGCGCTCCTTTCATTTGAATGAAGAGAGCGTTAAGTAGCTATTTAACTGACTTACATTCATATTAGAGTATGTGTCTTCAGATAGATCCGTGTTTGAACTATCGTTCCGCCCCATTTTTGAAATCGGGGTTTTCTTCAGTTTGACTCCGTAGAAATAAGGCTAAGAAGATGAAATAATACATTTATAAGAATAGAATACCTGTATGTTGAATGATCTTCCGAATATAGTAGAGATGGGATAGTGCAAATCAATTCGTTCGTTCCCCTCTTCTCCTTCTAATAAGTGATGTTTCTGTACTGTATAACCATTCTGAATAAACCATGTTATTTATTTTCAAATTTTCTTTTCTTCTTACAATCCATTGAATGATAGGTTCATTCACCCAACAGAATGATCGACAGAATTGTTTGTATGATTCATTCCGACCAGTTCGATGATTTGGCATAGTGAAGTTGTTGGTTAATATCTTTTCCACCTGTGTTCAATCAATCAAACTAATTTGATAATGGTTCACTTACTCTTACAACTTCTTGTAATATAGGCTCTCTCAATACATTTCCCCCGTCTTTCGGAACAATCAACAGAAATAGTGCCGTATTCGCACTTCCATTCGAATCGAAAAACTTTTGGAAAATCTACAATATTATGATTATAGCAATTAGTGTTCAAAATATAATCATATTGCTATTATTGTTCAGAAACGTTAAACTGCATGTATATGTAGATAGGGGCAGAATATTATTGCATGTATATGTAGAAAGGGGGGAGACGCGGGGAGAGCGGGATTATCTGGTACCCTCAATGGTGTCTTAGTTTCCCTCTCAATGGGAAACATAGGGCATTCTGGCTACGCCAATCATAATAAATAGGGTTATTTTATTGGAAAATTTTCAGGAATTCCAATAGCGAGAACAAAGGATTTTCCCTCCCTCTCATTTTCCAATAAGGATCTCGAGCCCGGCCCTCGATTTTCCAATAGGTATTGGAATTCCAATAAGGAATGATCCGTCATTTTGAGAGAAATCCTTTGTTCTCCTTATTGGAATTCCAATAACTATTGGATTTCCAATAAGAATCATTTTCCAATAAGAGACCGCATAGTTCTCGGTCGCTATTGGAAAATGAGGGTGAGAGGGGTCCATTTTCCAATAACGATTGATTTTCCAATAAGAGAACCCTAATAATAAAGCATTAATATATTTATTCTTCGTGATTTCTATTCATTCTGACATCTTATCCTTGATAACCCTTGACACGGTTAAATTGACCTGTAGATGCTTTTAATGCGTGTAGTTTGCTTAAAAGTCGAACTTTGAACTTGGTGCTAGGAATTTGAAATCAACGTTTCAAATGCGTTGTCCTCTAATCAGAGTGAACATCATAAATCAATTTGTATACGAACCCTGAGTTCCTCGAGTGATCTTGATCCAACAGGAGTATAACCAGTGATGTCATTCTTGAATCTTAAGGATGTATAATTATTTAAAGTGATCGGAATACATGTTTATAACCATATAGCAGTGTTCTCATTCCGCTATACAAGTCATTGAATGAACTGTATGTGAACATTTTTTTGAGTAAGTGCAAAAAGTGTTTGAGTTGAAACTTACGGTGACATGAGAATCTTAATAGCTCCCATAGCAGAGATTACTGATGATAGAAATATGATTATGAAGAGATGATTGGATATGAAATACGCCCATCTTTTATAATAGCTTGCTATTCTTCGAACCAATCCCGTCCCTTCTCCGGAGTGTTCTATAATATTAATGCATTACAGAATTGCTAATTTTTTATGAGTGGATTAAGCAATGAAAACACATATTTAAAATAAACTGACCGGGAAAGGTGGAAGTCTCCATCCCAATATATTTATCTTTCTTAACTCGCTCGACTCTCCTCTAAAAGTGTACTCATTTTCTACTTGGACATTTAGCGAATGTAATCAGAGGAAGATTCAAGAATGAAAGGATTGACCAAATTACATTAAAAAAAAGAGACGGACGAAGTGAATGAAATAATTATAATGATGGAATGCATCAAAGTGCAGATGGAATGGGCTGTTATAGTAATAATAAACTTGTTAGTGACGATAGACGGTAGAGGGGAGGGAAGGTAGGAGGGGGAAGGGAGTGAGGGGAGGTTGGAAGAAGGCGTCGAGAAGTGCCGAGAGTTAAGTTAGGGGAACTCGTTTTAGGTGCGTCTATGGACAATTCAATGAATACTATTGGAAAGGGGGAAATAATGGGACTATTTTGTTTTACTCCTGACCCCTCCCCAAGGGTCTCCCCTTTTAGGGCGGGGGTTAGCTTCAGCAGTCTGTACACTATAAAAAAAGGACGAACAGAGCGAAATTATGAATGGACGGGTGTCTTCATTTCACACGCTCTCTGGCTCATTACTTGCATCAGGGTCATTTTCAAAAAGAGCCTATCGATCTCTGTCTAGATACATAAACAAAGATTGATGACTTCAGAGTGTCTTGGTTCTTATTGGGTAACAGCGACTGATAATCCAGAATGGAGTTAACTCGTGCCACATCTCCTTTAGATAAGTGATCTAAGAATATGTACACCAAGAGGCTACAAGCTCCTCTGGTGTGCGTCCCCAACTTGGCTCAAGTAAAAAGGGATAAGCAACTTGGGCGCAGGACTGGTCGTAACTTGGGAATTTGCTTGGGCCCAAGTTGGGGACGCACACCAGAGTCCGCTCACTTTCCTTCTATTCTTCTGTTAGGTGAGGAGTATAAATATATGTAGGAGGGGCGGATGAAACGTCACCACGTAGATACACAAGTTAAAGAGCGCCCAAAATAATGATACCTTTTTTTCCAAATGCAAATCGGAAAGGAATTCTTCAAATATTATCAGATATACTTGAGTGTGTCAATTGATTTCAATGTACAATGAGGCGAAGGAGAGAAGATAGGCGAAAGAAACTGTTCATTTACTTCATATATTTGCATTGAGTGTCTCCTTTCGCATGAGAATAGGGATGGCGAATGAAGAAGTTAAATTAAAGGAGGAGTAACAGGAATGAATGCCCGAGACTCCCGCAACGAAATCCCGGGACTTGCAATTACAGTAGTTATCCTGCCTTGTTAGCTAGTTAGCCAAAGTCCCTGTTCCCATCTCCCGTACCTCGATTGAGAGAGGGATGAGTGCGATCGATGGGAAGAGGCTAGGGGGAGACATGGGTAGATCAATGCGCACTCTCTTCCCATAAAATCCGCTGTTCAAAACCCCCGCCTTTGCCTGGACTCAGGGGAATACTGGCACTATGCCAACTCGCGATAACTCGGTTCATTGATGTCGTGGAAACACGGTAGTTCCGGAATTCTAATATGGTTATGGATTGCTACAATGTGACGTTGACAGATTAGTCACCAAAATATTCATGTTACTCCTCCTTTAAGAGTTCATTTCTCCTCTCCCCATGCGCCCTCATCTGGGGGCCATTGGGCTACCCATTTTGCCCTCATCGGTGTCATTCTTCAATGAATAAAGGGGCGACATGGTGATATCTTCAATGAAGAAAGGGAGGGGGCAGTGGACTTTTTTCGAGACGGGACGGTGCCATGCAAATCGGCGTCTCTCGTCTATGATAATTGCCATGCATTCGTGCCCCTTCTTCTTTAATTGAACAACGTGCAGGACAGTTAGTAATTGAAGACAACTATCTATTTATCTTATTAGTGCACGGGTGTTGGCGGGGTATCGAATTACTCTTCTCTTCCACATTCATCATTTCCGACAAAAATATCATATGTGTATATAAGGAACGAATAAAATATGTTATTTGCATTGATCCTTTTTGTTGCAATGCTTTGCTTGACACGCAATACGAATGAAAGTGATAAGAGAATCTGGCCATTCTTTGTCTCTCCATGATAGGAATACCTTGTACTATTCTTGTTGCTCTTCCTTCCATTGTCACTCTTATCCTCGGATTATTAGGAATATTCGTCTTTCCTTCTATATACAAAAGCATTGTTTACTCGGTAATCCATTTCCTATATTATTCATCAATTCATTTACGTTGCAAAATTTACTAATTTTAATAATTAATGAGTGATTTATAGTACAAAAATAATTTTCAACATAAACAAAATGACAGTGAAAATTGTCGACAGAGATAAAGAGTGTAAAATTTATCATTATATTTCCAGAGGCAAAATAATATTTGTTATGAGCTCGTTTGCCTAAGAATCGGACAGAGGTCGGCACAGTCGAAAAAAGTTCAATTCTCTGAATCTTTGTGCTTAGGGGTTCTCGAGGGTGCTGAAGACGATGGGCACTTTCATTTTTCTCTCAGGACCTCCGTTGGCTTCAGACGACGTCACGTCGATAACTAATTTGCCCCATACAGCCTCAGAGAAAAGTCCTAAAATTACGAGAACTTGGCTCCGTTAGTAGAATTTGATGGAGAAAACGCCTGTTTAGTTCATTTTTCATGATTTTTCGAAAAAACGGAGATACGAAAACTTTTCCCTACGTGGTTTGCAAGATGAGCGACCTACATAGATCGGACGGGCGTGAAGAGAGGATTCCAACTGTGTAGTTTGAGCAAAATAAAACACACAGTTTTCGAATGACCAAAATGAAAGTGATGTTACAATTAAGGAAAATCCTGTTCATTCCCATCGATTCCCTTGCCGAGGCGCCATCCTCTCTTCCCCTTTGATCTACCTTTACACGGTCACCGGGAAGGCGACTTAGGGCTGTCCAAAACGTCCGGGAGCTGCAAAACCCGTGCGGTAAAATGTTTTCGCTAAACGCCGTAGCTCCACTTTTTCTTCAATACTACAATAGTTTGTACCGCGCAAGATTGAGAAAAAAAGTGCTAAAAAAGTGATCCACAGAAAACCCGTGGTAAGACCGCTTAATTTTTTCAAAAATTTGGCTATGTGCCAAAAAACCCCCGGACGTTTTTCTTCTTCTAATGTCGGCACCCCGGAGGCCGTGCCTTTACCTAAGATGCGAAAGACTGTTTGTTTGCAAGAGACGGACAAGCAAGGAAGGTGTAGATCAAAGGGGAAGAGAGGAGGCGCTTCGGCCAGGGAATCGATAGGAAGGAGCAGGATTTTCCTTAATTCTAAGTTCACTTTCATTTTGGTCATTCGAAAACTGTATGTTTTATTTTGCTCAAATTAGATACACCGTTGGAATCCTCTCTTCACGCCCGTCCGATCTATGTAGGTCGCTCATCTTGCAAAGCATGTAGAAAAAAGTTTTCGTATGTCCGTTATTTTGAAAAATCATGAAAAATGAACTAAACAGGCGTTTTCTCCATCAAATTCTACTAAGGGAGCAAGGTTCTCGTATTTTTAGGACTTTTCTCCGAGGCGGTATGGGGCAAATTAGTTATCGACGTGACGTCGTCTGAAGTCAACGGAGGTCCTGAGAGAAAAATGAAAGTGCCCATCGTCTTCAGCACCCTCGAGAACCCCTAAGCACAAAGATTCAAAGAATTGAACTTTTTCGACTGTGCCAGAAGCTTCTGGATTTGTCCGATTCTTACGCATACGGGCTCTTATAGATTCTGGTGCTCACTCATGATGATTACGAAGGAACTCTCGGTCTCTCAACTCAAATGTTCTCTAAACCTCCAATGATAAACCAGGTTCAATCTCCTTATTTTACCTTCACTTTCATTCCTCAAAGCTATCTCGTAAAGATAAGGCCACATCTCGAAATGTATTCTCTACCTCGCTCTTGTTTAGAACACAATAATGATACTCACATTTTTACATCATGATATTTATCTATAAAAATATTACAATATACTATACAATATTTTAAAATTGTATGTATGTATATATTTTATAAAAAAAACTATTATTTTCACTTTTGTGATTAAATGACTTACAGATGAAATTCTACTTCTTTAATATTACGAATATGGATGAGATCATATACGAAGGATCACAAGCAAGAGTTAATGAGATTGGACCATACACTTACATGTAAGAATATATAAATTCCATAGAAATGAATTATGACAATAAAATGTGTGTTGAGGGAAACCCAAAAAGCTCTTTTCTCTAAAATTCATTTCATGGATGAGTAAGCTAAAAAATTGAAAGGTAGTTAGACTGAAAGTATGGCCGAATGGGCATATTCATGGATATCGAAGTGGTTCCCCGAATTTAAAAGCTCTTGCTCAATTCTGAAGCCAGATACAACTGCTCAAAGTTTATACAGGGTTCATGCAAAATCAAGAAGCGCGGTGCAAAAGGAAGGCCAGTATTTATGAAAAATGGTGAACTCCTCTCCTCTTCCCTCCCTCATTTTGCACTTTCGCCTCCGTAAAAATGATTTGTCTAAAATGGTTCAGCCGTAACTTAGAGAAGGAGATGGAAAATCTCTCTCGGGCTCACTTCTCCTCAATTGCGAAAACCGAAACGCGTCCAAGCAAATTTGCGAAATTTAGATACTTGGGGGCGACTTGGATACTTGCGTGGATCAAACTTGGAATTCTGCTTGGATCCAACTTGGAAACGTTACGGTGGAACTCTTTATTATTGATGGACAGTAGCATGACATCCCTCATACAGTTACCAAAGTTCCAGCACGGTTAGACCATGTGGGCTGTTCACATCCAAAACGGTCTTACTGGAGACGGACCTACACATGACAGACCCCATTGTGCTTGGATCCACATTGGGGGAGCACGCCAGAATTATTTCATTTTATTTTAAGGGTAAAGAAGTTGAAGCAAATAAAGTAACTCTGGTGCGCTAATCCAAGTTGCGACCAGGCCTGGGGGCAACTTGAATTTTTGCTTGGATCCAACTTCCAATTCTACTTGGATCCAATTTGGGAGCGTGGGTATGGTAGCCCACAATTTTATTGATTGATTATATGAGAAACAGTAATCTCATACAGTAACCAAAGGCCCTGCACGGTTAGACCATGTCGGGCCGGTCACATCCAAAATACGGTCCTACTCGGGGACCGTAGACAGTCAATCGCACTCCGAAGGCAGTCAAAATAGAGCTGCGAAAAAGGACCTTATAGGCTAGGTGTGTGCTAGATGCGATGGGGCAAGAACTGCTTGGATCCAAGTTGGGAACCCGAGGCCGAGATACAGTACCTGGATCCAAGTTGAAAGCCCCTGTTTGCTTGGATCCAAGTTGGGGGCGCACACCAGAGTAATCAAAAGATTCATAGAATGATCAAGCAATCAATCTATCTTGTTATCTTGTTATAGGGAATCGGAGGACAAAAGATATCTTCAATTCACTGAAGATGGAGATCAAGTTTTCTATGAAAACTATAAGAAGTAACAACCGATTAAATATTCACACTAAATTAAATACGATTCGTGTTTAGGTGGATTTACCGTTCTGATCTCTCATGCGTGAATTGTGATTACAATGACATTGTGACACTTCCCAATGCTCCTCAAGTGGTAATACATATTTAAAAATAGACTGGATAAAAAGAGATATTTAAGGGAACTTCAACCGCACTATTCGATCCTCTTTTCCATGTTACACCTACAGCCAAGAAGATAATAGCAGCCGCTCTACTCCTTCTTGGTGAAAATGCAATCAAGTGAGAATACATGCACACAATATGAACATAATGTAAGTATATCATCATAATATCATTGAGTTCTCCATCCATGGGAGCTGTTCTATTCGATGGTTATGATGATGCATTGTTATCAGCAGCACACTCAGGAATAGTCACACTTATATCGAATATATGGAATGGAGGAGTGAATATCATTCCCATTCCCGTCCCTGACATGCATACTATGGCTTATTTCAATGGGGTAACATCTTCTCCTCTACTATTTTTTGTTATTTCTCATCGTCGTTCCAGTATAATAATTCTCGCGATGAATCGTATTGGATTCATACGGGTATGAACGATATATACAAATTGGGGGACATTATTAATTGGGCAAATGAAAGCCTTCTTCCAAGTGAATGGTATCCAACTGAAACGGCAAGAATGATCAATGGTAGTGGTTAGTATGTCTTTCACTGACTTGTCTCATTATAATGTGATTTAGATACTGGGTCATTCGGTAAAGTAGGGTTAAGTGAGAATGATGTCCTTCCTATGTTCCATTCTTACATGTGCAGATCATTCAATGCTGTATATCAAGGGAAGAGAGATGTCGAAGGAGTCCCAAGCTACACGTTTCATTCAATAACCATCAATCTGCAAACAGAACTTAAATTTAGGTACGGTGTGATGGAAGATGAATGGGATACTTCTCTTGATAAGAATAAGGGATTCAGATATAGGAATGTTGAAGGAGTTAACTATTACCCACAATGGCCAAATTGTCCCAAGTATGGAGAATGAGTACTCAAACATATGCAGATGCCTTTAGATGGAATCATTCCAATTGTAAGGCAACTCCGAATGATCCTATCGATTGTTTCACTGATCTATGTAATGATTGTTGTAATAAGGGAAAAGTAGGCGATACATTCGCTGTTCCACCAGGCTTTTACCCGATGGTTTGTTATCCAGGTACTCATTTTATAATACTATTACCATCAATTTCACATATCAGGTCGTAGGGAATCTTCTCCATTCGCAATTTTATGGTCAACTCCTCATTTCTTATATTCCCCATCAACAGTTGTTGATTCCGTAGTAGGAATTCATCCTGAACTGAGTCTCCATCAACCAATGGTTTATGACCATGAACCGGTTATCAAATTTTTAAAATTATACGATTGTAATTGCACACCTACTAAACTATTCCGCGCGGCAAACACGTTAGCTCCGCCCACTTTCACTTCGTTTTGCGCGTTTTCCGCTTATTTTCACTATTTTTTCTTAATTTTTAATGATAAAACTCGATTTCTGGGATGGTTTCGCGTTCATTAAGCACCAATTATATAATTAATGCTTAATTTTAAACGCGACCTTAGTTTAATAGCAATTTCGTTACGCGCGGAACGAGAAACAACTTTGCGTCAAAATGTGATATACAAATCCATCCTTATCAATACTCCTCATTTCTTCAGATGTCTGGACTCATAACTCAAGTAGCATACAGAGCTCAAATTAATATTCCATTTTTTTCGAATGAATTTGTCATGTTAGGAAATATATTCAGATTTATTTATTTCTCTTATTATTCAGGCACAATTCACACCTTCCAAATGCAATTATTCCTATTTTCTACGAAAGCTCGGAGGTTTCAGATACATTAGTTGGAAAAAAAACGAATTTATTTTTCAGACAATGATGACAGATTATGCATATTCTTTGTACAGAATTGGATTTGTGTATGCCCCTATCGGTCTATTCTGGATGAGTATCGCATTCATAATTTTGTCCATTGGTCTATCTATCGTCGGATGCGCTCTTATGGTCAAAAGAATACGTTTGCTCAATGCACAGAAGGACATGTTTACTGATATGTGATTTGTCAAATAAAGTCATCTCATTGTTGTAGCAATATTTTATCGGTAGAAGTTACCGTAGAAATGTCAACCCCCGGGGAGGAGTGGGCGTTGATAGAAGTGATATGGGAGAACGCATGTTAGACTGTTTGGCTTGTATACTCGTGCGCTAAAAAAACGCACAACTGACATCGAAACAGTAAGTTATGGATGCATGTATTAACATATAGTACCAATTAAACGGATCAATAGAGTTCACCTTGTGTGAGGGAAACGTGAACAAGAGCACGGAGGTTCAAACAGCTCCATCTCCCACATTTAATTTCCACTAACAGCGGCGGCTCCGCCCCCTATCAAGCTCATGGCTGACGAGGGGTGCGAGAGCACCACTCTCTCACTATCCTACACTATCTCACACACGCAACGCACACGCAACGCGTCATTTACATTCCAAATTGCAATAGATCCGGAACTCTCACAACGAAAAAAGAAATTCTTACATCGAAAATTTGTGCGCGGCAATTTAGAATTATTTTTTCTCCGCCGTTTTTAGATGTTGGTACTGAACACCCGTGAAGAGGGGCGATCCTGTACGAAAGAAAGAACTTATGGGTGTCAATGTGTTGTGAGAATGACGATTCCCTTATGCTGAATTCATAGTCACTCATCCATCATTTTGATAGATCATTTTGATGTATCAAAACCACCCTTCATTGTCGAAAAAGCTGATAGAGCAATTTGTCCCCTCACCCCTCTCTCCCTCTCGTCCCCCCTCATTTCACACTCCATTCCACCAGTTTTTACTTGCGTCGTGCGGTCGGCCCGAGAAATGAGAAGTGAGAAATGAGAAGGGAGGAGAGGCACAGTGTCAGAGAGAGGAGATAATCCAATTATCGCGGCGGAGAGGGTCGAGTGTTCTCGGGCCGACCGCACGACACGAGTAAAAACTGGTGGAATGGAGTGCGAAATGAGGGGGGACGAGAGGGAGAGAGGGAGTGAGGGGACAAATTGCTCTATCAGCTTTTTCGACTATGAAGGGTGGTTTTGATACATCAAAATGATGGATGAGTGACTATGAATTCAGCATTACTCTCACTACGGACAATTCTCAGGCGGTTCTTTGGCAACATGATGACGATTCCATTCCGCCTGCTTTTTTTTCAAACTTGCACTATTGTTAGACGAAATTCATGTATGTCTCTTTGGGTTGGTCTTCCACTGTATAAAAGTGGCCTTCGTTACCTATCCAGAGTCATTTTATTGTATAAGTATCACTAGTTACTTAGTAATGATAAAACGTAATATATTTTTATGAGCCCGTTAATTTCTGAGTAAAAAATTATTTAATTAATAGATGAGTTTGAAATATGTCACAACTCACGCAATTAAACGAACATTACGGTAATAGTGAGGTCCGTCATTTTTAGTTTTTCGTGGCGCGCATCACGCAGAGCTGCGTGACGACTGAGACGCAGGGAGTTTCCTTTCTTGGTTCAATAAACTTAGTTTTCTCTAATTTTCTCTAAATTATTGTTTCGTTACCGGTAGCACTATTGCACTTGTAGTTAGTAATATGTGAAGAACCACCTTTTAGCTATTTGTTTTATTGTTTTTCCGGTGTTCGAATTATGATGAAATAACGCATTAATTCAGTAGCTCACAGGGGTGCTCGTTCTCGGTATATTTCATGTCCATCACCAACCTCAACAAGCCCAAAGGTTCGGTACAACCTTTTACTAATAATTCTTACATAATAAACAACATATAGACGCCTTCGAGCAGCTCGAGGACGAGGAGGGTACCAAGCAGGGATTCTGCCATATTCGTATTCAGCAGAGAACGGGAAGAAAGACCATCACTACTGTTCAGGTTTGGATGCATCAGGGAAAGGCAATTGTTAATGGCTACATTATACTCAGCATGTCAGTGCTTACAAATTCCTGATACAGTTCGACATTAAAGGTCAAACATCATCCATATATCACAATTCTTTTCCCTGTGTTGAAAGAGGTTGACTAAATTACACAATTTTAAAAGCATTCCAATCCGCGCCCTACTCAATATAAGGAACAGAATTTTTAATTTTTTTTTTTTTTTTTTTTTAGTTTTTCGGAAAAAGACTTGGAAAAAGCACCAGATTTGATTTCCCGCATTTTCCGTTTTTGACCAATATCTCGGCTACCAATTGCCCATTCATCACAAAAATTTAAATTTAGATTCCCAGATGGGTAATACATTTTTCGCCAATTTTTTGTATCGATTGATTCATCAGGAACCGATATATTTCGCAAAAACGGAAAATGCGGGAATTCAAATATGGTGCTTTTTCCAAGTCTTTTTCCGAAAAACTAACACCACATAACACAGCATAAGCTGGAATCGGGCAGTTTTACAAGTTGGAATCAAGCAAATGCTCAGGTTCCCCCAACTTGGCAGTTACTTGATTTCACCTTGGGCGCGCTTACCATAGTGTGAAGTGCGTTATGCAGATCGGTTTCCCATACTACTTCGTACGAAAATCAGCGTTATCATGTGATCATGTGATAAAAATAAATGAAAAAATAAATGATATATTTTAGGGAATCGCTCCGGAGTACGACCTCAAGAAGATCTGCCGTTACCTCAAGAAGGTATTTGTTTCCCTCATTTATTTTAAAACTTATTTTCATAATTTGAACAAATATTGTTTTTACACTATTCATTTATGGTGTGATTTGGAATGTTTGGATTGTGTGGCCTTCAGTGAAATGGAACGGAATGAATTGATGTTCTTCCTTCTTCTCCGTCTTCTCCTTCCCTTTATCTCATCTACTTGGTTCGTCCCTGATGAACTCTTCCAATCAATGGAACCAGCTCATTATTTCGTCTTCGATAGTGGTCATCTATCATGGGAATGGACTAATGCTCTTCGTTCACCTCTTCATCCTCTAATATTATCCCTCCCTCTATATCTTCTTAAGATGTTCTCCATAGATACACCATTCACAGTATTCTATCTTCCCCGACTATGTCACTCTCTTCTCTTCTATCTTACAGATATTTCCTTCCATTCCCTTCTCAATCGCATTCTTCCCACAAAGAAAGCTCGTCGAATTGTATCGTATCTCTATGCATCTAATTGGTTTCTCAATTATTGTTCTCCTCGTACGTTGGGTAATTCGTTGGAGACTTGTCTTACAATTCTATCCCTTGCTCATTATCCATTCACTGCTCGAGAATGTTCTCCCGATGCTAAGAATCTTCCACTATCCATTTTTCTGGCTACAATTTCAATCATTGTTCGTCCCACTTCTGCTCTCTTATGGATTGTTCTAGGCCTCCGACTATTATGGATTGCTCCTGATCCCTTCTCTCTAGTACTATATCGTGTTGTACCATCAATGTTTCCCACATTGTTTATCTCAACACTTCTCGATAGCTGGTGGTACGGTAGATGGGTATCATCTCTCTATCAGTTTCTATCGTTTAATGTGTTAGAGGGAGGGAGTGCTCATTTTGGAGTGCATCCAATGTATTGGTATTTAGTTGATGGCCTCCCTGCAGTCTTCACTCTATCTCTTATTCCAATTGTATATGGAATGGTAACGAGATCATCCTCTCGTCCTCCTTCTGTTATTCTCTTTGCTTGTATATTCTATCTCATTGTTCATACTCTTCTTCCTCATAAGGAACATCGTTTCCTTCTTCCTATTATTCCCCTTCTTCTTCTCTTTGCTTCTCCTTTATTCATCAATTCATCTAAACTCAGTTCCTGTCTTTTCCAACTTACTTTGGTTGTTAATATCATTCTCACCCTGTACATGTCTATAATTCACCAACGAGGACCTTTCTCTATGGGCAAATGGATAATGTCTCATTCTTCTTATTCAGATTCTCTTTTAGTTCTAGCTCCATGTTATTCCCTCCCTGGTCATTCCTTCTTCCATTCCTCCATTCATAAGATATACTCACTCGATTGTACTCCTCCGCTCAATGGCTCCATTAGTTTTGATGAGGCAGATGCTTTTTACGCTGATCCGATTGGATGGGTAGAAGGGAAGGGTTCTTCTATCCATGATTACACATTCATTGCTCTCTATGAGAAGATGTGGACACAATTGAAAGGTGTATTGTCAGACAGATTTACGTTATGTCACACTGAATTTCATGCCCATTTCCTTGTATCATCTAGACAAGATCACAATATGCTTCTCCTTTGTAATTCCATGACCAAGTAACCGTTAATTCGCTTCGCTGTTTAAAAGTGTAATGAAGTATTGCTCGGATGTGATGTGCAAAAAAGAGAAGGGGATGAATGGGATACACATGTGAAATAGAGAATGCGATAGGGTGTAATTTTAGGAGTACAACTGTAACGGAACGATTGTGGAGCATCCCGAGTACGGAGAGGTACTCCAATTGACGGGAGATCAAAGACAACAGGTTTATTCCATTCCAGAGAGATGTTGTTAAAGGGAGTCATTACAGGTGAAGGACTTCCTCTGCAAAGTTGGTATCGTGAAGGAAGAGAACTGCAAGATTCACGGATTCTAATCATTCATTCCTCTTTCCCATCACTTGCATATGTTACGTTTTTCGTCAATGGATTAAACTTGTGACTACCTATCGCACAATATCTAATGGGAGGTGGGAGCTAAACATACATTTTATCATGCGTTCCCAAATGATCAAACGAATCTACGGTTTGGATGGGGGGTTAGGAGGTTGAGTGTGTTGGTCGTTGTTGATGGGATGAGAGAGGAAGGATCATTCTGGAAGGGGCGGAGTTGAGTGGGAGGAAGATGGGATAAAGAGGAGAAGAGAAGAGGATAAGTCTGACTCATTCACTCTCCTAACAGCCATGGCATCTCGCACTACTGCTGGAGGAATTGGATTCGCCGTTATGCAGAAGGTACGGTACCTCTCAGTTACTGTAGTTACTGTCAATAGATAAGATGAATTGAAATGTTATGAATAAGAAGCATAGTGGTATATTCAGCAAGCGGGCAAGTTCAATGAAGATGAGGCGAAAGCCCTTCTTGAATGGGTTAAGAAGATGTCGGGAGAGAATATTTCTACCGAAGGATCTCGTGAAAACTTTCATAAGTTGATGAAGGACGGAACTCTTCTTTGCAAGTTTGTATACTTAGATCAATATTGGGAATTCGGGTATTATCCATTTTTATGACTGTCTTCATTTAGACTTGTGAATGGAATCGAGGCCGGATCCGTCAAGAAGATCCAGAAGCCAATCTCTAATTTCGCCTGTATGGAGAACATTAATGCATTCGTTGAGGCTGCTAAGAAGATGGGAGTTCCCACTGAGGAGACATTCCAATCGGTACCTTTCCTCCTTTTCTATTCATTCTAATCTATTCTTTCTAGGTTGATCTGTTCGAGGCCCGTGATCTCTTCTCGACCTGTGTCACTCTTCTTTCTCTCGGCAGAGTTGTTAGTATTACATACAGTTAATCATCTATACATTCCATACTTTCAGCTCCAAAAGCAGGGAAAGCCCAACCCCTTCGAGTGATTTCTTCTCAAGCTATCCATAATTTCCTATATGAATTCCTAATTTTTTCCATTCATGATGCTCTAATTTGCGATAAAATCGTTTTTAAATTGTTTGAGCCGATAGATTACAGCGTGCACTGAATGGAATCGATGGAGAGTGGGAGAGAGAAAGGGGAAGAACGTGATACCAAGGGGAGGGGATCGGCATTACACATCTGTTTATGAGGCTGAAAGACTGAAAAATCAATCACACTCAACATTAGTCATACTGATATGTCCAAGAATACAGTTAACACAACATGAGTCAAGATGTTTTTCGACGCATAGTAAAGGCTATGTACGTTATATAACGTTAGATGCATGTTGAAATTTTAATTAGAAGTTTATTTTAACAATCAAACAATAGTTACTTAGATAAGACAGTCTAGCGCAAGATGTGAATTGATTCGATTCTTTTTTTACTGATGAAAACAAACATTCGCTATTGTATTGATTGATTACATCAGATTCCGGCTGTACAATTCGGTACAATTAATTCATTTTTTTAAAAGGTATGCGGAAACGTTTTTTTCTATACACTTTGGTAGCCGAGCTCATAATCACAATTGGCGAATCATTGTTCGAACACTCGAATCGGTTTTAAATCGATGTCAAAACATTTTAAAAGCAAGACTCCGCCCACTTTATTATACGGTAGCCAATTTCCACTATCTATTGACATTCCTTTTTATAGTTCAAATTCAACTTAAACTTTTAATTGTTATACTTTTATTGTGATAACTGAGTTGCAGAAGCAATTTTGAAAAAGCGGAGAATCACTGGAAAAATCACAAGACACATCACATCCGGAGCCACATTCGGATAAAACGTCGGTGCAAACCGGAAATTAGTTCACAGACAAAATTCTAAAACCCGGTGGAAGAGCCTACGGTTCCAACGACGCTTTGTATGGGAAAATGCCGTGTAAGCCGGGTTACGTTATCAGCCGTTGAATTATTATAGCATGTTCCTTCACTTTTTTCTTTGTAATTGATATGCATGAATTAACTAGTATTTCTCAATATGATGTTTACAGATAGCACAATAGCTAGAATAGTTTGCAATATATTATCAACATATTCACAAACTAAATTCGGCATGGTATCATAGATGGATGCTAACATAGATGTAAGTCTACATTTTATTTCCTATTTCAACCACATGGTCAGGGTTGCATAATGAAGGCGGAGGATATAGTGCATATCCTCCGTGAATCACTTGTGACAGTTCCTGGAGGAAGAGACAAAGAAGGCAGACCTCTCCTTATAATCACGTCAGTTTATATGAGTTTTAAACTAGTTTTTCTTTTTTTTTAAAGTTTACTAGTTCATCCATTATTTCTACATCAAATTAATACTTTGTAGTCCTCGAGATTCTCCAGTTAATTCTGTTCATCTTCGGAGTATCTTCTCCTATTTTCAACGGATTGCCGTGTCAGTGCTCTTTTCTCTTTTTTTTGTATTCACGAATATTTAATTTATTTGTCAGTAATGTTGAACAAGGATTCACTGTGGTTCTGGATATGCGAGGGGCGAAGTGGGATGCAGCCAAGGCCATGCTCAAAGCGCTCAACGTGAATATCCTAGTTCATTCCCGATATATTAGGCGTATAATTTTAGCAAGTGTGTGATCGTACGCAAACCACAGTTCATCTACTTCTAATAATTCGGCCTGAGAGCTTTTGGGAGAAACACAAAGCTCATTTCTCGAACGCAATCATCAAGGTAAATGGGGTAGTTGATGTCGACTATATATGTCATTCTTAGGCTGAAGTTCAATTGATAACGATGGATGAAATAAAGAAATATTTGGATAAGACTGAACTTCCTCGACAATTAGGAGGGACCTTCCCTTTCGATTATGACGAATGGCTCGATTTGAGATTGGTATATCTCGTTATCATCTGACTTGCCTACATTTATCTATTTAGATATTAGAGAAATGGATATGGAGCGTAACCGAGTGGATGAAAAAGCTCGAGGATTGCAAAAATCGAATTAAAAGTGGATCGACTCCGACGTGCATCAAAAGCGCAGAAGAGGCGATTGCAGCACATTCCGATATCCAAGTAAGAATTTGAATGAAATATCGATAAATGATTAATGATGTACAGAAACGAATACTGAGTGTTCCACTTGACGAATTGGATGCAACATCTGCTCAGGTGAGAGTGTACGGTAGGATTACCTCTTCCATGGTTCTTTGCTCTTTGGCTCTTTGCCTATGCACTTGTATTTAGATTCATTGTCGAATCAAGAATGGAGAACAGAAAGGAGGAGATTTAGAGTCGAGTCTTCCGCATATCAGTAAGACTATCTCATCTCTCGTTAGATTGAAAGAAGAAGTATATGAAATGTGGAAGGTGGGTATCTAAATATGTGAAGTGAGCCATGTGGAATGTCTTAGGCAAGACGAGAAGAATTGAAGGACGTTCATCAATGCAAATTGGTAGAAAAGGATACTGAGGGAGTGAGTTGACAAGCATGACAAATTTGGATAAATATTATTTGTAGATACTATCTTGGTTGAAATCGAAGGGTGATATGGTAGTGAGAGATATGAATGATATTGGAGAGAGCATAGAAGATATGGAGATGAAATTGATGACGATTAATGAACTGGAAGATTGTATGAAAGTAAGGAAAAAACACTAACTGAGATAAGATAATATATAAATTAGAATGCTCGAATCAATGTAAATGGAGTAACTTCGTCTGCTGGTCGAATGAAGACTCCGAATAGAAATGGATCCAAGGTATACTTTTTGTATATGAAATTTAGAACATATTTCAATCATTTTGAATTGAAGGTATCTGAAGAATTGCATAGATTAGAAGATGTTATTGTGAAGAGACGGCATCTCATCGTACATTCAATTGCATTCAAAAAAGCCGAAGCTTCTTATTTTTCCAATTGGACGGAGTGGAGAGGAATACGGTACGAATTATTTGTTTGTTTTATTTTAAATTCTGAAACATTTACGAGATACTTTCTAAGAAAATGGGAATAATCGTAACACTCTGGAAAAATGTCTCATCTTAAACTTTGTACTCGAACTAGAGCATAGTTCAAAAATGTCGATTCTCTGAAAGTCAGGCGTGGACTCTCGCAGTAGCGCACTCATTGACTCGCGGTCAGATAGGGTTGTCATAAGCTCAATTCATGGTCCTAAACTCTCGGAAGTCTCGGATTTGGGGTTCTCAAGGGTGCTGATAGGCTTACTCATTTTGGTCGATGAGACCCCGTTCTAAAGTAGAAGGTAAAAGGTAAAGGTCACCCCGTACTCTAGGCACACGAAGTCCTGCGGGAGCCCACTGCTAGGCCAGTGACTATTTTATAAGGCCAATTCAGTCCGTAGACACCCTGGTGGCCTACTTTTCGGTTTGATGTTTACTATGATAGTGTACAAATAGAAGAGAAGGATTGTATTTTTCAGTTCGGAAGATGTGCGTAATATGGATGTTTCGATGATACTTGAATGTATAGAGAGACTCAATGAGAAGTGGAGAGACGCTGATTCATCATTCCTCAATGTACACTTACTATTTTTTACCTTGTTTATGTGTATTAATGCTATTTTTTTGCAATTCTATAAGGGGATATATAATGTGTAAAATATTTGAGGCGATGGAAAAGGGTGGAAAAGTAGCTGTGGCATGGAGGGCAATGGACTGTGTTAATGGAGAGAAGAATGCGAAAGAAAGACAGACTAAACTATCTTCTCATCACAGACAATTGGAAGAGAAATTCAAAGATGATAAGGTATGTAGATATTGAGAGCTCAAGTACCTTACTGTCCAAATTAATGCGGATCCTGGGGATAGGATCATGCATTTGCTTAACCAACCGGGGACCAAATCTTATAGTGTTCTCAAACTGATAATAGTGGTCAAATGGCTTTAAATGAGTAAATATTGTGTGCTGATATCCGATCCGCTTGGCACGAAAATGCACGTGCAAGAAGCAATGCCGATAGTTGGTGTTACCGAATCGAATCAGCATTTCGGAATTAGTCTACCTATTATTCTGTCCTCAAGCTCTGCCAGAGAGGATATAAATCCGCTATAGTTTCACTTCCCAGGAGTCAAGTAGGGTACATGTTTTACACATTTATTAATACACACCAATATTTAAAATATATTAAACAGGTTGGTACTACCTTGTAAATTTTTTTTTCGTAAATTTCATTGTAGAAATCAATTTTATGTAAAAATAATTTGGGAAAAATATTTGTGGAAAACTTTCTTTGGTAAAAAATCAATTGGAAATTTAGTATTGGAAATTCGCAATGGGAAATCATTTTTCGGAAATTTCATCTCGTAAATTTTTTCCTGTAAAAAACTTTGCGCGTCTTATAGAGCTCCATTTCGATTTTTATTGATATAATCGAGTTCTTCTGATTTTTTTATTATGATTTTAATAAAAAAGTAAATAGAAAAGTCAAAGAATACACGAGAAAATCGGTTCCAAACCCATGTGCGCGCTCCAGCTGCGTTGCGGTCGCGTCGCGTTTTGCTTCCAGAAAAATATTTCCGAGATGACTTTTCCGAGAAAATATTTATCAATACTGCATTTACAGTATACCCATTTCCACAGTAAGTTTTACGAGATTTTCTTTCTAATTTATTTTTTCCCAAATTGAATTTCTTAAAAAATATTTTTCAATAATATATTTACGAAGAAAAATTTACATCTCGAGGTAGTACCAACAGGTTGAGTTCATGTTTTGCGAGAGAGCCCTTAATGGCATATTTTATTTTATATTTTTATTAGAAGCGTCTTCAAATTGTGAATGCGTTCGAAGCGTTCCAACACGATATGAAGAGAGTATTCGATTGGTTGGAAGAACATGGAGAGCCTTATCTGAAGAAGAACTCTGGAATTGGTGAGAATTGATGAAGGGGAGAGGGATTGATGAGGAGACAAATGATACATGTTACATTTTGGGAAAAAAATTGGGAATGGAACTCTTAACTGCTCTTTCTTTGTCTCTTTTGTGCACATTCCAATTATTTTAGGAGAGAGTAAAACGCAGGCATCTCATCTCAGACACAATCATCTACAGGTATGTGTATTTCGGGAGGGGGTTAGTATTTACGCTTATTATTTATTCTTAATTAATTTCCCAAGAAGGTGAATGTACGTTTTTTTTAAAAGTTTCGCGAAATCGCCAAAAGCACTCAAGTGAATGCAAGTAAATTGTATGAAGTTGGAGAAGACATAATATCCTCGAGTAGGCTCTCTTTCCATCGTACCTTATCCACTTTGACCTCTTATTTAGATTTATTTGACAATGACTCGATACGTCTTCTATTGTGCCAATTGGAAGAGAGAATGAATCGATTCGAGAGTCGAGTAGATCAAAGACTGGCTATGCTCAATCAAGCTACACTCTTCTATACACACCATGAAGAACTCATTCTATGGTGAACTCCCCCCCCCCCCCCCCCCCCCTTCCCCTCTATTAACATTTGATCATTGTTGAGGTACGATGAAATGGAGCGTAAATATAGTAATCTTCTCGTGAATACAAGCATTCTCCAATGTGAACACGATAATAAGCAATGGAGTCTTGAAAGTGATGGAACTTGTCAGGTGGGAGAAGTCTATTTATTGGATAATAATGTCCATTGCAGGCGTATGCGACCACGTTGGCTGAAGGAACTCAGTTAGTTAAAACAGTTGAAGAAATGAGTGAAATTAATGGAAATGGGGGAGTGGAGAAGAATGTGATGCCGAAATTGTATCACATGTTAACACTAATTAGTGAGTTATTACAGTGATGAGCAATATTTTCCCCAGTATTCAACAAAGGCAAGTCATATGTACCATATTTCGGACACATGGGCGTACTTTTTGATCACTGATTTCCCCGTTTAAATAATAGGAAGTGTTTCGTGTAAGGATAGGTACTTTTCTAGTTCCGTTTTAAACGTACTTGGTTCTTAAACTGTCGATGTTTGAGATGAGCGTAATTCTTCATTGATGCAATTGTGGCAGAAACAGAGACCAGCCCTCCAGTTCGCAGTTAATATGGCTAATTGCCTCTCCGAGATTTCGGTATATTTTTATATCTATGTTATATCTCTATGAGATGTATATTGAAGGATCTGTGTGAACAAATGATATCATGGGAACACGATATGCATTCACTCGTCAGGAGCGATGGATTTCTTGATAGTGCAGAGAAGGTAAAATATATGATGTTTACATTTTCATCGTACGGCAAATACCTTTCCATTTCACAAAAAAGCACTTTTATTATACGAGAGGAAAACAAAATTTCTCCTCATTCTTGTTGAAATCATTTTTGTTAGGTCGACTTCCACTCCTAACAAGGGAAGTGCGTAACATTTCGATGAAATTGGGCTATGTGGCATATGCCAATCGATAGAGCATCGAAAGTCGTGTCTCATTCATGTTTGCAAATGTAGCGAGATGTGGCCATGGTAGGTCACCTACAAATGAAAGTTGAAAGCGCATGTGTTCATTTGTGCCGTTTTACCTTAAAATCAATTTTTTTTTATTTTATGTAGTTTTCAACGAACATTTTCTACTATGAAGGTAATACTTAGCCCACCAAGCAATGTGTTTGTTATTGAAAAAAACACTTCAAATATATTTTTCATGGAGCAAGAGTGTCCATAATTGAATTTTCAATGACGTACGTCCTTTGACGATCTGTCCATGTTTGAAGCCTTTTTAATTCGTATAATAGATTTCAAAGCTGCGTAAAAGTAATTGAGGGAAACTTTATGTACACAATCTGCTGAATTCTCTTCTTTACTTAGGTTTTGCCCTATCATGCCGATAACGAGAAGAAAGTTAGACAGGCTATGGAGAATATTCGTCCCAAAGTAAATGAGGTCTTCCAAGTAAGGATTACGGTAGTGATAATCAGTGAAAGGATCAATTGAGTTGATACAATGCCATAATCTGCATTATCTTCGAACTGTTGAAGGGTTAACAGTGTCAGATGTTATTAAATCGAAGATGGACGAATTAGAAGAAGTCGAGATAAAAGTGATGAGGGTACAGTTTAATATTGGTGAATCTGCACATAGAATGATCCTTTTCAGTCGGCGAATGAAACATCGAGGAAATTGGAAGGGGCAAAAAAGGCGAATACGTTTAGAGAATATTGTACCGAGTGGTTGGAAATATGTTCTAATGGAGAAAAGAAGTGAGTTTTATTGAGAGTATTGAGAGTTGGTTAAGTACTATATGTAAGTATGAATGAGAATGAATGTTCAGATTGCACAATCTCAGTCTTTCTCTTCCTACGAATATAAGTGATGCTATTAGAATGACAACTGAATTGACTGAATGTAGTGATGAGTTCGAGGTTCAAATTCGGAACGAAAAACTCAAGTGATTTTTTTTATTCCAGAATGTAGTGAAAGCGCGAGTTAACATCTACAGAACAAAAATGGGAGAGATTCTTACTGCAAATATAATCAATAGAAAAATTGTAAGTTAAACAGAGAGAGAAATAAAGAACAGGGAAAAATTAATTTACAGGTGTTAGAATGGAATTATGAAGTGAGCAGAGCATTGGAGAGACTGAATCTATTGTTCAGTGATAGAAAGAAAGCTCTGAAGGTAAGTATATGCGCGGTGAAGAGAAAGAGTGAATACTCAGGTGGGAAGTGACTTCTACAAGACATACAGTAATGTTGTACCAATCCTTGATCATTTGGAGAAAGAATACCAATCCGTGAGATACTCTTTTCATTTATATTAATGAATAAGGTATTACAGAGTGCAGATAATGATTGGTGTATAGGTCTAGACGACAGTCTCTCATTTGGAATGAAAGCTACTAAAGTATCCATGTCTCTCTCTGAACATCTTGCTGTGAGAGATAGATTTCAAAAGGTATTGAATCCTCCCCTCTCTTAAACTTCCCCATATCCTTATTCAATTCTTTCCTAGGGATGTCAATATGCACACAAAACGTCTGATTTATTTCTTCGATACATAGAAAGATGTCCTCCTTCTTCACAACAAAGGGAATGTTCACAACATGTTCTTAGACTTAGAGTGAGTGACTTAGGATGATAAGGATAAGATTATCAAGACATGAATTTACAGAAAAAAGTGAGAGAACAACAATCAAGAATATTAGAGTTATGGGCCAGAAAGAAAAGAGAATTGGACAGGTAAGGGCAAGAGAGAGAGAGAGAGGGGGGGGGGAGACGATTACGGTGTAATTCAGATGTCAACAATATGTTCTACTCGAAACATCAAGAGAACAAGAGACAATCTCACTCAAAGAAGATGTTTATAAACAGATTGAGATATTAAGAGGAATGGATGGGGATGGAAAAGAAGAAAGAGAAAAAAGAAAGGAAACTATGATGACATTGAGTCTATCGATGAAAGAACATAGAGGATCAATTCAATCTCTAATGACTACTGGAGAAGCGATGATGGAAGAAGGAGGGAGACATAAGGGAGATATTGAGAAGACTATGAAGTAAGGAAGGGAGGAGGGGAAAAAGAGAAGAGACATTGTTACAGACTGATGAGAGATACGTACGATGAAATTGCAATTATTGTGAATGGATTAGAAGAAGGAAAGGTGAGGATGAGAAGGAGGGGAGGGAAAGATGTAAATGATAATTGTAGAAGAATGAACTATCATTGGATAGAAGAAGTAATTCATGTATTGAAGTTCCTTTACGAGAAATAAAGAAGAGAGGAAGGTTCGTTTATGATGAAATGATAAGAAATATATTATGAATGATTGACAGTGAACCAATGAGGGAATTACTCCAAACTGAGAGAGTATACATCGAAGATTTGCGTCGATGTATTACTGTATATGTGGATACATTTGATAAAATGGAAAAAGATGGGAAGGTGAGGGGAATTAATGACTATCTCACTCTCACTCTCTCTCTCTCTTACTAACAATCAATTACATCATTTCAGTTAATTTGACAGTCAACTTTTTAGGTACCAAATTTACTGAAGGGCCGAAGGAACGAAATATTTTGTAAAGTTGAAGATTTGTATGCATTTCATTCTGAAACTTTTCTTGGGGAGTTACTCAAGGTGAAATGGGAAGTGAAGAAGATATAGTAATGATTGTATTTTAAGTACGAGAATGAGCCTGATCTGGTTGGATACTCATTCACTGTTTACGTTGGTGCTCTATCTGAATTGTACACTGCCTATTGCTCTCTCAAAGATCTCAATAACAATTTACTTCATCAGCAAGAAACTATCGACTTTTTCGATGTGAGAATTTGTTGGTGGTTGATTAATTAGTTTAATTTGGAATGTTAGTCAATACGGGAGTCACATCAATTGGAAAGCGCTTACTCACTCGATTCTCTACTTATAAAACCAGTCCAGAGAGTTACCAGATATGGTTTACTCATGAAAGAATTGTGCAAAGGAGCAATAAGTGCGGAAGGAATTACAGTAAGTACAGATAAGTGACGACATATTTAGGTAGTTAATTTGATTGAAGGAAGCACTTGAAGTAGTGAACAATATACCGAAGAAAGCTAATGATATTATACATCTTAATTATGTCGATTCGAAGGATAAAGAACAGGTGTTTTGTTAAGAGAGTAAAGAGAGAATAAAAATGAGTTAATTAATACAGTTGAATCCTGCGGGTCCGCTCGTTACTCAAGACACTCTGACTGTATGGGAATCGAAATCATTAATCAAAGGAAAAGGAAAGGAGAGACAGGTACAATAGAGAGAGAGAGAGAGAGAGAGAGATAATGGATGGATAGATGATATATGTATGGATTGAGGTGTTCCTATTCGAATTGGCTCTTGCTGTTATGAAGAGAGTGAGCGATGGAGGAAATAATCGAACGAGATATTTCCTTAAAGGAAAGCCAATTGCTGTGAGCGATGAAATATAGATAGAAGATGTATAATTAATGGGTTTTCAGCTGTCTGAAGTAACAGTTGTGGAGCATATCGAGGGAGATCCGTGCAAATTTGGACTACGATTAGGAGAAATTGGAATGAATGAAAACAGGATGGAGATGAGAGCGAAGAATGAAAATGAGAAGGTAAGGAAAGAATATCACACGACGGGTTATAATCAAGATGAACAATTTCGATCTCAAGTTCAAAGATCTACTTTTGTGGTCAATTTTTGGGCTGATATGTATGCCACCCGTAGAGAGTTTAACCAAATATGAACAACGTGGGACCATTTTGAGGTATTGTGTGGCTTCTATCTGTCTTACGCATATGGTGTATTAACCATAACTTTCAGATTTCATGGATTCGTCGATTGAGAGAATGTATCAATGAACCTGCTCTCGTTTCTCTCAGTCAGTTTGCCCATGCAAAATTATATTCGTTTTTCGATAACAGAGAAAAATATCGTGTGAAGTGGCTGAAGTTTTTTAGTGGACTAATGTTGCTTCAGCACGATATTTAAGGATTGGGCCTTGATTTCGGACAAAAGGAAGAGACGGAGAGGGAACGAATAGATGAAACGAAGAGAAGTTCACTCCAGAGTATATCCAGTAATGAGGTGAGATACGTTTAATTGACCAATTCTTCTTTATTTTATCACATAATTAGGGCTGTCGATGTGAAGAATGAGTTTTGTCTCTTCATTCTCACTCACAAAGGACCGCGACGCGGCGTCATTCTTCATGAAGAACGATAGCGACGCGGTCATTCTTCACGAAGAATGAGGGTGTTCTTCGTGAAGAATGGGGCCAGATATGAGATATGTTGGATGGGTTTTGACAGATATAAATAATGAGAACTCATGACATTGAAAGGAAACCGTCTACACTATGATTTGCCACTCATAATTCTCATCTAATAGGGTGTCATACTTCGTAACGCTGAAGGGCGCTTTGGGTATCAGTACTAACTAGCACTCTCAAGGTAGAATTAAGTAGAAGATGTGTACGCTATTTTCGAGTGACATGGCAGCGATTATAACTTGGGAGAGCGCACGAGAGCCTCCTTCGTCTCGTCTCGCCTTCCCCTCCTCTCCCACAGTGCTTGCGCGCGTTATTCTCGGGTTTTAGCACATCTTAGGAACAATATTTCAACATACGGCTTTAAGTATGATATTATTGGGTTCATGACGGGCAGTTTAAATATTCTACCTACTGTGAAAATCCGACTCTCACATAGCAGTGTTACCGATTTATGACACCAATTGCTCACCAACTAAAAGAAAAATATTTTTTGATGATTGCCAAAGTGTGTTCGACTCGTCCTGTCAAACAGGAACTATAAATGCCGATGGAGAAGCATGAAAGACACAGAACAGATTTCGCAAATCTATAGGGCAGGATAAATTAAGCCGTTTGTGATATAATAAGCAAATAAATTCTCCCTTACTTTGATATGAGTAAATTTGGAATGACCCTGGTAGGCCATATTTAAAATTTCATAAGAAAACATGCATTTATACCCTAGTTATGGCTCATTTAGGGCAAATCGTTCTCCATGAAGAACGAGAGTCGCCGGGTCATTCTTCGTGAAGAGAGAATGAGAGGGAGGGAAACTTCATTCTTCATTTGACACTTTTTTCTTCACATCGACAGCCTTACACACAATGTCTGATTTACGGCTGATTTTTGGTATTGCAGACGGATCGAATTGAATTTCGAATGGAAGGGGAGAGAGAAGGATCATCGAAGGCACACAAAAATCATATTTCTATTTATGGTAAGTCACAAAGACGTACAAGTGTAAAGATCGAGGTGTAGAGAGTGAATGCCAACTAGTATACTAAGCTTCTACGAGAGTCTTTGGAAAACTTTGGAGGTTCTTTGGAGGTACAAATGTTACAGAATTATATATTTTTTAAAAATTGAACAGTTCGATTTTCCTTCCAAGAATTATATTTGCCCCCCCCCCCCTCAATCTTCGGCGGGGGTTACCCACGGTATCACAATGGCTTTTAAGCCTCTGCTAAGTTCTTTACGCTCCATCAATCTACCAGGTTCATTTCTTTCGGTATCGAAACACCTCGTTAGCTTCCCGGAGAAGTTATTAGTTTGTAGCGGTTTTGCATAATTTTCCAAATAAGTAAAACCTTTGGCATGGCGAAAGAGCACATGACCTTCCTAAATAAGCACCAAGATTCACTTGTTTTCACATCTCCCCTTGATGTACCAAATTAATAAACGTTTGATAGCTTGAGCACAAAACCTTCCTAATTAAGCATCCAAATGTCCTTGATTCGTCAAAGGAATAGCTCGCATTCTTTTCCAAAAAAAAGATTGAGCACCCTTTCGTAATTAAGCATTCAGTTTTACACATATCAGCGATACAGCATCTCGCTTTCTTTTCCGGACACTAAATCAAGTATTGATGCATCGGACACTTTTTATCGAACAAAATAAAAAAAAAAGAAATTTGTTTGAAGAAGCGCTGCCGCTAATATGAGCAAGCCAATTAAGTATTATATGTATTTGCTCCGCTTTCGCTCCGGTTCCGCTCGGTATCGTCAGCTTCTAAGCTCTAAAGGGGCACGCCTTCGGCGTGCCGCGCTCAACTCTTTTAGCCTGTGCGAAGTTCTTTACTGGGCCAAGCGAATACTTCCCTCCTTGCTGAATCAAGATACCACGTTATCCGTCCTCGAAAGAGCAATCAAACCTTCCTAAATAAGCACTCTGATCCACTTGATTTCACTTGACACTTGAATAACAAACATGGCAAAAATTCAAATAAAAATCGATATCCGCGGGCACAACAACAGTTCGTGCGAACACGTCAAAACAGGTCGACTCGCAGAGTGCGCCATGCTCTTGACGCACTTGCAGTGACCGCGCGCGCGAATTTGAAAATAACTGGAATCCTCGATTTCGAATCGAATTTTCATGGATGACACTCGTTTACGTTCTTAAAACCTTTCCAATTTGCATTGCAATATACTTGATAATACTATTTTAATCGAAACAAACATTATTTACCATTAAACGGACACTACTCGCGCCTTTCCCACTCCCTCAGGCGTTTTCACATTAATTCTGCACGCTGACATGCACCAGCAACTTGCCGGTGGCAGAATACTCATTAAAAAAACATTTTCGCACTTAACTCAGTCAATAAACCGCCATTTCGAGCTGAAAACAACGCAAAAACGTGTAAACGGGGCTCATTTGCCGTCCCCTCAACACGCAAGCACATACCTGGCACTCTTTATCACCAGCGGGGACATGTTTTGAAAGCTTCCAGAAGTGCCCCCGCTCGCCTTCCCTAATTAGCGAGCATTTGGGCACTCAATTCGATCAATAAACAGCCATTTTGAACTGCAAAAATCACCTGCGCATGAAACGGGAGCGTAAGCGCACATTCGCCCTCCCCTCAACACCTAATCAACCGGAACACCCCTCTGGTACACTCCCGGTACATATTTATCACTTGCCTCAAGCGTGCGCACGCTCTGGAAGCATCCCCACCCTCTTCCCATCTCCCTCCCTCCCCTGTGGCGCGCGCGCTTCCCTTCCCCCATAGGAGCGAACGACTGCTCCTCTCCCATCCGCCCCCGTGGCCTACTGCTTAGCGCGCTCGCTTCGCTCACCAGTGGCCGCTGGTTCGATACCCCCCACGATTTCAAAAGGGCGAATTGAAAGAGTATAGAGTAAGGAAAATGTATCAGATAGGGCGATACGATTGAAATCACTTTGTTTACGAATTCTCCATAGGGGACCCTTTTCTTAAAAAAATGTCAAAAATACATCAGAATCACAATAGAAAACTACCTCTTTTTTTGGCGAGAAACACGGCATTTGGGGTCCACGGAAAACAAGACTCCGCCCACTTTTTCCTGATTGGCTGCTGCATAGCGCCCATCGATCAATGTGGATCAACCACCGTAATCAATGCTTAGCAGCCCCGACCAAAACACCGGCCCGGTCAGCTGATTGTGAGTATCCACTCAGACTGACAGTCAACACGCTTAACAACTGTCGGCCAATTCAAATTTGAGGAATTTGAAAAATAAAGATTCCCTAATCTCAATTCGAACATTAGAACTCTCTAGATCAACTTTAAACGATTTACGATCGCGCCTGCAAAGGTAAAATCTAGATGCGCGGTGCAAATGAAAGGAAGAGCTAGGTCAAGACGCAGAGGAGAAGAGAACGGGCGGAAGAGGATAGGAAAACCTTGGCGTCTGTTACTCTCACTCTCTTCCTTTCCCGAGGATATCCCCCCCCCTGATCGCATTCGTTTGGACTTATAGGAAATCGGAATATTTTATGCCCGCATTTTTCGTTATTTCAAAATATTTCACTTCCCAATGATGATATCCACTTTCTACTTTTTTTCAATGGTTTAATGGTTTCGACAAACGACAAGGTAAATTTTGAATCGCTAGTTCCACGGGAAAGCGAGATACTGAGAAGAAAAAAACGAATATAGACTGTCCTTCTGAATCCACTCGACCATCGTCCACAGGGATGATATAGACTGTCCTTCTGAATCCACTCGACCATCGTCCACAGGGATGATATAGACTGTCCTTCTGAATCCACTCGACCATCATCCACAGGGATGATATAGACAGTCCTTCTGAATCAACTCGACCATCCTCCACAGGGATGATATAGACTGTCCTTCCCAATCCACTCGGCCATCGTCCACAAGGATGATATAGACTGTCCTTCTGAATCCACTCGACCATCATCCACAGGGATGATATAGACAGTCCTTCTGAATCAACTCGACCATCGTCCACAGGGATGATATAGACAGTCCTTCCCAATCCACTCGGCCATCGTCCACAGGGATGATATAGACTGTCCTTCCCAATCCACTCGACTATCGTCCACAGGGATGATATAGACTATCCTTCTGAATCCACTCGACCATCGTCCACAGGGAATTTATTTCCACTTTGCTAAAGAGGATTGAGGGTCGAGAAATAATGCATGATTATTTGGCGGATCCGTTCATCCAATTTGCACAGCCCTCATCATCTGCATCCGTGGTGTAGTGACTAAAGTGCCTCGCTATACTTTACTAATTCATTCTGTTAAAATTTTCGTTGTTCCGCTTTTCCCGCAGATTTTTTTTCATATTCGGATGAGAATGGATACCAGGCCAACGTGCTTAACGGTTTAATTATATTGTGATGTAGTGAGATTAAGGAAATGATGAGATGGGTGCATGGAGAGAGATGAAGGAGAAAAAAGGGACTGACACGACAATCGGGAATGAAATAGTTGAACACACATAGGATAATCGATAGAAGAGCGGAAGAGAAGGAGGCGAATTCTTCACTTACAGATTAACTTGTGTGTTCAATGAAGAATCGAAGGAGAAGGGCGAGGGGGAGGAGGGACGGAGGGAGGGAGGGGAGAAGAGGGTGGAGGGAAGCAGAGTACTTGTGTTTAGAAGGTGGAATCTATTTGCCTCTCTGTATATTCTCTCTATCCATCGTCTCTATTCATGCACCTCTAGTTGTCTTGTATCGATCAATTGCTCGTGCCTCCTCAATCGTTGAATTGAATGAATGGCATCATCATCTTCATCTTCTCCTATTTCTCGTCCTTCTCCATCTCTTCCTTCTTCATCTTCATCAACTACAAGAAGGAGATTGAGACTATCTCTTACTAAATGGTTCACTCACTCCATTCCATCTTCCAATTCATTATCTTCTCCTGTGGATTCGCAGTCTCTTATTGCTCTTGGTTCATCTCACCGGAGTACTCCCACTGGTAGGATACCATAAAGGCATGACGGGGAAAATAATCAACTTATTATTTTTATCACGCATGTCAGCTAAGAATCGAATATACCTTGGCAGAATGGAAAAGTAAAAACTGAGTTGAAAGGTGTTTTGGGTGTTCTGTAGTGTCCCCTCAAGATAGCGTCGAGCGTTGCTCGAAAATTTTGATTTTAACTGCATGTGACAAACTTTTTGGAGACCGAAAAATGCCACCTTTGAAGCACTGTATCTCAGCATTGAGTGAGTGCTCCAAAGTTGGCATTCGTCGGCTTCCAAAAAATTTCATGGTGTTTCATGCGGTAAAAATTAAAATTCTTTTTTTTTAGGGACTCTAACGACTGCCGAAAATCTGCTGAGAAAACATTGGGTCAAAAAATGTGCCAATGACTTCCTTATTTTATTCGAATCTTAGGTGACACGCTTGATAGGAGGATCGGATGGTTCCATATATTTTTTGCTTTTATACTATGTATATTATGAGCCCGTTTGCCTAAGAATCGGACAGAGGTCGGCACAGTCGAAAAAGTTCAATTCTCTGAATCTTTGTGATCAGGGGTTCTCGAGGGTGCTGAAGACGATGAGCACTTTCATTTTGTTCATAGGGCCTCCGTTGGCTTCAGATGACGTTACGTCGTTAACTAATTTGCCCCATACCGCCTCAGAGAAAAGTCCTAAAAATACGAGAACTTGGCTCCCCCTCAACTCGACCATCGTCCACAGGGATGATATAGACTGTCCTTCTGAATCCACTCGACCATCGTCCACAGGGATGATATAGACAGTCCTTCTGAATCCACTCGACCATCGTCCACAGGGATGATATTGACTGTCCTTCTGAATCCACTCGACCATCGTCCACAGGGATGATATAGACTGTCCTTCTGAATCCACTCGACCATCGTCCACAGGGATGATATTGACTGTCCTTCTGAATCCACTCGACCATCGTCCACAGGGATGATATTGACTGTCCTTCTGAATCCACTCGACCATCGTCCACAGGGATGATATAGACTGTCCTTCTGAATCCACTCGGCCATCGTCCACAAGGATGATATAGACTGTCCTTCTGAATCCACTCGACCATCGTCCACAGGGATGATATAGACTGTCCTTCTGAATCCACTCGACCATCGTCCACAGGGATGATATAGACTGTCCTTCTGAATCAACTCGACCATCGTCCACAGGGATGATATAGACAGTCCTTCTGAATCCACTCGACCATCGTCCACAGGGATGATATAGACTGTCCTTCTGAATCCACTCGACCATCGTCCACAGGGATGATATAGACTGTCCTTCTGAATCCACTCGACCATCGTCCACAGGGATGATATTGACTGTCCTTCTGAATCCACTCGACCATCGTCCACAGGGATGATATAGACTGTCCTTCTGAATCCACTCGACCATCGTCCACAGGGATGATATTGACTGTCCTTCTGAATCCACTCGACCATCGTCCACAGGGATGATATAGACTGTCCTTCTGAATCCACTCGGCCATCGTCCACAAGGATGATATAGACTGTCCTTCTGAATCCACTCGACCATCGTCCACAGGGATGATATAGACTGTCCTTCTGAATCCACTCGACCATCGTCCACAGGGATGATATAGACTGTCCTTCTGAATCAACTCGACCATCGTCCACAGGGATGATATAGACAGTCCTTCTGAATCCACTCGACCATCGTCCACAGGGATGATATAGACTGTCCTTCTGAATCCACTCGACCATCGTCCACAGGGATGATATAGACTGTCCTTCTGAATCCACTCGGCCATCGTCCACAAGGATGATATAGACTGTCCTTCTGAATCCACTCGGCCATCGTCCACAAGGATGATATAGACTGTACTTCTGAATCCACTCGACCATCGTCCACAGGGATGATATAGACCGTCCTTCTGAATCCACTCGACCATCGTCCACAGGGATGATATAGACTGTCCTTCTGAATCCACTCGACCATCGTCCACAGGGATGATATAGACAGTTCTTCCCAATCCACTCGACCATCGTCCACAGGGATGATATAGACTGTCCTTCTGAATCCACTCGACCATCGTCCACAGGGATGATATAGACTGTCCTTCTGAATCCACTCGACCATCGTCCACAGGGATGATATAGACAGTTCTTCCCAATCCACTCGACCATCGTCCACAAGGATGATATAGACTGTCCTTCTGAATCCACTCGACCATCGTCCACAGGGATGATATAGACTGTCCTTCTGAATCCACTCGACCATCGTCCACAGGGATGATATAGACTGTCCTTCTGAATCAACTCGACCATCGTCCACAGGGATGATATAGACAGTCCTTCTGAATCCACTCGACCATCGTCCACAGGGATGATATAGACTGTCCTTCTGAATCCACTCGACCATCGTCCACAGGGATGATATAGACTGTCCTTCTGAATCCACTCGGCCATCGTCCACAAGGATGATATAGACTGTCCTTCTGAATCCACTCGGCCATCGTCCACAAGGATGATATAGACTGTACTTCTGAATCCACTCGACCATCGTCCACAGGGATGATATAGACCGTCCTTCTGAATCCACTCGACCATCGTCCACAGGGATGATATAGACTGTCCTTCTGAATCCACTCGACCATCGTCCACAGGGATGATATAGACAGTTCTTCCCAATCCACTCGACCATCGTCCACAGGGATGATATAGACTGTCCTTCTGAATCCACTCGACCATCGTCCACAGGGATGATATAGACTGTCCTTCTGAATCCACTCGACCATCGTCCACAGGGATGATATAGACAGTTCTTCCCAATCCACTCGACCATCGTCCACAGGGATGATATAGACAGTCCTTCTGAATCCACTCGACCATCGTCCACAGGGATGATATAGACCGTCCTTCTGAATCCACTCGACCATCGTCCACAGGGATGATATAGACTGTCCTTCTGAATCCACTCGACCATCGTCCACAGGGATGATATAGACAGTTCTTCCCAATCCACTCGACCATCGTCCACAGGGATGATATAGACAGTCCTTCTGAATCCACTCGACCATCGTCCACAGGGATGATATAGACTGTCCTTTTGAATCCACTCGACCATCGTCCACAGGGATGATATAGACTGTCCTTCTGAATCCACTCGGCCATCGTCCACAAGGATGATATAGACTGTACTTCTGAATCCACTCGACCATCGTCCATAGGGATGATATAGACTGTCCTTCTGAATCCACTCGACCATCGTCCACAGGGATCCACGGGGACAGATCTTCCTAAGAAGCGAGAGGCAAGGAAGGTGTAGATCAAAGGGGAAGAGAGGAGGCGCCTCGGCCAGGGAATCGATGGGAAGGAGCAGGATTTTCCTTAATTCTAAGTTCACTTTCATTTTGGTCATTCGAAACTGTATGTTTTATTTTGCTCAAATTACATCGTTGGAATCCTCTCTTCACGCCCGTCCGATCTATATGTAGGTCGCTCATCTTGCAAACCACGTAGAAAAAAGTTTTCGTATCTCCGTTATTTCGAAAAATCATGAAAAATGAACTAAACAGGCGTTTTCTCCATCAAATTCTACTAAGGGGTTCTCTTATTTTTAGGACTTTTCTCTGAGGCGGTATGGGCAAATTATTTATCGACGTGACGTCGTCTGAAGCCAACGGAGGCCCTGAGAGAAAAATGAAAGTGCCCATCGTCTTCAGCACCCTTGAGAATCCCTAAGCACAAAGATTCAAAGAATTGAACTTTTTCGACTGTGCCAGAAGCTTCCGGATTTGTCCGATTCTTACGCATACGGGCTCTTATAGTATCTATGATAGTTGTTGTGGTACACTTTTAACTGTACCACAACAACTACCAGCATTAGAGTGAAGATGCAGAAAATGGTATAGATGACAAAATGAAATGATAGATGACCCGGTTACGTTTTTTTAGGATCATTTTTTGTGGTGAGCTATCCCAGGGTTATGGCTGACCATGCCCCGGTGATAAATAACTACAATTTGAAGACGAATTGCGTATGTCATTCATTTATGCCATACACATCATATGTATTTGTGAATGTATGTCAAATGCATTCATTTAAATTTTGCGTGTGAATACTTTGTGCTTCTTTAGAAGCTGTTTTTTTAATAATATTCCGGAAGCTGTCTGTTCCTAGTGGATGCGGCTATCGTTTCCTAGCGGTCATGAAGCTAAGGGTTTCCTAATGGCTACGGTTATGGTTTACTGCTCGTTGGGAAACGCAGAGTTAGCATTATACACACGTGGACTGGTCAAGTATAAGACGGCGCCGACCATTCAAAGGGTATCGGGCATGATATCGTCCATGGATAGGCAATTTCTTGTTACTTTTTATGATGTACGATTTCATGTAAGTAGAAAATTGCTTTGTGAGTGCAACTAAACGATCAGAATGCAGCATAAAAAAAGCAATGTGATACCTGTTTCAACGTTGGCTGAGCCTACTGAAGAAAAATAAAGTGATTTTAAAAGTGCATAAAATGTTGCAAAAGAGTTGTAGCAAAAAGATTGGTTTTCATCGTTGTGAAAGCGGGTGAATTACTAGCTGCGACAGAGGATACATATTGTGAGCACCCCCAACTCGATCACTAATCTGAGCGATGATTGTACGACCCTCGACGGGATAGATGCACATTAGCTAAATTGATAAAAAGTAATTGTCGGGTAGATTTGACTGTTATATAATTTTCATTAATATTTCAGATGAAATGCCCGATCGTCCAATTCCTTCTCTCAATTCACCTCAATCCGCTGTTCACAATTCAGTCAAGAGGAAATCACTACGGTAAATAATAATATATATATGGGTTATACAAAGTGAGCGTCGCATAATCATTTGAGTCCAGAAGTTCGTTCAGCCATTTCGCGCAGAGCGAGAAAGAGAAAGCGCCACATCAATATTTTTTTCCTCCGAAGAGAATTTAGCCAAAAAGTGTGCACAACCACCGTTTTTTTGTCATTGTTCACTTTTGGTGCCTTTTTACATACAGCTACTGAATGCGATAGAAATTCAAAAAAAATCGACCCCCATCAGATTATTAATGAGAGAGAAAGGGCAGATATGAATATGGCCACTATAATGAGTCTCTTATCCGTCTGACACGATGTATGACAATGCACCATATCTTAACGATCTTTTAAATATGTACAGATGCACGTTTACTCATGTGTCATTATCTAACTTGTCTCTCACTCTAGACTGCCTTTGTGTCTTCCCTCTCTTCATCCTCTTTCTATACTCTTTCAATATAACAGTTGTTCATCTTTCCCCTTCGCATTAAAAGAGTTGATTTCTTCTTTTAGTTCATCTTTTTGTCTTAGGATCTCTCTCCTTTTTCTCCTTTTCTCCTTTTTCTCCTCTGTCATCCCCTCCCCTCTCTATATATCTCTCTCTCTCTCTTCTATATATATCTCTCTCTTTCTCTACTTTCCATAGAACAAAGAAGGGAATGAATCACATCTCTTCTTATGTTTCATATTCTATAATCCATTGGTTCTTAAACCTTTTTAATTGGTCTCTTCTTCTCTTTTTCTCCTTTATCTCTTCTTTTACTTCTTCTTCTTCATCATCCATTATTATTATATTCTTCTCTTCAGCTCCATTTTCTGCACAAGTATTGATCTATCTCCACCCCCCCCCCTCGTCCTTTCTCTCTTTCTCTCTTTCTCACTCTCTTACTTGAACCATCCATCTTATTTTCACTATTTTACTATGGTGGAGCTACTAACTCACCTTTTTTATATCTCTTTACCTCATTTTTTGAGATGTTTATTTAATTTTCTGGTCACAATTGGCTATATTTTTTGTTATTGTGTAGTTCTTCACTTTTTCTTCATTTCAATAGGTCACGTTATTCTAAATATTATTATATATCATTGTATTCTCTAAAAAAAATTTTCATTATATTATAAGAAAAAGTAATTTCGAATTAATAGCCTCATTTCGTAGAAATGGAAATAGGTTCGTCTAATCTTTCCTTCTTTCTCTCTGTCTTTTCTTCTTTCAATTTATTCACAAGTCTTGTTCATTCTTCGAGTGAGGAAGGAGGAGGAGGGAGGAGGGAGAGGGGTGAAGGGAGAGTGGATGGAAGGGGGTATTGATCTCTCTTCACTCACACACTCTATTCCATCCCCTCCATCTAACTCTCTTCCCACTACACCCCTCACTCCCCCCCCCTCCCCCTCCCCTCCCCTTCCCCCATCTCCTCCTCTTCTTCTTCACTACTTCTTTTTTATCGAGTATACTTGTCGTTAATCCTTTATTCTCGCAATATTAACCCCGTTGCCAGTAAAAAGTATTATATAATAGCGGACACATATTAGCTGAATTTTTTTTTTGTCGACGAAATGTTTTAATGTTAAGTCGACATATTAATTCCATATTTCCGATATTGTTAGTTGGAATTGTGTTTTGGTCATATTTCCATCTCACCTTCCTTCTCATCCACTCCCCCCCCCCCTCAGTTACTCTCCCCTCCCCTCTCTCCTCTTCTCATCTTATTCCAGTCACTATTCCATTCTCTCAACTCTATGCAGTAAAAATAGATATATTATAAAATATATTACTTTTGCTTCTTTATTCCGTATTCTCGTCTATTATTTTCTTTGTCTGTTGCTTTTTTTTCTTCAATTTTTCTTAAATGTATGGAATGATAATAGGAATGGATAGGAGAAAGACGAAGAGGAATGAGAGGAGGGTAGCAATTGACTCCCTTCTTCCCTTCCCCTTTTTCTCCCCTGTCCCTCTCCCCCCCTCTCTCCCTCCCTCCCTCTCTCTCTTTTGAATGAGATTCTTCTTTCTTTCAGTCGAATCTTCTCTCACTCTCCTCGTCAATCACAATCTCCGTGCGAATCGATTGGAATATCTTCATTTCATCCTCAGGTTCCTCCTCTTTTCCAATTGGATACCAATTCTTTTCGTCTTTCATTAGTTAAATAATTTATTCGTTTCTTAATCTCGAGAATAATCGATGTAAGAGTCTCAATTCATTGGAATATGCGAAACGGCATTTATGAATACTCAAAATGTGCAATGGTCACCTAAATTTAGATGAATTGAGAAGCGATAATTTTGCACGCTAATCTCTAATGGTTATAACTATCATAAAGTTTTCTTACCATACCATTAGTTGTTCAAATGGTGTCAAAACGGTAAAATATATGGTAATTCCGTTAATGAAGACACTTGCGGAGATGATCACTGCTAGGCCAGGCTAGACACTTGCAGAGGTGATCACTACTAGGTCAGGCTCACGGGTCAATTGCCTAGGTAAAAACACTTTTAAGGCGGGTACGTTTTTCAGTGCTGTGGCAAAAAGAAATTCATGTTTGATGAAATCTCGAATCTCGAATTATAAAAATTTTACCCAAACCGGGAGAAACCGAGTTGGAAGGGATTATTCGCCCTCAAGCTATTCCCTTTCCGATCATACAGTGAAATAATACTATCTTAGCTACACTGAAATGTTCAGGGCGTAAAGTTTTACTTTGATGTTTAGGAGGCATCAACTTCACGTGGAGTATTGAGTGGAGTGAGAGATCTTACAAGTGAAGAGACGAAAGGAGAAAGAGAAGAAGAAGGATTACCACCACCAATGGAAGATATGAGAGGAGAAGATGGAGATGAAAGAAGAAAAGATGAAGAGGATGAAGGAGATGGAAATGGAAATGGAAAAGAGATGACAACAAATGATAATGATGATGATATTATCAAAGAGGAAAAGAAGGAAGAGAAATCACCTCAAGAACTTGCACGATTCAAAAGACAGTTAGTTATTTCCATTCAATGAGTATGTAGATATCAAAAGGTCTCATTCAAATTGAGCCTTCGAAAGTGAAGACTCAACATATTTGTGAACGAGAGTTTTTCCCCTAATAGAGAGCTCCAGGGAAGGGAAGGGAAGAGATATAATGACTGTCCCACTAATAATTGATTACAGATACGTACTAATGGAATTGGTGGATACTGAGAAAGATTACATAAAAGATCTTGGATCTGTAGTGGAGGGATACATGGCAGAGATGCAGGTAAATATAAACTATTTGGAATAGAATAGAATAATTAATGATTAAGGAGAAAGATCTTCCTGAGGATCTTCAGGGAAAGGACAAAATCATATTCGCCAATATAGCTCAAATTCACGAATTCCATAAAACGTGAGTGGATATGATGGTGAAATGTCTCACTGTCTCTACAACCATTTAATTAATAAATAAACGAACAGATCATTCTTGAAAGATATTGAACGATGTCTGGAAGACTACAATGCTTCTGCATCAGCATTCGTCAAATTCGTAAGTTCTCATTTTGTAGTTATCACATTAAAAATGTATAGTAGGAGGGAATTGATTCAGACAATTGTAATGTGGCTTCCTCATAAATAAAAACAATTCATCAAACTATTTTAGACAATTTAATTATGAATTTTGAAACCTAAAATGTAAGTCAATATTTCTTGTGTTTAGGAACGACGACTTCACACTCTATATGTGAAATACTGCCAGAATAAACCGAAGTCTGATTATCTCGTCTCACAAGAAGCATTTGAACAATATTTCGCTGATACGAAGGCTCGATTAGGACACAAGGTATCACATTATACTTATAGAAATACTTTTAAAAATAATGATAGGAAGGGGGTACTCTGCGATAAAAGGCTGTGCCAAAAACAGAAGTGCCAAAATGCAGATATTATATGTATTATGGACGGCACTAACAATTGATCTCCAGTGTCCACATAGGCCCATTCAATTGTCATTTGTCAAGTTTTGTGAAAACATTGTCGAAAAAGATGTATGCTCATTCATACCCATTTGTGTAATGCGGTGTTAACAATTAAGAAAAAGATCAGATCTTTGATCATTAACCTGTAAATTACTTTGGAGAACCCAAACGCACAACATTTTAGATCTTGAACATGAGATAAAAAATGAGATGACGTAATGAAGGAATACTCTATTTCAGGTTGCTCTGTGTGATCTTTTAATCAAACCAGTGCAACGGATTATGAAGTATCAACTACTCCTCAAAGATATTCTCAAATTCACTGAGAGAGCTCAAGATAATACTGATATTCTGAAAAAAGCTCTTGAGGTTTGTACTCTTTCAATATTCTTTCTACGTTCTCTCTGTCTCTTATCACGGATCACATGCAAAAACGTGGAAACTGCAAAAACTGATACAGAATTTATATTTCAGTCATCGTTTTTTTATTGAAACTGTTTTCATTAGATTGAGCAAAAAACTTTGTTTTTCTACATTTGCATATTCTCTAAATAGTTGATGTATCACATCCGTGGGTGTATCTCACTCTCTCCGTCTCTGATCACCCGCGAGTGCTTGTATCTCTCGAGTGCATCTTGTTCTAGAGTCATGTTGTAGAGCGCCGACCTTGATACTGTTGGCAGCATAAGAGAAGAGAGTATTGACATAATATGATATAATTAAGGTGATGCACGTTGTACCGAAGGCATGTGATGATATGATGCAAGTGGGAAGACTACAGAATTTTGATGGAAACCTTAATGCACAAGGAAAACTGATGCACCAAGTGAGGAAGAACACAACACTTTCATAAGATTCAACTGCTCAGCTTTGTTAATATTATTTTTTTGCGCTCAGTACGGAAAGAAAAAAGAAAGACAGGAAAGTATTTGTTTACAACTTCATTATTGATTTTTTTCAAAAATGATCAGTTTCTCAGTAAGTACTACTGGGGCCTCTAGGTAACAATTGGTAATATGAGCTAGGACCGGAGACTATTTATTCAATTTTGAAAATAACCTAGCTGAATGAGTGTAGGGACCGCAGTGGCAATATTATGAATCCATCTTAAAAATGCAAGCTCCGTTCTAACCTACTCAATCGCGTGTGCTGAATCTAACTAGAAAATAATAAACGTAAATAAAATAATATTGAGGCAATTTTATCGTTTTTTTCAAAATTTTGAATTTTCTTCAAACTACCGTAAGATTGTTTAGAGTTGGAGCGCACGCTAAGGTGTTTTTACTTTAAAAATGTATTATTCATGAATAAATGTTTTGAATAGTTTTTATTTACTATGACAAGACTTTCTCAATCTAAGAAATTTAAATAAAGTGAAACAAGAAGCAAGGGCTATGTGTGAGAGAAGAATCGATTAGCCTACTGCTCAACATGTTTCACGCAATAAAATCGATGCTCCGAACGAAAGTCCATACACGTGGTGGTAACGGGGAGATGCGCCATAGTCAGTAGCGTGATATAAAAGTAGAAGTAGGCGTGGGCAACACGAAATTCCCGAGAAAAATAAATATAACCAAGAATCAGAGCAAAAAATCCCCGATTTCACAAGTTTAACGCCATAAAGTCGATGCTCCGATTGAAAACCACCATAGGTGTTAGTAACGAGAAGTATTGCTATAGACTAGGGAGTCATATGAACGCGGAAATGGGCGTGCGCAACAAGAATCAAAGTTTGGCATGTGAAAATGTATGAGAGAGAATTTTTTTACTCAAAAAGTAAAATGAGTATTGTTAAAAGGTGAACATAATTCACGGGGTCTGAAGATTATGAGTAGATAGTTCATTGAATGGGCTACTCATTGCCAGCGAAAAACATAAAAATATATATCGCCAAAACATAGTAATTATCGATCGAAAACTAGGTTCGAAAAACGTGGTCGACTTTTCGCAATTCTCACAGGCTACTGAAAGTCCGCCCGCACTGTGACCACACGCTGCGGTCCCTAAATGAGTGTGACAGATACGTAGAACCCTAAATTTTAAAACCAAACTCTTTCTTGTGTCTTCGCTCAAACTTCAACAAACTCAGAAAATCGAACAATTTTTTAAAGTCATATTTAATTAAGATTTTTCCGGTCCATCAGTAAATGTATATTATCTAGGGTTGAACAGTTGTTATTCCTAGTCAGCGTCATTATTTCGTGGTTCGCGTGATATCATAGTTAGCTCAATATTGAAATAACTCGGAAATTAAGCAGTGTGTTCGTTCGAAGTATTATGGTTGAAGATGGAATTGTAAAGGGGCATTCCATTAATTGCAGGGTACAGTATTACTCTATGAGGCTGGATTGGGAGGGGCGGCAAAAAGCAAAGAGAGGAGAATTTTTCTATTCGAACAATCTGCAATCATTGCTGATTGCATAATGCCAAAGAAGGAATTTGGAAATCCCAATTACATCTTCAAGAATCAGATAATGGTGAGATGAATAAATGATGGAGAAGGAAAATGATTAGTATTTAAGGTGAATAAGATGAATTTGTCTCCGTCAGTTGTTGATTCTCCTCTTTCTTTCTCAATTGGATCAAGTGATGGACCTACTTTTATCGCCCAATGTACATCTGAAGAAGAGAAGGTAATCACATAGATGATCACAGAATGAAATAGAATTGAATTATAGGATGAATGGATAGCTCGTGTCTCGTGTCAATTGGATCAACAGAAGACTCTTCTCGCAGCTCTTGTTGATCCAAAGAGATATCAATCACAATTGGCTGGAGGAGTGGCAAGTGTATCTCTTGATGGAGAAGAAAAGAAGAAAGGAACAAGTAGTGGATTATTCTCTCGATTCAAATCTGCCCCTAGTGGTGGTGGTGGAGGAGGAGGAGGAGGAGGGAACGTACCTTCTATTCCATCCCCTCTTCCATCTGTATCTCATTCCACTAAACCACAATCACCCAAACAGACGACCAAATCGAAAGGATCTCTTTTCAACTTTGGAAAGAAGAGTACAAAAGGATCTTCGTCAGTGGTTGGTTCTAAGTAGATGTATGATATACCCTAATTCCGCCTGCTCTCTCTATATATATATCTCTCTTTTCGCAATCAGATTATAGTTGTCTCGCTTGTTGCGTGTATTAATATGTTGGTAGTCTGGTTGACTAACAGTGATTCATTCTAGTCTTCATTCACTCACTATTCCTTTTTTCTCTGTTTCTCCTTACATACGGTTACTGAGTGTTGTTTTATCGCATCCCTCCCTTCTCCCAATAGTCCAGTCTTTTCCCATTCTGTCTGTTCTCAATGTGACCCCTCCCCAATGTTTATTCACCCCCCCCCCCCCTTTCCCTTCCACCATCATACACTCACATTACTGCATAAATACAACATGATCACATAATGGTGAAAGGTAACTAATAAAGAATTATGAGCTTATGGTCTCTTGTCTTTTGTACATGGGAGAAGGGTAATGCACTCCTTAAAATGGCCAATTATCGGGTTATTTCAGTGTGGAATACCGGCTGTAGTTACTGGAAAATATATGGGAACGAGGGATAATGAATTGAGTGTTCAAGAGGGAGATGTGGTTAGTACATAATACTCAGATGAGGAGAGACATATTTCAAATTGCAGCTGCTTATAATATCATCAGATGGAGAGAGTGCGTTAGTGGAAAGAGGAGGAGATGAACAGGGATATATACCCATTTCACTTCTTGCGTACAACCAATTGGAAGGGGATAATCTAGCACAACAAATTGAGTGAGTCCATTCATACTAATTGAGTTATGTGCAAGAATGAGAAACCATGGTTCAAAATGCCTCGATCGGGTACGTAGGGGGTCATGAATGCTCCTGGAATATTTCCATGTTAAAGGAGGGTAAGCAGGAAAGAATGTTGGTGACTCTCACACGGACAACCCAGGACTTGCAAGGCACCGTAGTCTTTGATCTCAGAGAATGAAATTCAATGTTGACCATCCCGTTGTGTACCATTGAAAAGAGCGTCAAAAGTTAAGAGCGATAGTCGAAAGAGAGTTCTTTCTCAGATATACTTAGAAGATCCTTCTTCAACGGGCAAAGCGAGAGTACTTGTCCAGGAAAATTATGGGATTTAATATTAAGAGTATTAAAAAAATGACGGATACGGCGGAAAAGGACGTGGCGGAAAAATCTCTGATACCCTGATATTGCATCTACAAGAAGAATCTAATAGTGAATATTCGTGAATATGTGTACGAAATCGCAAATTGTTTTAACGCATTCCAGGCAGATACATTTTTCAAAAAAATGAGATAATTTGCTATCTAGAGAGTCGGAGAGGTGTTGTACATCTCAAACAATTCGGTTCTCTGCAACTGTGCGGTTCTCGTTTTTTATAACGATAGGAATGTTCATTTTGCATGTGGACCACCAGTTCATTCAAGATCCAGAAGAAGAAAAATTTCACCTCAATCATTCAAGGTCCAGAAGAAATTTTTTTGCAAGATTGGATAATATTCGTCGACGGAAAGGAATCTCTCCTCTAACTTCTCCGCATTTAATTCTTAATGAATGTTCGACCATTCATTCCTCAGAACCTATCAATGTATATAACATATATTTTGTCGGTATTAATTAAATGTAATAACAGATGACAGATCGTCCGATCATTATCAATGCCTTACAAGATCTTGAAGTCAAGCTATTTTCCTCTATCCATCTTTCAATCCAGATATTCTGTACAGTTCCCTTCAATGTAGTATGGAGAGGGCCAGCTATATCTACAGGAGAAGTCACTCTAACTGTAACCACTTCAAACATTCTTTCAGTACTATTAATACTATAGGCTGATAATTCGGTATCAAACCTTGGAATTAAAGAAGCTCTTAAATCGCATTCGGGATTCTACTCAATAGTTGCAACATCCAACTGTGGATCTTCCATTTCACATTGTCTTGTCACGGTAACATATTTACAATTCTAATTGTTCGAATGATGAGAGTTGGTGCACGTATCAACTAGTGAGAAGGACATATGACACATGCTCAGTGTCAGATGTAATTGTCGCGTCAAATTGGAGATCTAGAGGATGAGAGGGTGAATATCTCGAGAGAGTACATTCGATAAATGAGAACTCTTCTCGCGATTCTCGATTGAGAACTCTTAGTTGAGAATTCTTTGTCAGTTTTCAGACGATAATAATTTCCGCTTTCGAGAACTCGGTTCGTGCGTACAAAATTACACTAGAGAGTAGTGTTCAAAGTGGATCAGAGACATTATTTAATTCAATTCAATCGCTTCCCGTCATTCCTGTCTCTCTCGCATCGAATGATTATTATTTTCGTTGATAGAATACTAGGGTTCCGCAAGTGAGACATTCGTGGAGACAGCGAACAAAGGATAGACTCGTGTCTCCATTTTTAATTGAGACAAGAGTCGCCTCTCTTGATTTTAATATTACTTTTCCCTGTCTCTTTTCTTGTGAGGAGGAGAGGAGAGGCACCTCTCCATTCTTCCCCTCTTCCAAATCTTGCTGACGGTGTAGAATTTGAATGATTGAATTAATTGATTTTAACGAAGCCAAAAATGAACAAAGGAAATAGAGGCGCCTCTCGAATTGTCTCCCCCCTCATTCTGAACCGAGAGGCGCCTCCACGAGAGACAGGAATGAGGGGAGACAATAATTCATTTAGTGTCTCTCTCTCCGAATTGTCTCACTTGCAGAACCCTATAGATAGGGGCCACAACCCAGGATGCCGATTTTTCACAATGCAGTCAAATGCGGATTCAAACAACTCCTCATGGTCCCAATAACATCATACTTTTGGCCGTTTGTTGATATCTTACCTCTGAGCTGTGCTAGAGACCGAGAAGTACGCGCGAAACGCAATGTGGGAGAGGAGGGAAACGCGAGACGAGAGGGGAGGGGGCAGAGCCTAATTTGCGTGTGCCTCTCTCCCTCCCCCCGCCTCTCTCGCTCCCCTCCGCCTGCCTCTCGCGCGTCCTTTATAAATCGTGAATGCACACGCCCGGGGAAACTGCTAAAATTCTAATTTTTTCTCTAAAAATCCTAAAATATTCCAAGCAGTCAGAAAAACTTTGTCCGAGCAGAATTGTCATATTGAAAGCCTTGGAAAAGTCCCTTTTCGTCGAGGATCGACCCTATTCTCTTAGTTTAAGTTCAATTTTGATCAACTTAGTGAAGTTGTGCATTTCTCGGACAGCGCTATATCGATTAGGAATACTAAGAGATAACTATCCATAGCAGTTTAGAACGAGTGATTTGGATTAGAATGAACCTTGTGCACTCCACGTCTCGCCTATTGGTGAAATCATGTCACACCAAAGTGGGCGGAGCTTGTGGCCCCTACCTATAGAATACTATTCGGAGCTAATTAGAGAGAGAGTGAGGAAGAGAGGGGACGAATTGATGCAAGTTGAGTCGCAGTCAATTTTGGGTGATTTTCTCGCTCATTTTGAATTACTTACTCTCTTGAAAGTCTGAAAAAACTCGATTTATGTGAGCTAACGACGCAGATCGTTTTGTATTGAAGCCTCCCACTAGAGAAATATTGACGTCACTCCTGCAAATAATTTGAAACAAAAAATATAGAAATTTAACCAACAACTTTCGCGCTGAAACTCAATAGACATTCATTAATTCTCTCACCGTCCTCTTTTACTAGAGTTGTTATTCCGAGTGACTCGGCACTCGCGAGTGGAAAATGAGAAATCCACTCGCGAGTGAAAATCCACTCGCGAGTGGATTCCTTTGTTCGCACTCGCGAGTCAAATCCACTCGCCGAGTTAATTGAATTTGTCTCATTCCTTCTCCCCTCGCCAATGCAAAGTGACCGGTCTCTTTCATCAGTGGAGGGCTCAATGGAGAAATAAAATTCAATCAATTCTCGATTCGAATTCTACAAAAACACTCGCGAGTGGATTTCTCATTTTTCACTCGCGAGTGATCCAACCGGTCCGAGTGAATCGAAAATGAACTCGGCGAGTGCGAGCGCTCGCCGAGTGTCACTCGAGCAAACAACTCTATCTTTTACACACTGGACTTCGATATTACTCTCAATTTCGCTCTTTTAATGTCGATTCCTAGTTTATTTGTATTGCAAAATTGAGGTATGAATAGAGGTTTAATCACCTTAGCTCAGTGGTGTGAGTAAAATATTTAAGCAATATGCACGGAGGTTCAAACAGCTCCATCTCCCACATTTATGTAATTTCCACTAACAGCGGCGGCTCCGCCCCCTATCAAGCTCATTGGGGGTGCGAGAGCGCCACTCTCTCACTATCCTACACTATCTCACACACGCAACGCACACGCAACGCGTCATTTACATTCCAAATTGCAATAGATCCGGAACTCTTATAACGAAAATTTGTGCGCGGTAATTTTAAATTATTTTTTTCTCCGCCGTTCTTAGATGTTGGTACTGAACACCCGTGATATGTCCAATTCTCCTGCCGAAACGATGTATTTTGGCTTTTAGGATCGATGAGGAGTAGAGAAAAAAAATCCATCAAGAAAAAAATGTAAAGCTCGGACCACGATGTTTTTCGATGCACCGGACGACCACGTCTTTACGTGAATAGAAACATAATGTTTTCCTTTTTAGGTAGTCTCAAAGCCTCATCCTCCGACGAACATTCAATTTGCATTGATTTCCCCTTTCTCAATAATAATCACTTGGACTTCAGTTCCATCCACTCTTTATATGATTGAATACAAAAGAGAAGGTCAGTTTCACAAACGAAGTTGATCACATTTCAATATTTGAGGAATGGTAAAATTTCGCCCTGTTCACTGTGGTATTCGTACGAGCAAGATCTCAATGAGAGGATTTAAATTGGCAGCTTATGAAATAAGAGTCATCGCATACAACAAGTGAATAATATTTATGATATCTAATCTGAAAGATTTGTATAGATTCTGGCGGAGTGATCCATCAAATTCAATAACTGTGGATTTCGAGAGATTGGCATTCTCTGATCCGTCTATTCCTTTTGATGAGAATAGTGCCCTCACTCGAAGCACTCCTTTTTGACATCTCTTCAGCTTTCTCTTTCTTATCTTTGTTTTTGCATTGATATTATGTGTTTATCAGGTGTTTCAAATGCGAGTGAAGGGAAGCTATAGCCCTCGTTTAAACATAAACATTGGCCTCTCGTGATGTATCCCAGACACAATACCATCTCAAAGTGTTATTCACCAATTATTTCTCGGAAGTTCCTCGAGAATTAAATCTATTGAATTTTCGATTTTTTTCACATATTATTCTCGAATGAGCTGCGGTCATCAATTCCGAAAAGATAAGAACAAAATAGTGAACGCGACTGAGGATGTATACAAAGTGCTGCAAAAAAGATTGTTAAGCACTGACTGAAAAAAATCCGGAAAATCGATCGATACGTATCGTGTCTTTTGAACCAGGAAAACAATCAATATGAAATTCGAAAATTAGATACTTCGAAAATGTACAGGAATATTCTGAATAAACTTTCAAACTTCGGCTTTCTAGATAATATCGTTCTGGATTCCAATCGGATCATGATCTCAAGAGCATGAACTAATTTTTCATGATACACCTCCTTTAAACGATATTGTGAAAAAACATACATAGAGATATGAACGAGGTCAACCCTGAAAACAATGAAAAGTTGTTGACGCTTTCTGCAGAGGCTATAGAGCTGAAAATTCGTGGTGATATTTTGATTGCTCCGGACGGAGACACTCGTTAAAAGGATCATTATCGTTCTTATAAAGAGTAACTATCAAGTATCCGGAGTGTACATTGACCAACAGAGTGTATTCAAAACTCAAAAGATCTCCAGGTGAATTTCGTGTAAACCCATCCAATAGTAATGTGCCAAGTTTTTCAGAGCATTTGCTTTTCTCTCCAGACTATTGAGATCAAATCTTGAAACATTGAAGAGGATCCTCTTCAATATTTTCAAAGGCATTTAATGAAGCCCGTACTCAGTCAAACAGTAAGCCACCCTCACCTTATCTATCATCGTCGCAATTTTTTTCTTTTTATCAAAAAAAAATTCAAAACACAAAGCGGGCGGGTGTGGTTCAAAACGGTTCAAAACGGTCCTTCCGTAAATCGATCACAATAGACTGGAGAGAAAAGCAAATGCACTGAAAGAATATTTTTAATGGATGGTTTGTAATGTTCCTGCACAAGTGCCATCTTTAAAATCATCCTTGGACTCCCCAAACTCCCCAAACTAGTTCAAAATCATAAAAAACACCCCGTCTATCTAGATTAGTGTGAGGTATGGTCAGACTCTGAGGCTTCATCACACTCAAATAGCGTCTGATCGGACTCAAATGACAGAGTTTCGTCTGATCACACTCAAAAATAGCATTTCGAAAATGTAAAAATATTGTAAAACTCAAAAAATCGAATGCTAGAAATGGTGGAATACAGTCCTGGCTAATCCCCCCATGAAAACGGGGCGCCCGGGGCGTCCCCCAGCGTCCCCCTCGCTTCTGGCGCCTCAAGACATTTTCAAATTGGGCCCAATTTGTGTTCGTCGTATTCTCCGACCGATTCTGCGTCGATTCATGTGAAAAAATTAAATAAAATATTTAATTGTAATATACATTTTGATTTTCAAAGAATTGGCGAATAAAACGATTCGTGCATCACGGAGTACGTTCTACGGTACTTATCAAAAGATTCTACAGCCGCAGAGGATAAATACCACGTACTCTTCGATGCACGAATCGTTTTATTCGCCACTGTTTTGAAAATAAAATCATAGATATTAATTAATTATTTTATTTAATTTTTTCACATGAATCGACGCAGAATCGAACGGAGAATACGACGAACACAAATTGGCCCAATTTGAAAATGTCTGGAGGCGCTAGAAGCGAGGGGGACACTGGGGGACACTGGGGGACGCCCCGGGCGCCCCGTTTTCATTTGGGGATTAGCCAGGACTGTAGTAAAATCAAGAAATCAGGAAAAATGACTATTGAGTTTAAAATCCCCGAATGATGGCCAATCTATGTATGTATACATAGGGGCCGCAAGCTCCGCCCACTTTGGTGTGACATGATTTCACCAAAAGGCGAGACGGGGAGTGCACAAGGTTCATTCTAAACCAAATCACTCGTTCTAAACTGCTATAGATAGCTCTTAGTATCCCTAATCGATATAGCAATGTCCGAGAAATGCACATCTTCACTAAGTTGATCAAAACTAAGAGAATAGGGTCGATCCTCGACGAAAAGGGACTTTTCCAAGGCTTTCAATATGACAGATCTGCTTGGACAAAGTTTTTCTGACTGCTTGGAATATTTTACGATTTTTAGAGAAAAAATTTGAATTTTAGCATTTTCCCCGGGCTTGTGCTTTCACGATTTATAAAGGACGCGCGAGAGGCGGGCGGAGGGGAGCGAGAGAGGCGGGGGGAGGGAGAGAGGCACACGCAAATTGGCTCCGCCCCCTCCCCTTTCATCTCGCGTTTCCCTCCTCTCCCACAGTGCGTTTCGCGCGTACTTTTCGAGCTCTAGCACAGCTCAGAGGTATGATATCAACAAACGGCCAAAACTATGATGTTATTGGGACCATGAGGAGTTGTTTGAACCCGCATTTGACTGCATTGTGAAAAATCGGCATCATGGGTTGTGGCCCCTATGTATACACCATAGATATTCTCTGTATCTCGGATGTTCATTACAATATATTTCCGCTTATATGCGGAAAGATGTTTACAGTTAAAATGAGTGTCTAGCATGTCTGGGAGCAGAGTTGCGGCAACTATATCGCCGCTGCAGAAAGCAACAACAACTTTTAAAAAATCTGTATTTCCCTTGATGATATCCCTCGAGCACACAAAGTTTGGCAAGATAGAATTGCATCACAGGTGCTCACAGATGAATTTCAAGTGCATTTGCATCGACGACTCGAAAAGTCTCCATTTCGAAGAATAAATTTTCAGAATACATTTTCTGAAAAGTGTGTTAAACTTAGTTTAACTTAAAATTCAGAAAATTTCAGAAACTGATATTTGTGCTTATTTATAAGCGCAAAATGTTTTTTGGATTTCTTTTTGTAAAGATAAAATCAATACTATTTTTTTTTGAATTTTGTAGATTTTTTCAACAATACTGCTTTAACCGTAAAATTTTTCTCAAAATAGACTTTTCTTAGAACAAGGATTTATACCGAAAAATTAGCATCTTCGGCTTATACTTGAAAAAATGTTTTCTGTTTCTGCCCAGAAAATTTTTTGCCCTAAAAATTACCGGAAAGCAAAAAATTCAGAAACACAAATTTCCAGCCCTGTTTGGAAGTGTCCGAGCTAGGTAGATACTCATTTCTGAGAAGGCTCTTGTCAATACGGTACTAAGTGCCGCAGTGAAAAGGCCGTTATTATCATCGTGATACTACGTAACACTTACCTCTATTTACTTCTCGCTTCACTTACAGTAGTAGAGGTGCCGTAATTGGCAGTTGGAAAGGAAAGGTTTACTCCTCTAATTTGAGTAGATGAGAAGGAAGGGGATACGATTTCATGCCTTCAAATACCAATTATGATATTTGTTGCGTCACCTAGATAGACATGGGATAATCTGAACAAGGACAGGTGATTGAGAGGAGTCTATTCCGAGTCTCAATCCAAGGTCGAATAGAAAAGACCATTAATGGCACCCCATCGACCGTTAGTAGGTATCCAAGTGTCTTCTTTCCATTTGCACTATTTCACATTCTTTCCTTGCCCTAGTGCAATCTGTATCAAAGCTCCTTCTATCATCCATTAAGTATACCTCACAGTCTCGTGTTCCTTCTAATAGACATAATTGGTGTGCGGTATCCTCTCATCTCTATCACCTGGACCATCATCCTCCTTCCTCCTCTCCCCTTCCCACCACCCTCCCTCACCCCTCCCTTCCTCCTTTGCTCTTCTCCATATTACTACCAATCATCCATTGGGTAGGAGCCTACTGTACTAGATACATAATATGTAAATAGACACTCTTCTGCGTATCCATATAAGGTTCATTAAAAATTCCCTGACTAGTCTTACAGAAGAATGATCGGTATGTTAAAGTCATGAGTTAATTCTTCGTCTACCCTAAAAATGTAATAAGGTTACTTATTTCTCGTGAGAAATAGATGTTATGCAAATGGTTTGATGGAAGAAGGAGGGGGTAGATGGGGGAGAATGAAATGTGTGAAATTGGCCGTTTCATATGAGAAATGGAGGAGCGATCAAGGAGAGAGAAAGAGAGGGATGAGATGGAAGGGAGAAGGAAAGAGATGTATACGGTATAAAGGGGGCGGAGTCTAGATGGAGAGCTCATCCATAGGAGAGGCTTCGTGTAGTCAATAAAGAAGAGAATGAATAGTGAGGTGAATTCTTCTTCTTCTCTTATATATCCTCCAACTACTACAACCGCTGCATCGTCCATTCATGTAACGTTCAACTTTCCATTCTGCTATACTTATATCTACAACGTCAAAGGCAACGTATACGACTATACGGATACGTTAGAAATAAATTCTAATTTGCACTAGACCTCTAATTTCAAATTTACCGATATAAAAAGAATTTACCGATGATAATGCACTGTGGAGAGGGAAGACGTCCTTATGCGTTCAAGATATAGATTATTCAGAAGGAAGTCGGTCCTCTGGATAAATTAGTAGAGCAATATAACCGTCTTACATCGGAGGGACGTTCGTCATTAGATGGATCCAAGATATCATACAGTGGTACACCTTACTGGCCTAATCCATGGTGGGATGCGACAACGTAAGTTAGATCCATTTTCTCATTTGATAAATTCATTCAGAACAGCTGGATGGTCTCATCTTCCATATACAACAACTTCATCTGATTCTTCGTATTCTTCACTTTTATCCCCTCCTTTAACTCTTCTATCTGTGCCTACATCAACTGCACTTCCTCCTCCTCTTCGACCATCTCGTCCTACAACAAGTCGATCCACTGTGTCTAGATCCAACTGCGAGTGTCCCAACTGCATTGAAACACAACGTGTCGGTTAGTTGACACTCCCCTCTAGACATTCCCTCAAAGTCTTACGATCAAATCAATTAATACAATCCAATGTCAACTTAAACGGTTCTTTTTTCTGTAGAGTGGGAATGGGGGAGGGGGGGGGGGGGTGAAAACTTTGGAATGTGAGAAATGGCCATGACAAAGCCTTCAATTAGAGGTGAGAATGGGTGAAGAAAGGAAGGAGGAGAGAGGGGTGGATGGCTTAACGGACTGATCATCCTTTCCTATCCTATGGATAGGTGTCTCTACTTTTCCATGGCCATCATATCAATCAAGATAGTAATCTGAATGGGTGCGCAATGTCTCTTTAACCTGCCCGTCTCTTCTCTACCATCCACCTTTCTAGTCACCCTTGTGCTAATCTCATTAGCTCTCTATCCATTCACTCTCCCTAGGTGGTATGTCATCTCAGATGGTCAGAGGCTGACTAATCTTCCCGTTAAGCTTCACATCATCATTACAGGGGCATCTAATATGCCAGTGAAGAAGAGAGGTGTACACAACTGTTTCGTACCGGGATGTGGAAAAGTGTACAATAAGAGTAGTCATCTCAAGGCTCATCTTCGATGGCATTCAAGAGAGAAACAGCCCGTAAGGAAATGATAGAAATCACTATCCAATCTCGACAACAAACACCACTCCAACAGTTAATTATATTATTTTTTTGAAATATTGATAAGCTATTTTTTGTTCAACAGTGTCCAATGTTTTCTCAGTACCGTAAGATAAATATTTTATTCATGGCTGTATATAAATTTTAAAAATGATTGGAGACAAGTGTCACCCGAGTAATGGGGGGAAATCGAATGACATATGTAATCACTACGAATCTCCACCTCCACGAAGAGCGAGAACGAGATGGAGAACCGAGCCACCGTTCACCTTAAGTACATCATTACATATCCATATCACTTCAACATATGCTATGACCTTGTAATCCTGAGCAGTCTTATCATCATTCATTTGTTTTCCTGCGAAAATGAGCCGCTGTTGCTGCGGAGGAATCCCTTCTTTCTCCTCTACCTCAAACATTTTCTTTATTTAAACATCGATGCGCAAACGAAAACAAGTAGTAGTCAAGTTAGTAGGGACAAGGCATTTCTCGAGCACTAATTTCGACTACACCCTTTTCTTTTCAATATACCGAAATCAATTCATTCCTCTCCCATTCCTTTCTCCCATTCCTTTCCAATAAGAGGCCTTCTCTGGAGTGGCGATTTCCAATAGATTATTGGAATTCCAATAACTAATGCCCGATCATTCGGAGAAGTTAATTAATAAGAAAGCAGTTCAAATAAATTTAATTCCAATAACCTATCCATTTAAATCTTTGAATTTTCAAAACTTTCCGATTTGAAGTTAACGAAATGACCGTAAAGACAGTGGCTCTGAAGGGATATTTTTTGTATGACATTAGTATGTCTTAAAACGCATTTTCTGTAAGAACGGGACATAATGACTTCAAAATGTTCCGATCGAGCAGAAATTTATTGTGGATAATAGGGTTCACTTTTTAATAGGAGACCTGAATCTGAGTTAGTCGCCCCATTCCGACCGGTTGGTTCGCCGATCTCTCCGTCTCCGCCCAACACGGAATTGGCCATCCGTGGGCGTACGGCCAACCATGGTTCTACCGTTCTTCTTGGCAACCATGAACGTCCTCTCCCTCGCTACGGACGGGAGATTGACGCTATTCGATCAAGCTGTCATGAAGATAAAGGCTGACGTAATCGGACTATGCGAAGTGAGAAGAAAGGAGGAAGGAGCAATTGATCTGACGAGCTCATCTGGCACACTCTACCACACGGGACGCTTCGGGAATCGATCTGCTGGCTGCGGGTTCTTCGTCAGTCGGAGGATGAAGCCCAAAGTGGTGAGGTTCTTGACGATTTCGCCCCGCATCGCTCTTTTGGATTGCCGCCTTCCGAATAATGTCCTTCTCCGTCTAGTTCAATGCTACGCACCCTGCTCAAACCATAGCGATGATCAGTACGATGCATTCCTTAGCGAGCTTGAATCCGTATTTCGTCAAGTAGTACCAGGGCAACGGAAATTTCGAAAAGTGTACAGAGTGATCATGGGCGACCTGAACGCACGAGTTGGGAAAGCGCTCCCAGGGGACACTGCTATTGGGAAATTCGGATATGGGGACAGAAACGATAGAGGGGAAAAGGTAATTACTCTATGTGAGACTTTGCGCCTTCGCATAGGTAATACTATGTTTCAAAAGCAGGAAAGCCATTGCCACACCTGGGTTTCACCTACTGGGACCACAACTACCCGTATCGACTACATTCTCTATCCACGGGACTTCCCTGCTCTTGATGTAGATGTAGTTAATCGATGGACTTCACTTCAGATCATAGAATGGTCCGGACCTCATTCAGCGTGGAAGGGAGACCGCTAGGTCATCGTGGAGGAGGGAAAAATGAGGTGGTACTAGTCAGGGACCAATTCAAAGATAACCTTGTACGCTCGATAGAGGGGATTCCTGTGGGATGTGACTACAGTACTCTGGTTAGCTCAATACAACAGGCTGCAACACTTTCCTCTACGCCTGCTCCAAGTGTCCCTCGGTTTTCTCCTAGAACTAGGCAACTGTTCGCGGAAAGATCAAAGATCAAAGCCACAGTTCAAGGGAGAGATCGGGTCCAATGGGTAGCCATCAACAAGGCGCTCCGGGGTAGCTTACAACAAGACGCAATAGATCGGATGACTAGAATGGTGGAAAAGGCAGTAGAAGAGGGAAGTAACTACAGTAAAGCGATAGGAAGTCAGAGTGTCGGGAGAGAAAGAATTGTCAAAATGCAAGGTGGAAAGGGCATAGTCACTACCCAAGCTGACCTAGAAGGAGTCTTTAGAGAATACTACAACAAACTCTACAAAGGGGATGGCGGACGAAACTACACAGTGAGAGAAACAGAAGAGGAATTCATTCCCATTGGGAGAGACGAAGTGGAGAGTGTTCTAAGGGGATTCACATCCGGGAAATCGCCAGGGGAGGACAGGGTATCCGGGGAAATGCTTAAGGCAGGGGCTGAAATACTATCACCATACCTCACTGCAATCTTCAATAAAATCCTCATCGAAGGTTTTATTCCACAGGGTTTTGGGGACAGTAGAACAATCCTCCTGTTCAAGGGAGGGGACAAAACACTTCCTAAGAACTACCGCCCCATTTCCCTTCTCCCAGTCATCCAAAAAACCCTTACCGCCGTTATCAACAATAGGATTGGTTGTTCACTCGACAATCTTCGGGCAAGGGAGCAACAGGGATTCCGTGGTGGTCACTCAACAGTAGACGGTATTTTCATCCTAAACACTCTCATCGCAAACTGTCGGGAATTCAAACGCCCCCTCTACCTACTCTTTCTCGACGTAAGCAAGGCTTTTGACTCTGTTCTATGTGATTCTGTCCTTACTGCCATGGAACGGGATGGAGTTCATTCTACTTTCATTCGTTTCCTCCAATCACTCACAGTTCAGAGTAAAAGCTCTGTGGTCGTCAATGGGAAAGGAGTAGAAGTAGACATCGGGAGAGGGGTCAGACAGGGGGATGGTCTAAGTCCGCGTCTATTCGTTGCCGTCTTAGATACAGTATTCAGGGGACTCAACTGGGGAAAAAAGGGAATTTGCATTAATGGAGAATATTTATCACATCTCCTTTATGCAGATGATTGCGTCCTTATTTCACACGACCCGCGCCAAATTCAATCCATGGTTCGGGAGCTGGAACGGGAACTACTAGCGGTGGGACTCTGTCTCAACGGAGCAAAAACTGTCGCTCTTTCAACTATTCCTAACAGCAGACCGGTCATCGTGGCAGGGGAAACAGTAGTAGTAAAAGACAAAGTGGTTTATCTCGGGCAAGAGGTCACAATGGATTCAAATCGATTCAAGGGGGAAATTCACCGCCGAGTAAGAAGCGCAAATTGGGCTTTTTCCAAGTACTCTGAATTCTTTAGGAAAAGAGGATGTCCCATGGTATTAAAAAAGCGCCTATTCGATGGTGTAGTTCTCCCTGCATTCCTATACGGAGCCGAAACATGGTATCTTTGTAAACGAGACAAACAAATTCTTTCCGTTGCCCAGCGTAAACTTGAACGAAAAATGCTCGGCATTACTGTACTTGATCACATTCGGAATGAGCACCTGCGTGGTATTACAAAACTGAAGGATGTTGTGCGAGAGGCGGAAAAGCGTAAATGGATGTGGGCTGAAAGACTCTCGAACTTCTCCCACGAAAGGTGGAGTCTAAGGATTCTCGAATGGACTCCGCAAGGAAGAAGAAATCGCGGGAGGCCACTGAAACGTTGGAGAGACGACTTTGTCAATGCCGCCGGTCCACAATTTCTTCAACTCGCACGCGACCGTACTCAGTGGAGAACTCTTATGGCAACCCAGCTGAGATCCCACCAATAACCAGCTGATAAAGTTGTTTAAATGAATGAAAATGAGGTAGGGAGGGCAGCGGCTAATTTTTAAAGACAATAAGTAAATAATCAGTTGTGCTCGACCTATGCATTCGACAGTGCCGAATCATATTATAAAAATAAAAACTTGAAAAAATGATCAAGAACAATAATATTTATGATTACAAAAATAACACTGAAAATGCACACCTACCGTACTCCCCTCGAGGTTGCGCTAGGTCAGATTTATAATCTCGCATTTTTTAATTAATATATTTTTTGTATTAGCTTATAAAATATATCTTTTATGATCGTAAATACATTCTGAGCACCTACAAAGTACATTCGATTGCTTTTGAATCATTCACTACTAGGGAAAATCGAGTTTGTACGTGATCAAAAAAGGGGTACTCGGCAAACAACTCACAGTTTCGGCATCTCCGAACGAGAATTTTTGCAATAACTACCGATAAAAAGAAGGGATAGGGTATGTGCAACAATATCAGAGTGGTTTGTTTCGGTGGGAAGGCCAAGTATAGCCACGGGAGGGCAGATACGGGGACAAAAACGCTCAGTCGGTCAGAATACCAGCATTCCAGTCAGGGTTTCGGTACTTCCGCACGAGAAATTCGGGCATAGAGGATTTCCAGGGGGGTGTAATAGGCATGGGCAATAAATTAGAAGTGGTTTAGTAAGGTGGGAAGACCTAATATAGCGATGGGAGGGTCAAAATCTCGGGAAAGTGCGCTGTACGCCACAATCACGACATAAAACTAAAGTTTTCGGTACTTCCGCACGAGAATTTCAGGGATCGGGAGTAATCGGGTGAGTGAGGAAGGTATGGGCGATAAACTAGAAGCGGTTTGGTTAGGTGGGAAGCCCTAGTATAATGATGGGAGAATGAAAACGGGAGAAAAATGCAAATTTGGCCAGAGTCACGACATTCAAGTTAAGTTTTCAGTACTTCCGCACGAGAAATTCGGGGATCCTGAGTTACCAGGGGATTGAGAAAGACTTGGCCGATAAAATAGGAGTGGTTTGGTTAGGTGGGAAGACCTAATATAGCGGCGAGAAGATGAAATCGAGACATTTCAAAAAGGCAAAAAGTGGAAGGTGTCCATATTTACTGATAAAAATAAAATAAGAGTCGAATTAGTGATTTTTTAAGATATGTGCGAGTCGTATAAGTTATTTGAGAGCGAAAGAATAGTAGGTAAACTCAAAAGAAGTCAATAAATCGATAGTTTGAAGACAACTAAATAAAATCAATATTCGATTCGCTCGAAAAAAGTTGCTACAAAATTATTCCTCAAAAACTCATTCCACCTGATCAGGTGGGTTCGACCGGGTCGCCTGAAACTAGGGAGAAACTCTTGCAGAATACCCTGGGCCAAAAAACAGAGAAGTGCCCATTCACTTGAATAGGCAGAATGGCCCGAAAAAGAATCCTAGGGGTCAGATATCACGCCTCTCACCTAAGGATCGACTCAAAATAGTTGAACTTTGTCAGCGAGTCAAATTTCGAAGTTGAAATTTCGGTTGTTTTGGGGCCTACCAGACCCCACTAGACTACCCATGAAAGGAATAGTGTCAGAGATCATTTCCGACCGAGCTGCAGCGCCGGTAAGTTGCAGCCACACAACTTCAAGGCGAATTTTTTTCCCCTTTAATGAAGTCCTTGTGTTGACTTTTCTGAAAGAGCTAATGCTATTTTTCGATGTTCTTTCGACCTATGCAGGTCGTATATCGATATTTCATCTTTTAACACTGCTACATGTTATTCAACAATATTGAAAAATCCACAGCAAAAGCAGTGAATTTTATTTCTTAAGATTGTAGAGCACGTCAAGACGAATCGAATGATATGTCTGCGCTCGCATATCGAGAGGACTGAGTATGGTTTCATGCCCAAAAACTGTCTTTCAAACGTTTAAACTACTTTTCAACAGTCGCTCGCCGATTCATTCCACTCTCGCGAGTGAAATGACCCGGTGTGAGAGATAAATTCTCGATATGTTTCGTTTACCCTTCATCTCTGCACCGAGTCGTAACTTTTGAAATTAAAATGGCGAATGAAACATTTCGAGAATTTGTCTCTCACACCGGGCCATTTCACTCTCGAGAGTGGAATGAATCGGCGAGCGACTGTTGAAAAGAGGTTTGAACGTTTGAAAGACCGTTTTTGGGCATGAAACCATACTCAGTCCTCTCGATATGCGAGCGCAGACATATCATTCGATTCGTCTTGACGTGCTCTACAATCTTAAGAAATAAAATTCACTGCTTTTGCTGTGGATTTTTCAATATTGTTGAATAACATGTAGCAGTGTTAAAAGATGAAATATCGATATACGACCTGCATAGGTCGAAAGAACATCGAAAAATAGCGGGCACTTCTTTACTTTAGTGCCCAAAGACCGCATTCTAACTTGTGGGTAACGATAAATGAGAAAGCGAGTGATCGAATGACCGGAGAATACAAGAGATCTCTACCTTTGGGCACTAAAGTAAAGAAGTGCCAAATAGCGTTACCTCTTTCAGAAAAGTCAACACAAGGACTTCATTAAAGGGGATAAAATTCGCCTTGAAGTTGTGTGGCTGCAACTTACCGGCGCTGCAGTTCGGTCGGAAATGATCTCTGACACTATTCCTTTCATGGGTAGTCATGGGTAGTCAAATTTGACGCTCTTTTCATGCCATTTCATCCAAACTATCCTGGGTAATACTCATTTCTCGCTTTCCACCTCCACTAAAAACGCGTACGGGGCCAAATTATTCTCCCAAATTACAAGCTCTTATCACTTCTACCCTATCTGAAGATTTTCTCTTACTCAAACGTGAATGTATTTTGTTCAAAATCAAATGTTAAAAAGGTGTTCACCTTCTCCTTTATCCGTTCAACCTTATCCGTAGGTTCAATATCCAGCTCGATTTCCTTACCAGTCAGGGTCTTGACTTTGATCAGCATTGTATTCTGAAATATATTATAAACATTCGCACATCTAGGCATAAGCAGCAACAGCGACTAACAAATGATGCCTTTGGGCGTATGCAGTTTTTACTTTACGAGAATGATTTAGTGAGCCGTGAGTAGTAGTATGGAATGCACAGCAGACACATTCGACTGCAAATGGGGTAACTTCAAAAGATTGCACATTGACAGGAAATTCCCTAACTAGTAAGCTAACTTCCTTTCTTAAATTTAATTCAATGTTAATTACTTATATTTATTCCCCGAAAAGGTACCGAAACTACCAGTCTTCAACGCGGTGAATAATAATCGCTATAGCAATAGCGGGGTCAAGCGATATTTCGGAGAGGGGTCCAGCACGCTCGCACCCACCACACCATTGGCTACACCATAAACGAGAAGCGTGCGTTGACTGCGTTCAAAAGTATTACAGGTCGTAGGTTGTTCGTTCAGATTAACAAACGCGTAGCTTATTACAAGCTGCATATAATGTAAAACAAAGTTTTAAATTTTTGTTGATATTTAGTTTGTGGCACAATGTTTTAATCACGGCAACTTAGCACCGGAAATATTTTTATTTGAATTCGAATATTAATTATAATGTTTTAGATACTATCTTGATATTGTTCATAATTCAATATATTTATGTTTAAATAATTAAAGCTAATTAAAGCTTGAAAATATAAAGTTTTTTTTTTGTTTCAGGCTTTATTGCCACGCGTTGAATAGAAATGGCTCAGCCAGGCCCGAGCAATCGTGTCAGAGTAAGTTTTCAAGAATATTTATATAATATTACTTATATGCAAATCTACTTATATGCATTCAGGTGGAAGATGCCTTATCTTACTTGGACCAAGTCAAGACTATGTTTATGGATCATCCAGCGATATACACTCACTTTCTTGATATAATGAAGGATTTCAAATCTCAAGCGTGAGTTCTCATTTCTCTATAAACAAAGTTGCGCACGGCGCCCTCGATAATCATTTTTTTTGTCTTGACAAGATCACTGCCAAGCGTTCATCGACTTTCGCGAGCATGTACGTAATGATAGTAACTGCTGACTTATTTATCGTCTTAAAACATTAATTTTTTGTTAGCGTACTTACGGTTGGATAGGAAAATTATTCTTTCATTGATTTCAGAATCGATACGCCAGGTGTGATAGGCCGTGTCACTCAGTTATTCCGTGGCCATCCCGCTCTCATTGTGGGATTCAACACCTTTCTTCCCGCTGGATTCGAAGTTCGAATAGATGCGGATGGAAGAATTTCAATCTTGGAACCAAATGGAAACATTATTGTTCGTGCTTTGTTTTTATCTCCTCTTTATAACCTTTGGTCAGACAGTAGAAAACGAGCCTCTCCTCGAAGAAAATGAGAATGTGGAAGATGAAGATGATTACGAATATGAATGCGATGGAGGTGAAGATATTGAAGAAATATATGGAGAACCAATGGAGGATATTGTGGAAGAGGAAGATGAAAGAGAAGATACTCCTCAAGTGATCAATCTTCTTCCTCCTCCGTCTCCAAAGATCGCCATTCCGCCTAGCAAAAATACAGAAATCGTCCAAAATATATCTGCATCGAAAAGTCTTAAGAAAAAGGTTTGATCTAATTTGTATTATTCGTATTTATAAAAAAGGCGTTGAGGTCGTATGTGGAAGAAGTAGTCGGCTGGAGAAACGTCTTGGGGAAGATATGAGATTGATGATCGAGGAAGAAGTTATCGCTAAAAAGCCAAGGCAAAAAAATATGAAGGAGAAGGAAGGGTCTACTCACAACGCTGTGGATTATGTTAACAAAATCAAGGTATTCTGGTGCATTAGTATTACGTTTGCGTAAGAGTCGGACAATGAAAGTTAGTCGACGGATTATTCAAAACGGATCAGATTTTTAAAAAGTGTTCACATCAATTTCGGGTATCGTTGGGCGAACATAACTCCTTTCCGCACTCGAGCCAAATTTATCCGAATTTCCACTTCAGGGCGTTTGAGTTTATTTTTTCCGTCCTGTGACTAATGCAAACATGCGCTTTTGACATTGTCGTTCTTTTTTTTAATTGAGCGTAGGAAGATAACCTGTAAGCAGTACCTTTAAGATCCGATTTGCAAGTTCGCCAATAGTCTACAAAGAATTTTTGAAGATTTTGACGGTATATCAGAAGAGACAAAATTACGCAGTCAGTTATATTTGAAATTAATGAAATATAAATAATTTTGTCAGTCGTCAAGTGGTCGTGATTGTTTAAAAACAGAAAGAATGGTAATGGGAGCTATCGCCCAATTATTCAAGTATCACACCGATCTTATACATCAATTCCAATTCTTCCTTCCTAATGCGGCGATGGTGTATGAAAGTAGAGTAGGAAAAGAGAAAGATTCGAAGACGAATCGGAAAGAAGAAGATCAGATAATGAAAGAAGTTAGAAGAGTTGGAAAGGCTAATATCGTTACAAGACGACCTGTACAAATTCAAGATGCTATCAAAATTGTAAGTTTGCAATACAGAATGGTTCGGTGTTTGGATTGAATACATTTGAGATGAACCGAGATGATATCGTTCTCTTCGATAAGATTCGTCAAATCACAACTGATAGAGAGTTTAAAATAATAATGAATCACATGGATGTGTACTCGAATGGAATATCGTCTCGGAAGGATTTCATGATCGGAGTTTCTACTATTTTATCCAAATTTCCTAATATATACAACAGGTGATAATAGTATTTATTTGTTAATATTTCTAGCTTCGCCGCGCTATTCATCTCTCTCTCTCTCTCTCTTTCTCTCTCTCAATTTCAAACTTGCGACCTTTCCTAGCACACGAGTGATGAATATGATTCAGCTTAATTTCGTACCTATGTAATTCAACGAGAATTGATAAGGACGTCGAACAAACACGCGCTTCACTCGACATTGATTACTCTAGTTGCAAATTGAATGGAGTCAGTATTTATCCCTCGGTCAATCTATTACTTCACATTCTCAGTTATCTTATCGTGCTCTACCAGAAAATATTTCCCGCCCGAAATGTTCCGGTAGAACTCCACTATGCAACGAGGTACTCCTACGCACATTATCCCTTTTAAGTTGTAAATTCGTAATTGAGGTTCTAAATGAGACATGGATTTCAATACCATCATGGGCATCTGAAGACTCCTCAGTTGTCTCTGCTAAGAAAACTCAATTTGAGGAATTTGTGTACCGAACAGAAGATGAACGATTTGAAGTAAGTCATTTATTATAAAGGTCATACATTTTCGTATCAACCGGGCCGGTTTATATATTATGGGATCTGTATAAAAGTTATATTTACTTTTTATTTAGGGACCGCAGCGTGTCGTTCCGAAAAAATATTGGGACAATTTCTTTGTTTCTAATCGATGGATCTATAAACTACTATCATTATATTAAATGTAAAAATGAGGGAAAACAGGAATCTAGCCAAGTTGAGCACTTCAAAATTGAAAGCGATAATTTTAATGGAGTTGGAGCACATCTTAGGTCAGACTTATGATCAAAAGTCGATCCTATCAACTTTTTTTTAAATGTTGGCAACTGCATTCACCACTTATTCAGGCTGCACGAACTATTGAATCTATATGGTACTGATTTTTTTCTCTGATTCTCCGATCACTGGTGCACAATTTAACATGAACTCGTTCTTATCGCTATTCCTTCATTATTTAAGCAATTTCGGATTTTGAAAACTCGCTGGGGATGTTTCTTGTATCACATGCATGCCATTTTAGCGAAAGTTCGGAACATTTCTTTTATGGATGTCCTCCTATCGCATGACTGTTTGCAACTACCGGATTTTATAGAAGACAAATAGAGGTGGCTAGGCTTCTATTTGTGCATTCGATTCACAGATTAACTGTCTAAAATGTCCCAGTGCATGGCTTATCATTAAACAAATGTGCAATCGAGGAGCCTATTTGCACAGTACAGTTCTTGCAAAAGCTTCGAAACTTTCTTTATATTTTTTTGTCTTTACTTTTGAGTTTATAAACCATGATGAACGTTCATGAGAAATAATGTGAAACAAAAAAAAATAAATTATTCAGCAACTAATATAATTTAAGATTAGAAATACGTAAATTCAGAATGAGCGAATTAACGTTTCAAGGCCTAGCGAATTTGGGCGTCTTAGGGAGGGTACCTAACCTCCATAGCGCAAAAGTGCAGTGAATATATCACGCTGGAACAAAATTCGTAAAGAAAGCTCGTTATAGCAAAGTCGATAAACGCCAATGAAATTTTTCTAATTTTGTCTTATGTTTGAACACGTCTAAAAAAATATAGGAAGCGACTAGGCAAAGAACCAATGAGCTTCGATTGTTGTTTAAGTTCTAAATTATGATAAGAACCCGAAATAAAAATTATAACTAACAATTTAATGTAGAAAACAAACATCGAAAATAGGGTACTTTTGATGGAAATGCGTGGTGTGGTCAGTGTGGATATTCGAAATGATCAGAATATGGGCGGAGTCTGCGGTCCCTATTTTTATTTTTTTCTACTTTTTTTAAACATCATTATACCTGTCCAGCTAGGATGGGTATTCTGATCTTGTTAAATCGTTGGTTTAAAATGAGAAGAGGGAAAATCTTTTTTTTTCGTCACAACGAAAGGTCGTGTAGACGTGGAATGGCCCCGAGACTGGATTTGTCATCGTGATATCTTTATTATTTGCATTCTCTGAAACGTCAATTCGAGAATAATTGTTAAGACACTGGCTCAGTAATTCTCCAGATATGGCCGGACATCGATATCAGCTATTTGGCCCAAATTTTTTATGATTACCCCTATGTACCCCCATCATCAACTTTATTTGATGAAATCTGTTTGTTCACACTTTAAAATCGGTTTTTGATTTTTAGAAATTTGAAATGGAAAATGCGCTAAATGGTATTATTCCCATGTTATAGAACGTGAAATTCCACTAAATGCAAGACTTTTTATCGGAGGGGGACAATTTTTTGATCTTTGAACTTTAAGGTAGACCAAAAAAATAAAATTTTCAAAACACCCTCGTCTTTGTGTTAATTTTGTAGAGCTATTCTGATGATTTCATATGAACAACACTTTTCATGAAAATGCTCCTGTAAGAAGTTACAGCCTCCCAAAAAGTCGTATTTAGACGGTATCATACAGTAGTGCAAATCGCAAAAAAATAGGTGCCACTCATCCTTTAATCATAATTTCATTGCCAGTTTGATATTGTTATGGAGACGAATCGATATGCTATTGGCTGCCTTCAAGAAATGCAATTCAAATTGTCGAAGTTGAGCAATTCCGAGTTAATGAAGTAAGTCAAAAATACAAATTAAGATTGAAATTCGCTAGTAGGTTATAATCTGACTGATCTTATCCGGCCTAGTGCCAATTTTAGTAAATTATACGCCGTTATCATTTTGTGATGCTCGAATAGAAATACGAGTTTGAGTGTATCATGAGCATAGCTCAACTCCCCAAGTTACACAGAACTTTTTGACTTTAAAAAACTGTATTTCGAAATTGCTCGATTCTAACACGAACGGAATGATATTGTGATGGAACTGAATATTTAGGCTGGATATGAAAGAAAACTGGGGTGTGTCATCTCCTGCGATCTTCCTAAGAGCCATACGAAGAGTTTATGGAGAGATGGCGGGAAAAATGCTCGATTCACTCAGAAAGGATCCAAAATTAGCCGTTGATACGGTAAGAAAAGAATTGGGAGTCTACGTATGTTGTGATGATTGTGTGATTCAGCTGTTAGACAGTCTTAAAGAGAAGGAACGAGAATGGACGGATAATCTACATGAATTCAATAAGGGATGGAGAGAACAGGTACTTAAATGTAGTAATATCTGTCCATGTCACAATTTGATCATATTTTCGTTGTGTCGCACATGATCCTCATTGGCACCATCAAAAGCTCTTTTGATATGAATCTTGGAAAGCTTGCAACAAAAGTGTAACTCATTACCTCACCACTTTTAAATTAGAATATCGTAGTTATGGACACCCCTTGGTTGCCAAATAAAAAAGTTCCTAATCTTTGCTCGTACCCTTTAAAAACGAAATACCGAAACATTGTATCGAAGTTTTCACTTTACAATTTCTTTTTAAAAATATGTTTTAAAATGTTGTTTGTAAGGTGGAGAAGCACACGATTCGCTCCCTCGATCAACAATCGACTGTTATCAAACAAAGCGATTCCAAGTTTCTTAGACCTAAGAATCTCATCAATCAAATTGAGAACATTTTTGAGGAGTCCAAGTCGAGGTTCAGCGAAATAGGTGTTTTGATATCTATATGCATACTATTATTTGCAGAGGTGCTATCTTTGATGGTCCACACATGAATCTAGCTTACGATGAAGATAGAAGAGCTATTGTCGATGCTACAGATTTACTCATTCACCATGTTAGTTTAATCGGAAGGGGGATTTTCAATTTAAAAAAAATGGAGCTTATATATTTAAATGTTTTTCAATTGTTTATATATTTCCGTTCAACGAATATGACAGTCAACTGTGGTGTGCGTATCCAAGTTGGATCCAAGTAAATTTCCAAGGCCTGGGGGCAACTTGGATTTTTGCTTGGATCCAACTTAGAACCAGGATTACGGTTGCCTTCTTTTTTTATTGATTGATAGTAGCGTGAGATACAGTAACATCATACAATAACCAAAGGCACACACAGTAAGACCATAAGGTTCCGGTCACATCCACAATACGGTCCTACTGGGGAACCGTAGACAGTCAATCGCACTCGTGCCCGAAGGCAGTCAAAACAGGGCTGCGAAAAAAGGACCTTAGGCTAGCTGCGCGCTGGACGCGGGTATGTGCAATTCTGCTTGGATCCAACTTGGGATCTCAAAGCCGGGGTACTGTACTTGGATCCAACTTGGAAACCTTTTTTGTTTGGATTCAACTTGGGGCGCACACCAGAAAGACATGGAAAAGGAGTATTGATTATTGATTAGAATATATTAGAAGTATGGACAAATGAAATGATGAAAGGGAGGGTCAGTAGGGGTTGTTCACTCGACAATTCCTCACCGAGCGGTTATGCAAAATGAATGCAAAATGCGCTTCTCTAAAAATGTTAGCGAGTATTGTAGCTGCTATCGCAAACTGACTCAATTGAGGATGACTGGGACGAATTGTTTATCATTTAGCAAAAGCTCTTTCGAGCTGTCAGTTTACCAAACTGCTTGTTTAAGGTTCGTCGAAGTAATTTATCGAAAGAGGAGAAAAAAAGAGTGAAGAACATCCTTCGGAAGTGAGTTTCCTTTCAGATAACATCTTTACCGCATTACTCTTACTATACCGTGAATTTTTTTATTCTAATTTGTTTTGAAGATTCGTATGTGAGATAATGGGAGTAGGGGAAGGAGCGAGTAGTGATGTCGAAGAAGGAACTTCCACTATCAGGTATCATTATCATTCGAATCACTCTCAGACCCTTCCTTCTCTTACCTCGGGTTTACTAAGTGATAAAGTGGATATCATGTGTAGTTATTATAAGACTGACGCTTCCGTTTGACGATGGAATAGTAAGGATGTCCAAAAAATCCTGGTCTAAAAATATAGAATAACCATTATATATGTTATCAATTTATAAGAGGCCGTCCGCGTTAAAGAAAAGGAAGAAATAAAAATGGCTCAAATATTTTCCCTAAGAGTAACTGTTGGTGTAACATTTGACGATCTTCTCTTCTTGTGTTCCATAGAAGTTGCTCAGTATCAGGGAATTAGGAATAGATGACGATCTTCTCTTGTTGTGTTCCATAGAAGTTGCTCAGTATCAGGGAATTAGGGGTAGATGACGATCTTCTCTTGTTGTGTTCCATAGAAGTTGCTCAGTATCAGGGAATTAGGGGTAGATGACGAAACCCATCGTAATATCAAGGTAAATCTTTGATGCTATTTTGATGATAATGATCAATTCGTTTGCAGTGATTGTCGATTAGATGGCGGGAAGAAGATTAATAAGGTAAGGAGTGCCATTGCATATGAGGCCGTTCGCCTTAGGATCAACAAGGGTCTGGAACAGGTCAAGAATAAAAATCTCTCAAAAGTTGGCCCTAAGGGTTATTTTTGACCCTCTACACGATGGTACACTCGATTTCGCAATATGTCCCTTCTCCGCTCCAGGAGGGGGCACCCCCCATTTCGCCTAAGAACGCGTTTTTCGATGTTTGTTCGTTAAAAATTGGCCAAAATGTGACGAAATCCCACGTACCCGACCAGAATTTCGAGCTCTATCTCGTGGTGCTCTTGCATTGTCATGATTATTTTTCATTCTCGAGTAAAAGCCATGTTTTGACCGAGAGGATATGCCCGGAAAAGCCTTCCAGAGTTGATAGAGGAGGTTCTCCTGATAATTTTGGTATATTGGACTTAGGGTTTTAATTTACATTTTGATGTTTTGGAGGTGGAGCAAAAATGGTACACAAAAAATGTTCGCGAATACCCTCGTGTTTGTGCTCGTTTTGTAGAGCTCATCAAACTGATCAACTTTTGTGTTGGACATTTTCTTGAAAATGTTTCTTTAAGAATTTATAGCTATCGAAAAACGGCCTACCGGACATCTCGCGAAAACGGCCTTTTTCATCGATTGTAATTTCTTACACAGAGGGGGCCCCGGGGCCAAAAAAAAAGAAGTGTCGAGATAAGGGGGTGGGGAAGGGATATAGTACAGACTTGAGAGAGGAGGAGAAAGATACTCAAGAAGCGAGATTTTCGATGTGTGCCAAACCCCTTCACATTATTATTAGGCTAACGGCCTCACATTACTTGTAGTAGAATATTATTGTAGGAGAAGATGCTTTCTTCCAATTCGTGCACTTACCGATTGATCTACTCTGGAAATGTGTTCTATGTATTTCTTAGAATTCATAATGTGCTGTGTGAGAGATTGGCCAAATTAAGAAGGGTGAGTGTGTTCTGTAAATGGCTTTAAAATTCAATTATCTCATTAAGGCATGTGATCAATTATGGAAAGAACAGAAATTGAATGATCATTTAAGAGGAAATTCTTCGTCATGGAATGATTTACAGAAAGGATTGAATAAGTGAGAATTTTATCATTTTTATCGTCCGCGGAAGAATTTCTCATTGATCACGTCCGACTACTTTATTTTTCATGAATTACATAAAAAAATATATTTAAAAGTGGAACTTTTCACTGAGGAACTTGTCACTGCCATATCTTGCCGGAATGCAATTTTATAAATATTGTTTTTTATCCGTGAAAAAAATATTATGTGGTATTGCGTGATGAATGTGAAATTGTACTACGCTGGACAAATTAATTTAATCCATCTGAGCGAGATGAATTATCCGTCGGTCGTGAAAAAATCTGGAAAAAAAACCCCTAAATTACAGAGTTTGAGATAATTTAACTTTTTTTGTACAAATTGTAAAAATCAACAAAATGTATTCTTTTTATAAAGGCGTTATATAACATAACAGAGTTCGTGGAAATGGATACCATGCACCTTCATTCGATCATGTCATGTTTCTACTAAAGGAATCTCTGGATGGAAATATCGAACCAGTGAATCTTGAAGATGAAATGAGGTACGCTTAGTCACACGCACTACGCCCAGTATTCACAAATGTTTCCATATGTCCAGATTGTATTTGTTTTGAATTAATGATTTCTTCGAACTTTTTTGGCATACAACCAAAATATGGAATATTTCGAAGAAGGGGGGAATACAACGAATTATGATATCACAGTTTCATATGTCAGGAATTTTACTCGGAAACTGTGCCCCATTGAGAAGAAAGAATTATCGTATTTTGTCTAGATATTGCTGCCAAGAGTCTCTCAGTGATTGAATATCGAGAGGAATATGTGGTTCGTTATAGGAAGATGTTACCTACTCATGCGAGTCTCGCCTTCTCCATCGATAAGATGGTCACAACTATCGTTCGACAACTACACATCTTCTCTTCTCCTGATTCAGACAAAGCACATACTCTACGACTCTACAATAAATTCAAGCCTGAGAAACCATGTTACATGTGGGATCGAACTCCGACAAAGTATGAAAAATGGTAATATATTATGATAATTATTGAATTGACAGATGTGTGCATGAGGATGCATACGGAGAAGAAGCGAAACGTGTTATGGATGGACACAATTGTTTCCGAATATATGCAATTGATAGAGAGAATCTCTTGATCACTATCGAACTAATGGAGAAAGATGGAGATGGAGGAGGGAAACATAGCTCACTATCCAAGGGAAGAATATCAAAGAAAGATAAAATAATGGAAAAGAAAGATGGATGGAGAGTGAAGAAATCAATAAATAAGAGTAGTATATCTTCATTGAGTACTAATGATATATCTCCATCTCTTCCACATGGAAAACAAATTTCAATTCTTCCCTTCAATTATCCCGGTGAGCTTCACAAAAATAATAGCCTTAAGTGATGAAACAGTAAAATGATCAAATATGAGTTTAAAAGATTTTTAGATGTTTTTTGCTTTTGCACAGGGCTTTGCTTATGTTTGATTTTATCCTTTTCAGTAGACATGTTAGCTGTAGTTCCAAGCTGTTGTTGGCTTGGCGTTTTGTAGTGTAACGCCAAGCCTTCAGGAGCTAAGAAATATTTTTTTACCGTTTCATGATTTATGATATGATTTAACCATGAAAGTTGGCCTTATCAGCGGGTCCCACCTAGCGTTGTCTTACAGTTTTCAGTTTACAGTTTTATCCTGACATCAGGAAGCGTTGTCTTACGGCGTAAAATCGCTTAACGTGGATGCACCCTTACCTTAACTATAAAAGAGATGAACATATCATTTAATTGCCTCGTCATCGCTCCCGGAAAACCTGTTTTTTACCTGTTTTGCTACCTGTTTTTTATGATTCTTGAGCGACAAGCCTGATTTTTTTTTGAAAACATAAGTTTGATTAATATATTATATCTCAGATGGTGACGTATATAAAGAATGTGGCGATAACAAAGATGGTTCGGTTACTGATGGAGAGACTTCCCATCGAAGCATGTTCTATGGACGGTTGAAACAAACTCACAATCATTCAAAAACAATAGAGAAAAGGAACGAACGGAAGGGGAGATGTAATTCTTGGTTCATGTAATATATCGCTAAGATGTAATGTTCTTTTTTTTTTGTTATGCTAACGCTATTGTATAAAGAATAAGAAGATGATCTCATTTTCGTATTCCTTCTGCTCGTCCTTGTCCATGTAAAGTCCCCCCTCCTTTTGTCGTTCCCTCTCATCTGAAGATAAAGCTTTACTTTGTCTCGCCGGGACGCCAGTAGAGCACATGTTCGTAACGTCTACTATGGAAGAACTATGGTATTATACCATTGGTATACCTCAAAATCGCACTGTTTAGTAAGTGAACTGTTAAATTTAATTTGTTATACGCTACGGTGTTTGCCAAAAAACCCTACAGCACTCATTTTACTGCTCTTGGACGTTTTGGACATATGAATGGCATCCAGCACAATCGGTAGTGTGTCAGACTATGTGGTGCGCGCGGGCCGGACTGGGTGGTCCGGCAAGTAGGGGTGAGACTTGCCAGACCACCCTCACATTAAAACCAATTCTTGTCCAATTGTTACTAGTGTCAAAACAATGAGTATATATGTTGGCGTCCTCGAGAAACTGAGTATAATTAGTATAATGAGTGGCATTTTATATTGTTAAGTGATGTGTGCAGATCGGTAAGAAAAGAAAATCCAAGCATTTTTTTCTCGAACTTATCTTATATCTTATTACTAATATACCTTACATAAGATCTTAGAACTTATTTTTTGCTTGCCTGAAAGCTTTCATGCAAGGCAAATATAGGTTCTTTATAGATCGTGTTGATGCTCATCGCTATTGACAAATTCATCGTATTGTAGAAACCGGTTTTTCTCATGCGCCTTTGCGTTTTATATCCATGCCATTCAATTACAATAATATCTAATTGCAGTATGCCACCGGAAGTAGATGAGATAACTCGATTTGAGGATGATGGTGCGACGGAGCTCCCTTCTCCCACAATGTCCTCTAAACCAGGTACATATTCATTCTCTTTCTCTCAAGATTCGTTCTCACTGTAGGCGATGGAGGCATTGTTTTTACTCAAGTTGCATCTCTTCATGGTAAAAGTCACAGATTGATCTTCGATCGGAAGCGAAATATCTTTCAGTTTATGCTGAACGAGTTAGTTTTGATCTTGATCAATTAGTTACTAGGGGCTTATCATGGGTTTGCTGAGGGAGCTCGGAAAAGGTTTTTTTTCAGTGATGTGAGGGTAAAGATCACTTATCGGGTTGATGAACTCTTGGCCGTCAAGAAACAATCAGCCAAAATAAAGAAGGGCATTCTTCAACCTCTTGAGATTGTCAGTTGTTCTTCTATATCTTGAAGAGTTTCAAATGCCCCTCCAACGGGGTCGTCAACTCCAACTACCTCAAAAATTCCCAAAAAAATCTCAGTGGTTTAATGTCCCTTTAACTCAAACTGTCCTGGCAAAGGCATGACAAATTTAAGATTTACAGAAGAAAGATACAGCAAGCACTCTATTTTTCTACTTCGTCTTCCGCAAAAATAAACACAAATGGAGACTCTTGGAGGTATGTTGCTAACAATGTTTCTCAGTAAAATGATGCTTCAGGTGCCAGTGGTATTCTCCTCTTCAATGGAAAGAGATTATTGGGAAAGAGTGTGTCAGATGACCTTGAAAGCACTAGATCACAGACCTCGGAGTATTCTTGTATATATAAATCCCTTCGGCGGAAAAGGGACCGCTAAAAGTATCTATCTCAAATATGTGAGTTTTAACAATTTGAGGCGAGATTTTGGATAAGAGCCTACTGATTCAGTGTAATTAACTATATTGTGGGGATTGCAGGTGGAACCCCTGTTCCAGTTAGCAGATATTAATGCTCAAGTAATATACACTCAACACGCTAATCATGCAAAAGAACATGTAGAAGGAATGAACGAATATGATTGGAAGGTAATTCAAGTTCACGCGTACACTAGTTCTACTATTTTATAACGTTCGAAATTTGTGACCAACGAATGATCTCAGACTACTATCATTATCCGAGATTTATTCGGACAGTGAATGGACTGAAATAGGACAAATATTTTTGCGAATTAACTCATTTTGCCTCCTAAAAATACCTTTGTTCAACGATTCTCAGTCATACCTGTGTCAAGTAGGCACTTGAGCCTTTTTGTCACCTATTTGAACGGGTACCTGCAATCAATTAAGAATGTTTGAACTGTTAGCCGCACAATTTCTTTCAAAACTGACGTTTTTGCACAAAAACCTTAGAAAATTAATATTTTTCTTACGAGCAGCCGACTCTGTTCTATTGTCGAAATTTTTCATTAAGTGAGTTTATTTATTTTCTGAGGATATTTAGGTTAGGGACATGCAAACCGGAAAATAAAATTTGAGAGCCGGGGAGAGGTATGCGCCAAAGTAGTAAACGTCGAAATGCGGGAATTCACATTTGTGTGGAAAAAAATGTTTTTCAAGATTTATCAAATATTAAAAGGTGCAGCACTCCAATTTTACGATTATCATAAAGGGACTATTGATTATAATTAGCAGTAAACAAAATAAAAAATATTCACAATATCGGAAAGATATAATCGGGTCGTGAATATTTGGAAAATCGGTCAATTTTGGAAATAAATCGTAGGGCGTGCGATTTAGGAAGTGCAGCAGTCTACTTTGATTCATAGTACGTTGTTCCTTATCAGAGCAAGGTTTTAAGCAAAAATTAGAAAAATTCAAGATATCGGAACTTCAATAATCGATACTGAAGTTAGTGAATGGTGGAGCCATTAACAAGCCAATGTGAAATAATTGGATTTGTTTTCTATATTTTATATATATAACTCCATTCAAAGAGTCAGGCAACATATGTTAACCACAAAGTTATGTATTGATTTAGTAGTTTGAGTAAAAGTTCTGTTGAACATTGGCCGATACCGTATACCTTGAACTAATTTAAGATTATTGTGAACGCCGTGTATTCAAAACCACCCTTTCTTTGATCAATTATTGATATTCCGAAAATGCTCTACAAAATAGGGTATAAAAACTAGAGGGAAAATTAGTTTGAAATTTTTCAAAAAGTGACAGGCCGAACAGTCTGACTCAGCGAACCGTACACTCGATGGCACTACACCACGGTGGGCGGGGCTTAGAAGGGGTGCTTCGATCTCGCTTAAATTAAAATGTTTTAAAACTCTGGAAGTGCTATCGTGATTCTGCATTGCCGAGACCCCCACAACAGCAAAATAGGATTTTTAAAAAGAGTTTGAATTTTTACGTGAATGTCCCTATATTTAGGTACCGCGTCGTGCGGTCGCGGGTGCAATCCAAAACTGCGGCCGACTTATCTTATTTCTCACTTTTCTACCGTATTTTCCCGTGTCTATCGGGAACTGGGCGGATTTTTTTGATAACTATTTATCGATTTTTACGAGGATTTTCGTTATCAATTTTTATTTTTATTTGTCTTAAAAATATATAGTAACATCCTACTACTGCTTGCAATACATAAATCAGTGTTGATTATCCTCTAACAGTAAATACCGCTGACTTTCTTAATTTCGGCTCTCAAATTTTTTTCATTGGCCTACCACTAGTTCCAATGGCCGTCCTTTTGAGAGAGACTGGTTTAATTATCTCCAGAATGTATCTAGCTAACCACTGTTTATGAGCATGTAGCAAAAAGTCGTTTCGGACGGTTGCTGTGATCATTTGAAGGACGAAAATTCGATGTTTTCTGAATTTTACATGTTTTGGCAGGACTACTAGTTCCAATGGCCGTCCTTTTGAGTGACACTGGTTAGATTGTCTCCACAATGCATCTGCCTACCCATTGATTCAATGCACGCCACAAAAAGTCATTTCGGACGGTTGCTGTGATCATTTGAAGTTCGCGAAATCACTGTTTATCGTGAACTTTCGTGTTTTTGACCCGTTGCTCTCAACATTAGCCGTCCTTTTGAATGAACCACTCCTCATTTGCTCGGAAATACCTCTAGCTACTCACCGAAACCCTATTTATCGCGAAATGTTATTTCGGACGGCAGTTATGATCATTTGAAGTTAGCAAAATCACTTTTTCGCACTCATTGTCTTGTATAAAAAGTATGCTATTTTCCTGCATACTGATGTATACAGAGCACGTAGAACATTATTACTAAATAAATTACGGCAAAAAAATAAATAAATAAATAATAAAAATAGTACTAAAATAAATATTTAAAAATTTCTATTTCAAATCATATACGTGACACAGCTAGAGGGAGGGCAGCGGCTAATTTTTAAAGCCATTGAATAATTAATCAGATATTCTCGACCGATGCTTTCGATAGTGCCGAAGCATAATATAAAAATAAAAATATGAAAAAATGAGTGAAAGCAATAATTATCTTAATTACAAAAATAACAAACGAAAATGCCCACCTACCGTACTTTTAAGGATCCCTCGAGTTCGCACTAGGTCAGTTTTATTATTTCGCGTTGTCTAATTTAGATTTTATTTGTTATTTCTTGAAAATATATATTTTTGTGATACAGTATATAATCCGACTCCCTACAAAGCGCTTGAATGCTTCACTGTTAGGAAATATATATTTATTCTAAAATACAAGGTTGTTCTTGACCACCCAAAGTTTTTATCATTCTAGAGGCTCTCACGTGCGTTCGAACGAAAATGACGAGCAACGCGGGGATGGGGAGGGTGTAGGAGGTCTAGTGGGAGGTTTTGAGAATGGTCTAGTCAAATGGCACGAAAGCGAGAATTCCATCATTCAAAGGTTCACAGCAGGCGTCCGAACGAAAATCACGAGCAACACGGACATGGGGGATGTCTATTGGGGATAGCAGAACGTAATCAGAGTAGTTTGTTTTAATGGACACTTGATATGACTCGAGGAGACCAGAAAAAACTGAAAAAAATAGCGTGCACGTGAGATTTCAGGTATTCAAGAGTTCACAACGGTCGTCCGAACGAAAATCACGAGCAATGCGGACATGGGGGAGGTGGGGTGGGGTTAGGGAAAAGGATTGAGAGCGGTTTAATCAGATGGACACTTGATAGGAGTCGAGGGGAGATGAAAAATGAGGAAAAACGAGCGAACTTGCGAGATTTCGGACATTAAAGGGCTTACACAAGTCGTCCGAACGAAAAACACGAACAATGCGGACATGGGGAGGTGGGGTGGGGTTAGGGGAAGGGAATGAGAGCGGTTTAATCAGATGGACACCTTCAGGGAAACTTTACAGGCCAAGAAAACGCAAATTTAGTAGAGTCGAAACAGAAAGTCTTATTTAAAGCTAATAGCGAATTCAGCGCACGATAGGTGATGTATACGATATGTCTGAGTTGTATAAGTTGTTTGTGAGTGAAAAATAGTAATTAAATTCAAAAATGATCAATAAATAAATAATTTAAAGACGGCTAAAAAATAATATCAATACTCGATTCGCTCGAAAAAAGTTGCTAGTATACTGTATCGCGTTTCGCATCGGGAACATACGCTGCCCTCCCTAGACACAGCTCAACTCAGCAGAATAAGGACTATTTTCCGGTTTTGACGGATTTATCGGAAGTCTTTTCAAGTTTTCGCTAAAATCCTTATAATTATGTTACTGTGCGTATTTTTGAGCTAATTTTTTTTCTAGTCGATTCGGCATCGCCGATTCCATAGGCTAGTACATTAAAAAGAATTTTATCAACACTTCTAAAAAATGGCTCTGCGGTCCCTAAGGATGTTCAAACATTAAAATGAGTAAAAGTAGGCTGTAAACGCGAGTAACTACGGGGAAGATCATGAACATTTAATTTGTGCTGTTTATAAGATGGCATGCAAATTCACTAACAAGAATGTTGTCTGTCCTGAAATGATTGATTTTCCATGCATTTAACCATACAAATAAGCACGAAATTTGTTTGACCATACACGGTCTAATAATTTCCCTTCTTCTCTCTTCTCGGACCATTCACTGTCTCATTATTCAGAGATCATTCCGATATCGGACCCATTCCTGTATGAGCGCGCGTGGGTAGATATGTATTGTCAGACACAAATTGCCAACCCAACTATTCCTTCCATTAAGACAATTGACGGAATCGTTTCTGTTGGAGGCGATGGTTTATTTAATGAGTGCCTTTCTGGAGCAATCAATCGAACTCAAACTGAGGTTCCATTTTTATCATATTGGTTTGTGATATAGTGGGGATGTGGATTGAATATTTGTAGCATGAACTCTTTTCATTTAGTCGTTAATACTCGATCAACATGATATTATGTTATTGTATATCTTTGAGGTGTCTGTTGATGTGGACGATCGTCGTTCTATACTGAAATCTCCTCGAATTCCTTTCGGAATTATTGGAGCTGGATCTGCTAATTCAATCGTGATGACAGTTCACGATACGGATGATTATGCAACGTCTGCTGTTCATATTGCAATAGGTGAGTAGAGTAGAGAGGGGAGGGAGGGAGAGGGGGGGGGGGAATGAATCATTGTATCACAGGTTCTCGTTGTCGAGTGGATGCATGTACAGTACACGAGAAGAAGGGATTAGTAAGAGTATCAGCGGATGCAATATCGTATGGATGGCTAGGAGATGTCCTCAGAGATTCTGAAAGATATAGATGGCTTGGTCCATTGAGATACCAATGGAGTGGTCAGTTCATATCATCATTTACTCCACATTTTCCTCCTTTTTCCTCTCTTTCACCTTGCAAGGCACACACATTTATCGTGTATTTTGTTCGTGTGGGGAGAGTAGGGACTTACATCATGAAATACCGAATTGATTGAGTAGGGACTTACATCATGTAATACCGAATTAAGTCGAGTAGAAAATAATGATGGATAACCACTACTCTTTTTTTTCCATGATCGAACCTAAGTATACTGAACATTGAACGGATATCTCAGCTCGCACTATTATGTTATCGCACACGACTCTTTTGTTGCGTGTGCAGATCTGATAGAAGCTTCCTAAAATTCATAGTAATTCGCCGCTCTGATATTTCCACATTTATTATCAGTATGATTCCTCCTTCAAGAAAAAAACCCAAATAACTAGTGTTTTTCTTAGCGTGTTATTTTTTTACATGACATCGATTTTTGCTACACTTACCCAAATGTAATGTTGTAGAAATGTTGCGGACTCTCTCACTCGTGTCGTGGAAAACCCTAGAATATATAATATATTTACAGCGATTCGGACTACGATACGAAATCCGACATATCGGGGAACTGTTTCGTTCTCTTTGTCGTCCAACGAAACAAATTGTCCAGTGGATAAACTACCCTCTTGCCTTACTCCATGTGCATTATGCCAACAAACGTTAGTCCAATGTTATGCTCATAATAAGGAAAACATATTTCAGTGATGTTAATTCGGAGATGGTTGGTATTTCTCGAGCTGAGCATCAATTTCATGTGCATACAGATTTCGCCCATATTATTTGCTGCGTCATCCCATGTGTGACTCCCTTCACTCCACTTGGATTGGCCCCTTTCACTGGTCGGTAATTCAATTCCTTATTTTGACTCCATTAAATTATTATGTTTCTTTTTTCTGTCTGAATGAGAAACCGTGATATTTTTATTTTCATTTAAATGTTAGTATGATGAATAATATAATTGAGGTCTGGGAGATGGATCTCTTGATCTTGCTCTACTTCCCCGTCTCTCTCGATTTGCTAATCTCAATTTCATGAGAAGAGCTGCTCAGTATGGAGGAAAAGGAGTGAGTTTAAAAGGAAAGGATCATTATTCCAATTTGTTAATTTAGTTATATGAGATGGATCCGTCCCTTAATTGTTATCGTGTTTCCTCATGGTCATACTGTCCGGATAAGTCACTCATAGATAGAGGAGTGTGGAATGTTGATGGAGGTTCCTTATTCAATTGTGCTCAATCAATATAATATTGGTATGCAGAGATAGTGGAACAACCAGCTGAACGACTCTTCTTTCACCTTCATCCTCGATTAATCTCATGTAAAGTAGTATTGATATTAGATCAATTCCTTCTCTCACTCCTCTCTATCACTCTTTTCTTTCTAGTTTTCGGGCGAGATGACGCAGTTATTACTCCCACGAAGAGAAGCATTCTCAAAAAGATGAAGAGGAAGAGCTCCATTGTATATAGATAACCAATAACACATTATTAATTGCTCAGTGTTAGAAGATTCACCCTCGATTCATATGCTCACAACACATGATTATCAAATCAGTCATAGCTGTACTAGATAGAACGAGTGAGAAATATTGTTAAAAAGACAATTTATCATTTTTTCTGTAATCAATTATCAATTGGATATCCAAGAATGATTACTCATAAAGTGTTTAGTATTTGAATAATTGATTGATCAACATGCAATATACGTATAGATCGTTGCTATACATTTTTGCAAAATGTGTGTACAAATGAATCTCTGGTGTGCGCACACAATTTGGATCCGAGCATAGAGGCAGGTCCAAGTTAGAACAAAATACAGTATCCGTATTTCTATCTAGAAGAAGGTTTTATTACCAGCCGCGTCGTACACACACGTCTCGTATATAACTTACCCTTTCCTACCTTGTTCTCACTATCGTACATCGCTCCCATTACCGAACAAACAGCCTTTTCTACCTTTTTGGCCTTTTTTCCCTTTAAGCGAATTCACGCTTAATATTCTTGTTTTTTGTTTAGGGAGGGCAGCGGCTAATTTTTAAAGACAAGAAGTAAATAATCAGTTGTGCTCGCCCTATGCATTCGACAGTGCCGAATCATATTATAAAAATAAAAACTTGAAAAAATGATCAAAACAATATTATTTATGATTACAAAAATAGCACTGACAATGCTCACCTACCGTACTCCCCTCGAGGTTGCGCTAGGTCAGATTTATGATCTCGCATTTTTTAATTAATATATTTTTTTGTATTAGCTTAAAAAATATATCTTTTATGATCGTAAATACATTCTGAGCACCTACAAAGTACATCCGATTGCTTTTGAATCATTCACTACTAGGGAAAATAGAGTTTGTACCTGATCAAAAAAGGGGTACGCGGCAAACAACTCATAGTTTCGGCATCTCCGAACGAGAAATTTTGCAACAACTACCGATAAGAAGAAGGGATAGGGTATGTGCAACAATATCAGAGTGGTTTGTTTCGGTGGGAAGGCCAAGTATAGCAACGGGAGGGCAGATACGGGGACAAAAACGTTCAGTCGGTCAGAGTACCAGCATTCCAGTCAGGGTTTCTGTACTTCCGCACGAGAAATTCGGGCATAGAGGATTTCCAGGGGGATGTAATAGGCATGGGCAATAAATTAGAAGTTGTTTAGTAAGGTGGGAAGACCTAATATAGCGATGGGAGGGTCAAAATCTCGGGAAAGTGTGCTGTACGCCACAATCACGACATAAAACTAAAGTTTTCGGTACTTCCGCACGAAAATTTCAGGGATCGGGAGTAATCGGGTGAGTGAGGAAGGTATGGGCGATAAACTAGAAGCGGTTTGGTTAGGTGGGAAGCCCTAGTATAATGATGGGAGAATGAAAACGGGAAAAAAAAACAAATTTGTCCAGAGTCACGACATTCAAACAAAGTTTTCAGTACTTCCGCACGAGAAATTCGGGGATCCTGAGCTACCAGGGAAGTGAGAAAGACTTGGCCGATAAAATAGGAGTGGTTTGGTTAGGTGGGAAGACCTAATATAGCGGCGAGAAGATGAAATCGAGACATTTAAAAAAAGGCAAAAAGTGGAAGGTGTGGATATTTACTGATAAAATGAAAAAAGAGTCGAGTAAGTGATTTTTATAGATATGTGCGAGTCGTATAAGTTATTTGAGAGCGAAAGGATAGTAGGTAAACTCAAAAGAAGTCAATAAATTGATAATTTGAAGACAACAAAAAAATTAAATCAATATTCGATTCGCTCGAAAAAAGTTGCTAGCATACTTAGGGAGGGCAGCGTATGTTCCCGATGCGAAACGCGATACAGTATGCTAGCAACTTTTTTCGAGCGAATCGAATATTGATTTTATTTTTTAGTTGTCTTCAAATTATCGATTTATTGACTTCTTTTGAGTTTACCTACTATTTTTTCGCTCTCAGATAACTTGCACGACTCGCAAATATCTATAAAAATCACTTACTCGACTCTTATTTCATTTTTATCAGCAAATATGGACACCTTCAACTTTTTGCCTTTTTGAAATGTCTCGATTTCATCTTCTCGCCGCTATATTAGGTCTTCCCACCTAACCAAACCACTCCTATTTTATCGGCCAAGTCTTTCTCACTCCCCTGGTAACTCAGGATCCCCGAATTTCTCGTGCGGAAGTACTGAAAATTTAACTTGAATGTCGTGACTCTGGCCAAATTTGCATTTTTCTCCCGTTTTCATTCTCCCATCATTATACTAGGGCTTCCCACCTTACCAAACCGCTTCTAGCTTATCGCCCATACCTTCCTCACTCACGCTGTGACTCTCGATCCCTGAAATTCTCGTGCGGAAGTACCGAAAACTTTAGTTTTATGTCATGATTGTGGCGTACAGCGCACTTTCCCGAGATTTTGATCCTCCCATCGCTATATTAGGTCTTCCCACCTTACTAAACCACTTCTAATTTATTGTCCATGCCTATTACATCACCCTGGTAATCCTCTATGCCCGAATTTCTCGTGCGGAAGTACCGAAACCCTGACTGGAATGCTGGTATTCTGACCGACTGAGCGTTTTTGTCCCCGTATCTGCCCTCCCGTGGCTATACTTGGCCTTCCCACCGAAACAAACCACTCTGATATTGTTGCACATACCCTATCCTTTCTTCTTATCGGTAGTTGTTGCAAAAATTCTCGTTCGGAAATGCCGAAACTATGGGTTGTTTGCCGAGTACCCCTTTTTTGATCACGTACAAACTCGATTTTCCCCAGTATTGAATGATTCGAAAGCGATCGGATGTACTTTGTAGGTGCTCAGAATGTATTTACGATCATAAAAGATATATTTTATAAGCTAATACAAAAAATATATTAATTAAAAAATGCGAGATCATAAATCTGACCTAGCGCAACCTCGAGGGGAGTACGGTCGGTGAGCATTTTCCGTGTCATTTTTGTAATCATAAATATTATTGTTCTTGATCATTTTTTCAAGTTTTTATTTTTATAATATGATTCGGCACTGTCGAATGCATAGGTCGAGCACAACTCATTATTTACTTCTTGTCTTTAAAAATTAGCCGCTGCCCTCCCTAAGCATACTGTATCGCGTTTCGCATCGGGAACATACGCTGCCCTCCCTATTTTTGTTTCATATTTTTTATCCACCCCCATAACTGGACGAATATAAAAATTGGCCGGTGAAATATTATTTTAAATGGGTGAAAAATTACAGCCGTAATACTAGGGAGGGCAGCGGCGAACTTTTAAAGGCATTAAATAAATAACCTGTTATAAAAATATGAAAAAAATGAGTGAAAGCAATAATTATCTTAATTACAAAAATAACAAACGAAAATGCCCACCTACCGTACTTTTAAGGATCCCTCGAGTTCGCACTAGGTCAGTTTTATTATTTCGCGTCGTCTAATTTAGATTTTATTTGTTATTTCTTGAAAATATATATTTGTGTGATCCAGAATATAATCCGAGTCCATACAAAGCGCTTGAATGCTTCACTGTTAGGAAATATATATTTCTTCTAAAATACAAGGTTGTTCTTGACCACCCAAAGATTTTATCATTCTAGATGCGTTCGAACGAAAAAGACGAGCAACGCGGGGATGGGGAGGGTGTAGTAGGTCTAGTGGGAGGTTTTGAGAATGGTCTAGTCAAATGGACACTTGATATGTTTCGTGGAGAGTCGAAAAACATGGAAAACCAGGCACGAAAGCGAGATTTCCATCATTCAAAGGTTCACAGCAGGCGCCCGAACGAAAATCACGAGCAACACGGACATGGGGGAGGTGGAGTGGGGTTTGGGGAAGAGAATGAGAGTGGTTTAATCAGATGGACACTTGATAGTAGTCGAGGGGGAACGAAAAATGAGGAAAAAGGGGCGAACATGCGAGATTTCTGTCATTCAAAGGTTCACAGCAGGCGTCCGAACGAAAATCACGGGTAACCCGAGCATGGGGGGATGTCTATTGGGGTTAGCAGAACGTAATCAGAGTAGTTTGTTCAAATGGACACTTGATATGACTCGAGGAGACCAGAAAAACTGAGGAAAATAGCGTGCACGTGAGATTTCAGGTATTCAAGCGTTCACAACGGTCGTCCGAACGAAAATCACGAGCAATGCGGACATGGGGGAGGTGGGGTGGGGTTAGGGAAAAGGATTGAGAGCGGTTTAATCAGATGGACACTTGATAGGACTCGGGAGGAGACGAAAAATGAGGAAAAACGAGAGAACATGCGGGATTTCGGACATTCAAGGGCTTACACAAGTCGTCCGAACGAAAAACACGAACAATGCGGACATGGGGGAGGTGGGGTGGGGTTAGGGGAAGGGATTGAGAGCGGTTTAATCAGATGGACACCTTCAGGGAAACTTTGCAGGCCAAGAAAACGCAAATTTAGTAGAGTCGAAACAGAAAAGCCGTCATATTTAAAGCTAATAGCGAATTCAGCGCACGATAAGTGATGTATACGATATGTCTGAGTTGTATAAGTTGTTTGTGAGTGAAAAAATAGCAATTAAACTCAAAAATGATCAATAAATAAATAATTTTAAGACGACTTAAAAATAAAATCAATATTCGATTCGCTCGAAAAAAGTTGCTACCATACTGTATCGCGTTTCGCATCGGGAACATGCGCTGCCCTCCCTAGCCGAATCATAAAGTGGTTTGGTTAGGGGGGAAGGTCTATTATCGGAAGGGGAGATCGAAAACATCGGAAACTCGCGGGCGTGGGGGGAACTCAGGACAATCAATCGAAGGTTTGGATACCTCCGGCAGAAAATGAAGGCCATAGCTGGCAACGGGGAGACGGGGGAGGGTATATGCAATGATTTCAGAGCGGTTTGGTTGAGGGGGAAGGCCAAGTATAGCGATGGAAAGGCTAAACCATGAGAAAAACGTGCGCTCTGGCGGATTCACTACAAACAAGCAAAGATTTCAGTGTCTCCAGCAGAGAAATTTCGCGACAGTTACTAACGGGGGGATGAGGACATATGTGATCATATCAGAGTGGTTTGGTAGAGGGGGAAGGCCAACCGTATGTACGGGGTTGCGGAAATGGAAGAAAATCGAGTACACGGGTGAATTCACGTCAAAGAACCCAAGGTTTCGGTACCTCCGGCAGAGAATTTCCAGGAAAGGAAGTAACGGGAGGGTGGGGGAGGACCCAGGCGATGATTTCAGAGTGGTTTCTTAGAGGGGGAAGGCCAAATGTAGGAACGGGAAAGCGAAATCGAAAAAAAATAAAAGCCAAATTTTTTAAAGTGTTCATATTTACAAAAATCAAAGGAATTAGCACAGGCTATGTGGCGTATGCGATAGTTTTGAGCTGTGAAAGTTATTTCCTAGCGAGAAATTAGTAATTAAATTTAGGTACCGCGTCGTGCGGTCGCGGGTGCAATCCAAAACTGCGGCCGACTTATCTTATTTCTCACTTTTCTACCCTATTTTCCCTTGTCTATCGGGAACTGGGCGGATTTTTTTGATAACTATTTATCGATTTTTACGAGGATTTTCGTTATCAATTTTTATTTTTATTTGTCTTTAAAATATATAGTAACATCCTACTACTGCTTGCAATACATAAATCAGAGTTGATTATCCTCTAACAGTAAATACCGCTGACTTTCTTAATTTCGGCTCTCAAATTTTTTTTCATTGGCCTACCACTAGTTCCAATGGACGTCCTTTTGAGAGAGACTGGTCTAATTATCTCCAGAATGTATCTAGCTAACCACTGTTTATGAACATGTAGCAAAAAGTCGTTTCGGACGGTTGCTGTGATCATTTGAAGGACGAAAATTCGATGTTTTCTGAATTTTACATGTTTTGGCAGGACTACTAGTTCCAATGGCCGTCCTTTTGAGTGACACTGGTTAGATTGTCTCCACAATGCATCTACCTACCCATTGATTCAATGCACGCCACAAAAAGTCATTTCGGACGGTTGCTGTGATCATTTGAAGTTCGCGAAATCACTGTTTATCGTGAACTTTCGTGTTTTTGACCCGTTGCTCTCACCATTAGCCGTCCTTTTGAATGAACCACTCCTCATTTGCTCGGAAATACCTCTAGTTACTCATCGAAACCCAATTTATCGCGAAATGTTATTTCGGACGGCAGTTATGATCATTTGAAGTTAGCAAAATCACTTTTTCGCACTCATTGTCTTGTATAAAAAGTATGATATTTTCCTGTATACTGATGTATACAGAGCACGTAGAAAATTATTACTAAATAAATTACGGCAAAAAATTAATAAATAAATAATAAAAATAGTACTAAAATAAATATTTAAAAATTTGTATTTCAAATCATATACGTGACACAGCTCAACTCAGCAGAATAAGGACTATTTTCCGGTTTTGACGGATTTACCGGAAGTCTTTTCAAGTTTTCGCTAAAATCCTTATAATTATGTTACTGTGCGTATCTTTGAGCTAATTTTTTTCTAGTCGATTCGGCATCGCCGATTCCATAGGCAAGTACATTAAAAAGAATTTTATCAGCACTTCTAAAAAATGGCTCTGCGGTCCCTAATTAAATTTAAAAAAAAGGTCAATAAATAAATAATTTGAAGAAGACTAAAAAATAAAATCAATATTCGATTCGCTCGAAAAAAGTTGCTAGCATACTGTATCGCGTTTCGCATCGGGAACATACGCTGCCTTCCCTACGTAATACAGAAAATGTACGGAAAATTTGTGATGACGTGGATATTACGGTAGAGCCGTATTTTAATTGAAAATAGAGGCAACGGCTCTCATTTTTCACCTATTTAAAATAATATTTCACCGGCCAATTTTTGTATTCGTCCAGTTATGGGGGTGGATAAAAAATATGAAACAAAAAACAAGAATATTAAGCGTGAATTCGCTTAAAGGGAAAAAATGCCAAAAAGGTAGAAAAGGCCGTTTGTTCGGTAATGGGAGCGATGTACGATACTTTCGGTTACGAGTGCGATTATATGTTTACGACCCCCCCCCCCCCTCAGTAGGACTGTATTTTGGATGTGGTTGGCCTTACTTTGGTTACTGTATGAAGGCGCTCCTATAAGTCAACAAATGAGAGGGCTACCGTAACCCCGCTTCCAAGATGGATTCAAGAAAATGTGCAAATTGCCCAGGGGCCTGAGTGCAATTCGAAAATTTGCTTGGATCCAACTTGGACGCGCACAACAGAGATAGATCTCAAGATGTTGTTTACATTATTGCCAATTTTATTCCTTTTTTAATATAATTGCAAGATTAATAAGTGGCACTTCTCTGTTTTTGGCCCAGCTATCTCTCGCATAGAATTCGATCCCTATCATTCTTATTCCCTACCCCATTCGCATTCAGAGCCGTTGTAGCCCGGGCCAAAAACAGAGAAGTTCCTAATAAGTGTTTTAAGGTACCAATGAAAAAAGAGATTCGGTTGAATTTTCCAGTATCTTCGGTGAGATTAATATATATCGAATGGTAAGAAGTAAGAACAAATAGTAAGAAGTTTTTTTAGAATGAGAACCATACGGTACCAGTATCGTATGATGGTTGTACTTGCATTGATATGTCTTCCAATGGACTTTTTGCTCTTCCTCATGCTAATATGTTTCCATCCTGCACACAGTTGGATATAAGTGATAACCAACTAACCCGACTATCATCTATTCTTCCTCTCTCTAAGCGTCTAACTCATCTTAATGTTTCTCGAAATAAGATTAATAACGTGTCGCACATAATTTCCTTCACTGAATTGCGCACATTGAACATATCGTCAAATCTGATTACTGTAAGTACTATTAATAATATATTATCAGCACTATGAAGATTGGGAGTGAATAATAGTATTGTATCAGGTAATTCCTCCTTATCATGGATCTCTAATGTTGCTCGATCTGTCACACAATTCCTTTGATATTCTCCCGTCGCTAAGTTCTCTTCATTTATTAGAGGTTTTAATCCCTATTTTCTTTATCTTCTCACTCTCACTTCAGACACTTAACTTATCGGCAAATGAAATATCTGATCTTTCTTGCGCTTCGTCCCTACTTCCTAAATCAATCAAATTTATGAATTTGTCGTCTAATAAAGTGAGGATGGTGTCTCTCTTTTAGAAGTTAGATATATTATAGATTGATCTCCTCACTTCTCTGTATCATCTTTCTTTCCTTGCACTACATTCCCTATGTATCCAATCCAATCCATGTATTCTACCTTCTAAATTCAATCATCATCCGTTCATATTCGCTTTGTTCTACGAATCGCTTGTAGAGGTTTGTTCTTGGAAGAATCTTCAAGATACTGTGTATCATATTGATTTGAGGTGGATGGAATGGTTCTTCTAGAGGAAGAAGTCCTTTTGGGAGAAAAAATGCTCCAAGATAAAATATGGAAGTTCAAGGTGCAGAAAATATACATAGTTCAAATACTTGAATTAATGTTTTTAGCGAGAAGGGAGTGAGAAAGAGAATGAGATGAGGGAGTATCTGGCACTCCATTCTCCTCCAATTAATTCATTCGATAACGATCCTTCTTTCGATACTCGAATGGCAAAAGTGTCACATCCTCTTCATCTCAATTTTAATAGCATTCCATTGAGGTTATCGAAAAACGTCGTGAGCACGAAAATTCTTTACGATCTGATTCTTCATTCACACATTTATCTGATGTGAGTTTTATTTTTCTTAATCATTTGATTTATTTAAATGGGTGTCATTATGTCATTCCTCACACTCGATGATATCTAGATATCACACCTGTCGCGAGAGAATCGAGCTGAAGATGGGGATAGGACGAAAATCGTAAAATTAGTTAGGATCAGTTTTGGCCACCTCTAGGCATGTCCTAACATCCTACAAAAATCTATTGTGCATAAATCATTTTGGGGCTCCCTACACCGGGTCGGTATCCTGGAGCCCCAACTTTAAACAGTAATATCTCGGCTCCAGTACAATTTAATGTAAAATTGTTCTAAGAGTAACCCCACCTACTTTTCCGAGCTCTATCGAACTGCACCGGTTAGAAGTCATAAAAATGCTTCTGAACAGTGCTACACAGAAGGATGAATAACTCAAAATCTGTCGAAAAGGGACGGCTAATTTTCGGATATGTTGTGCAGCTCGGATATGTTCGGATATGTTGTGCATTCCTATTTCTGTTAGTCGTCGCGAGCGGTTCCCTCTCCATTCTCTCTGATGGAGAGCGGTTTCTTCTAATTCCCCTCGACTCTACCAACGACTCAACAAGATCGGAATCCCCATCCAAGCCGGACTGGTCGCCGTGTGATGGGTATGACCGCCTAAGATGTTTGGTCCCTCAGAATCCAGGCTCGTATCTCTCGCTCAAAGATTGACTTTCGAGTTTGGAGGACTCGAGCACACGGAAGACTCCAGCACACGCCAGGCTTCGTTTTCGACCTACAGCGGGATTCAATCTGCGTGCAACTCCGCCAACAGTCCTATCGGGAACCAAGGGAGCAGGACTCTTTCTCCAGCCATTGCGACTGTGACAAGGAAAGAAGACCAATCCACTGGCCCGAGACCCCTCAAAATGACTATCTTGAAAGAAGAACGGCCTTCTGACACCCCATCTTGATCAGCGCCCAGAAAGCGACACTGATAAATATTCTGTATATTCTGTATTCTGTGCAGCTCGCCGAGATCTTTCGAATGAGTATTTTATACAAAAATAGAATTGGTGCGGAGGTAAACTTCACCCCCTCGAAAGATCTCTAATTATTTTAAGTAATTTTTCAACAGAGACCGGTGCAGTTCGATAGAGCTCGGAAAAGTAGGTGGGGTTACTCTTAGAACAACTTTACTCTAAATTGCACTAGAGCCGAGATATTACTGTTTAAAGTTGGGACTCCAGGATACCGACCCGGTGTAGGGAGCCCCAAAATGATTTCTGTACAATAGCACTTTGTAGGATGCTAGGACATGAAATACCTAACTAATTTTTCGATTTTCGTCCTTTCCCCAAGAATGGCCATTTTAGCTCAATTCTCTCGTGACAAGCGTGATATAACCACCCGTATTCAATGTTGGAGTACATACTTTTTGAGTGGAAAGACGTTTCGACTTATACAAGTTCTGAAAAAAGACGTTTCAGAAAATAATGGGCACTATAGTGCGCACTCTTCTAGTTTCGTACTCTCAAATTTTCTCTTTCGGCATTTTCGATTAACTTTTCGCACTTGAGCGCGCCGCTAGCGGACTCTGCACGACGTATAAAATAGCATAACTCCGATCTCTAAAGAAAGTAGCTCTAGGAATAGGATCCCCCTTATGTGAGAGTCGATACAAGCAATAATTTAGTCTCGATCATTATCTCTTCATTCTCCGTACTCTAACTGGACTCGTACTGTGTTGAATCAAAAAGAAAACTTGAGGTATTTCACTCCCTCATTTTGTCCCATTAATCTCAATTTCTGTGTCTAGTGAAGATATATCCAATTCGATCACTCATTATCAAAACAATCGAGTTGAAGATTATGAAGAAAAAAAAATCGCGATCAATTATTTTGTGGAAGGAATACAAGAAAGGAAAAGGACTCCACCCAAACCCAAACCGAGAATTAGTAGAGATTGCAATATGAAAAGGGCTGTAGTGATCATCCAGAGATGGTGGAGGAATAAGAAGAAGGATCGGAAAGAAGAAAAGGAAAGAATTAGAAAAGAAAATAGAACAAGTGAGAACGAGGAGAAAGAGAAGAAGGAAATGAAATATGTGATGGAAGCTTTGATTGATACAGCTGCAATGCAGGCTGAATGTACAGAGAAGTTGGAAGAAATGTTGAATAAACAGATAGAGGTAATCATTTTGTCCATCCCCTCATTAACTTTGATTGCAGAGAATTAATGCACTGGAATCACTACTGACTCCTCCTCCTCCAACTAATCTTACGATTGATTATACGTGTGGATTAACTCGCCTTTCATGGAATCCCCCTCCTCCCGTTGATTTATACGAGGTATCCACCACAAATGGGCGACAACGGCCACAATAACTGTGGAAATCCAATTATTACTATTTTTAAAAGTAAAAATAAGCAGAAATAACTAGGGAGGGCAGCGGCTAATTTTTAAAGACAAGAAGTAAATAATGAGTTGTGCTCGACCTATGCATTCGACAGTGCCGAATCATATTATAAAAATAAAAACTTGAAAAAATGATCAAGAACAATAATATTTATGATTACAAAAATGACACGGAAAATGCTCACCGACCGTACTCCCCTCGAGGTTGCGCTAGGTCAGATTTATGATCTCGCATTTTTTAATTAATATATTTTTTGTATTAGCTTATAAAATATATCTTTTATGATCGTAAATACATTCTGAGCACCTACAAAGTACATCCGATCGCTTTCGAATCATTCAATACTGGGGAAAATCGAGTTTGTACGTGATCAAAAAAGGGGTACTCGGCAAACAACCCATAGTTTCGGCATTTCCGAACGAGAATTTTTGCAACAACTACCGATAAGAAGAAAGGATAGGGTATGTGCAACAATATCAGAGTGGTTTGTTTCGGTGGGAAGGCCAAGTATAGCCACGGGAGGGCAGATACGGGGACAAAAACGCTCAGTCGGTCAGAATACCAGCATTCCAGTCAGGGTTTCGGTACTTCCGCACGAGAAATTCGGGCATAGAGGATTACCAGGGTGATGTAATAGGCATGGACAATAAATTAGAAGTGGTTTAGTAAGGTGGGAAGACCTAATATAGCGATGGGAGGATCAAAATCTCGGGAAAGTGCGCTGTACGCCACAATCATGACATAAAACTAAAGTTTTCGGTACTTCCGCACGAGAATTTCAGGGATCGAGAGTCACAGCGTGAGTGAGGAAGGTATGGGCGATAAGCTAGAAGCGGTTTGGTAAGGTGGGAAGCCCTAGTATAATGATGGGAGAATGAAAACGGGAGAAAAATGCAAATTTGGCCAGAGTCACGACATTCAAGTTAAATTTTCAGTACTTCCGCACGAGAAATTCGGGGATCCTGAGTTACCAGGGGAGTGAGAAAGACTTGGCCGATAAAATAGGAGTGGTTTGGTTAGGTGGGAAGACCTAATATAGCGGCGAGAAGATGAAATCGAGACATTTCAAAAAGGCAAAAAGTTGAAGGTGTCCATATTTGCTGATAAAAATGAAATAAGAGTCGAGTAAGTGATTTTTATAGATATTTGCGAGTCGTGAAAGTTATCTGAGAGCGAAAAAATAGTAGGTAAACTCAAAAGAAGTCAATAAATCGATAATTTGAAGACAACTAAAAAATAAAATCAATATTCGATTCGCTCGAAAAAAGTTGCTAGCATACTGTATCGCGTTTCGCATCGGGAACATACGCTGCCCTCCCTAGAAATAACAATATGAAATAGCACTTATAATTTTAGTAAGTAACGTTCATTTTTGCCGGCAATTACATAATTATGCGTACATTCCTCCCTCCCTCGGACAGATCTAGAACGAGAGGGGATGGGGCCCGGCACGGATGTAGAATAAGTGCCGCAAGTCTAGATCCTTTACACATTAAAAAAAATTATTTATTCAAAATAAAATTGAATAAATAATTAGCATACTGTATCGCGTTTCGCATCGGGAACATACGCTGCCCTCCCTAGAAATAACAATATGAAATAGCACTTATAATTTTAGTAAGTAACGTTCATTTTTGCCGGCAATTACATAATTATGCGTACATTCCTCCCTCCCTCGGACAGATCTAGAACGAGAGGGGATGGGGCCCGGCACGGATGTAGAATAAGTGCCGCAAGTCTAGATCCTTTACACATTAAAAAAAATTATTTATTCAAAATAAAATTTTGTCAGATTTATGTGGATGGTCGATTGGAAGGACACGTAAACGGAAGATCTTCTTCTGTTATTCTATCCAATATTCCATCATCGTCAATCATTCAACTGAAAGCTATCAGAGGATCTCTCACTTCTTCTCTCTCAAAGTCTGTATCCGATTGAGCTGTACATGCGATTAGTATTTATTACAATTACATAAATTAATGAATGTATATATGGAAGCACCAATGTATGAGACAAGCGAAATGATAAGATATAAGCTGATAGAAAGAAGGAGTGAGGATGAGGTTTTTGCATGAGAGTGAGCAATAATGAGATTTACGCGGAAGGAGGCACATAATTGGGTTGAGTGGAAACGAAGTAATCATCGAAGAAGTGAAATAGATGGTCGAAAGTTGGACGACGTTCGGGATTCTTATCCCAACACTTGAGCATTACCTCTGTATATACCTGCAAAATATCTCGCTATTCTAATCACTTTCTCTTCCTTTCGCTTACATGATCCGGACATCCGCGAGGCATAGGCATACGATATCCCTGCTCCACTTGTTCAATCACTTCTCGATTGTGCATTCCAGGATACGGTACCTTTAAACAAAATTAAGTGGGTGTGAAGGTTTTATTGACGAACCTGTCCCTTTGTGAACATTTCATAGAGAAGAATGGCGTAACTCCAAACATCAGATTTAACAGTGAAGTTACCACACATAGCAGCCTCAGGAGAGGTCCATTTTATGGGGAATTTAGCCCCTGTACGAGCTTCGTAGATATCCTCCTCCATTAATTTACGAGCTAGACCGAAATCAGCCACCTTAGGAAGTAGGAGAAATATATTATAAAGAATGGGGGGATTAATCTCACTTTGACTACCGGAACTCCCGAGACACTTTCTCCAACGAGGACATTTCTAGCAGCGAGATCGCGATGAACTAATTTACGCTCCTCTAGATACATCATTCCATTCGCTATCTCAAATACTTGTTCATCAATCAGTGTTTCAAATAGAGTCTTGCCTGGGCAGACATATCAATGAGTGCTTGTAACCCAATTGTAGCCCCGTCCGAACGGAGATACGACAGAAGAGATCCGTTGCACATGAATCTGCCAACCAAATTGATACACTTGGAAGCGACCAAGTCTGCGCGAGAGTCGACAACGGAATGTAAACCATGATATCATGTACTTATCCCAACACGCCAGACACTTCCGCAACTCACAAATCTTCGGCTATTATGCACACGGGGTTCTAATTAGGACAAAAGCATATGTCGTTAATTTAAAAAAAATAAACTGACTCAGTAATTATGTAAAATGGTTCTTCTCTAGTGCAGACCGCATACAATTTCACTAGATTAGGATGATCACATTGTTTCATAATGGAAGCTTCTCTTAAAGGAAGGAAATATGAATGATAATGAAGAGAAATGAAGTGGTATTCACTGACTGAAGGAATGCTTCAGGACTCATCGTTCCTGGTTTCATAGTCTTGATGGCCACTTCAACAATTCCTCTCCATTTACCGTACCATACCTATAAATCAAATCACTTGTCTACGAAAACGTCCTTGCAAAACCTCTCCAAAATTTCCATCGCCTAATTTTTTCTTGAGCTGTAGCTGATTTCTTGGTATCTCCCAATTCTGTTGTGTGTTATGGGAAAGATCAGGACGAGTTGGAGCGATTCGAGGAGCAGGAAATGTTAATTGACAGCATAGACCATCACACATTTCTGATTCACATTCTTTATTTATTATTAAACCTAGTCATTTCATACCTGAGTAATACGCTACCAACTCCTTCAGATTTTTGAAAGTCCTCCGGGTGGTAATGTAGAACCCTCCCTCATAATCAAGTCTCTTGATTTTGTAATGTTTCACAGAGGGAAGTCGCCCATCTTCGCTGTCTCGTATAGTAAGAGCGAATTCTCTTTGATCTGCTTCTCTCTCTCTTATCAAGAATGTTCCTCTAGGTAAATTATTGGCTAACACGAGCCTCTCTGCTCTGTTCCTGGGAATTTTTCCTGCATACCACCTGAAAAGTAATAATAATCATATCTTCAAATAAATTCACTTACTCTTCACTCTCCACAGTCATTTGTTTAGCCACGAAATTACGAGGGACGTAGCCTTGGCCATTAGATCGAATGTGGAAAACGTACCTATAAAAGAAAACAGTAATTTAGTAATTTGACGCATAAAAAAAGTCGAACAATGTAAGGAGTTATAGAACATACCACCAGTCTGGATTGGATGAGTCCAGGAGGTACATTACATCTCCCTTTTTGAATCCGAGATCTTCGTCAGCTCTTGATTCGTATGAATAGAGTGCGACTAAGACCTCCTTGTCTCCATGTCCTTTCTCATTTCGATGGGGAGTCGAATGTTCATTATGAATCTCCCCTCCATTCACTACATACATCATAGACTGCTTCTGTCCTCCAGATTCAGCTATCTGCTAACACAAGATAGTTAGTACAAAGTCAGCGTTATAAAAATATACTCTCTTTAGCACTTTAATATATATTTATCTCTTTTCCGCATCGATCCGTGATAACAATACTTAAGAATATATAATTGCAATTATAATTGTAAATTCAACTATCGTATAACAATGAATACACACCTGAAGAGCATCATTCCGAGTCGAGCCCCCGCCATCTTGTTTAGAAAAACAAGATCCCATCACAGCATCGCCTTCTCGAGTAGATAACCGTCTCTGATATGCTGAATTATCAGGTAACAACAGGTATTTGATATTGAGCGATTGATTATAGTATGTGGAATACGATTGATGCGATTGATTATATCACACACATGTAAAAATGTGATTTAAAATAGATATAGCGTTGCGAAAACTGAAGGACAATACGGGCACAATCCGGAAACACTCATTTTACTCATATATTTCGACTGAATAGACTAGTCGACTATTCTCCCATTCGATTTAAAATTCAACCACTACCCATCCAAATGTCTGAAAAAAATGCAGCGCTAAATACGGAGGTGTGAATTATGAACGTAAACCCAGGAAGGATGCGACGCTGAAGCGCTTTTAATGAGGTCAGTACAAGATAAGAGATGCGAGAGGCGAGAGAGAAAGAGATATACTAAATGATAACGATTAGTGTCTCTAGATTTACATCAGCTGTCCTCATTATCAACTTATGAACCATTAGTCGAGTGAAAGAAGTAAAGATATTTTGGAACAAAAATGGAATAGTAATCCAATAGAATTCCAACAAGACAACCCTATATATTACTCATTCAGATAGAAAAAGCTTAATAAGAAATAGACAAAGACGCTTAAATAGCTTGAAAAAAATAGAAAAACGAATGGATTATCATAAGGATAATTGTTAAACGAACCACGAAATAACATAGGGGAAATGCATTGACCGCTGTCCACTCACCCCTCGCTCTCTCTCTCTCCCAGAAACGAGGCCCTCTACAAAAGCTACCGTAGTCAAAAATCCCCTGCACAAACCCACGCTGCAACTCAATATCATATTATCGGCTTTGGCGATATATTTAATAATACTCAAACATTATATATAATTGTATATATATGTACATGTATTATCATCTAGAATGAAAAATATACATATATACTTTATATACTATGAAGTATGCATATATTATATAGGTTTGAAAAATATCATATGATAATTTAAAATTATAATTTATAAATATGTACATTATTATAATATAATAATAATATAAGATCTAAATCATTTCGTTTCATTGTTTCTTTTTTTTGTACGACCCCCATTGTAACTACGTTCGACCTGGATAAATGATGATGATGATATACAAAGTCTCACAAGAGGCTCATTGTTTATATCATAATGATTGAGGACGGTAAAACTTTAAAATTATCTATTGACAATGAATAATTAGAGATCAGCCTGATGATCTGATCAGGCAAATTAATTTATGCGAACTAGCGACACACGATACTCACAGTTGGGCTACGGTATCGGCGATACGGTACAACCCAAAGGGAGCAGGGATACGCTTAGAACGCTACGGTAGAAGGGTGGAAGTGAACCGTGAACCGAGAGTGTGAGAGAGTACTGTAGGTGTGGTACCGTGCCAAGGACCAAGGGTGATTCAATAACCAACAATTTATTGAGGGATACGGTAAGGGAAAGGGTTGGAAAGGGGACGGTGTTGAGGGTACTGTAGAGGAGACTGACGTGGATACTGGGTGACTGAAGTGGATACCCAAGTGGGTGCCGCTGGGATGACGATGGAGGATACTGTAGATCCTAATGAGACTGCTGAGATCCAAGGTTGGATATATGGATGGATGGTAGCCGAGGGGTATGACCCTGGCTAGACTGCGACTGGACTCGTTTGCTAATCAAACGAGGAGAGATTCAGTGTTCTGAAGTGCTCTGAGGAAGGGTGGAAATGGAGGGCATTTATAGGCCGAGGGATGTATGGAAATGGATCTGAGTCAATGTAAAGAGAGGGATGAGATATGCTAATGAAATCACCAGAAAGTTACTAGATGGATAGACATGCAAATTGATATGGAAATGATGGGGGCGATGTGAAAAAAGAAAGAATGGATAGGTAATTATGCAAAAGAGGTAGTGACTTGAGTAAAAGTAGCTACATGATTTCTCGGATAAAGGCACAGCCAACGAGTTACGAAGAACATAACAAACACAAAATGGTGAAATGAAGATCGCTTATGATTGGAAGTTCAGTTCAGATACGGGGTCATTTCCTATTCTTCTTCTCAATCAGACTTGAGCGGTGAGACTTTCCTCAGAGGCGCTCTGGGAAGGTGTCCGCACCTTCAAAGTGTTTGGCGGGAGGTGGCCTGCTTCTTGACAACCTCTCTCCTCACGAAGGCAGCATTCATTCCCTGACAAGTATCGATCGAATTTGCATTTTTATCGAGAATGAATCCCACAGCGTTCTGAGAGAAATACGCACTATTTCTCAATATAAAGTAGTCAAATTTGGTATGTAGAGAAGTATGACGGGGAAAAAAGTCAAGGTAAGTCAAGTCCGCAGTTACGGTCAAAATGTTGACGAAAAATCTTCAAATGGTTGAAAATGACGAAAAAAAACAACGTTATTTGAGGGTTAAACAACTACCTATTAACGTTTCCGACAAGAATTATGACAGGCAGAATCACGAAAAATTGTAGTTAGTCGAGTGCAGTATCGGCTGGCAAGTTTCCAAATATTACACGCAGTGAAAAGTGCAATAGGCTTAGCTGAGTATCAGCGTTTTCTCCACTATCACCCGACTCAATCGATATTTCGTCATTCTAGGTTTTTGTCCGGGGATAACCCACCCACCCACCAGTTTTACCGTAAGACAGAGAAAGTAAAGGAAGAGAGACGGCTAGAGTGTGTACGTCTTTTGTTCCAGGTAGTGCAGGAGAGACTTTGAGAAGTATCTCGGATGTGATCAATAGATGTGATCCATCACTTATGCCTGTGTTCACCAATTCGATTGACAACGCGAAAGCGCAGTCTACAATGAGAGCGTATAAAGGAAGCTTTGCTAAGTTGAGTTAATTTGTTTTTCACTCCCTATTGTGCACACAAAGTTTAACATCACAGGGATTACGCTAGAGAAAGAGGCCTCGACCCGGCATGTCCGACCTCTCTCGTCATCTATTCCCTCAAGAAAATGCAAGAAGGACGAGCGATCTCGTCTCTCAGGACTCTGTCGGCTTCCTTCTCCCATTTCGTGTCTTCCCCTCCCCCTTTCATATCTCAGATTTTGTCCCACCTTCATCTTTCCACTCGTAGAAAATATACCGTATCCCACCATGCTAATGTACCGTCAAGCGGGAGGAAAATGAACCAAGCACGGGAAAATCCGGGAAAATCCGGGGAAAACCCGCACCTGCTCGCAAACGCGCCAGAGTTGATGAAATGACTCAATATTTGGATTTTGGGTGTTTCAAGTGATGATCTAAAATGTATCGCGAGGGAATTTTAATTGGTTGATTCTAAATAGTCAAACGCGTGAATAAAAACGTCATCCGGGAAATTCAATTTTGAGAGCCGGGAAATGGCAAACTAATAAAATCACTAGAATTGATATATTTATGTTAATTGGGTTTTCCACTGATATCTAGACTATTAAGAAGTTCAGCGCCGCAGATTTTGGCGATTTCGACGTTACACCATTTCCCGGCTCTCAAAAGTGAACTTCCCGGATGCCGTTTGGATGCATCCGTTTGACTATTTAGAATCAACCAATTTAAATTCCCTCTCGATACATTTTAGATAATCACTTGAAACACCCAAAATCAAAATATTGAGTCATTTCATTAACGCGTTTGCCAACAGGTGCGGGTTTTCCCCGGATTTTCCCGGATTTTCCCGTGCTTGGTTCATTTTCCTCCCGCTTGACGGTACCTCGATCTTATATTGATTCATTCGTTCTATTTGCTAACAGTTGTCCCAATGACGTTGCTTGCACTCGTACTGCCCTGGGCGCTTCGCTCAGTTTCTGTGCTCTCCTTAGAATTAGTGAACTCCTTGCCCTTAAATGGGATGATCTCAATTGGTCCAATGGGCCCCTTAGAGTTTCTGTGAATAAGGCTAAGAATGACCAATTCGCTCTCGGAAGGGAGACATTCATTGCCGTTGATAATGATTCCCCCACACTCGCTTTGTTCCACCATTATCGTTCTGTAGTCCCTGTCTCCCCATGGCTGTTTCCCTCCCTCTCGAACCCCGAAGCTCCCATCAAATCCGACACGTTTCGCCAAGATCTCGCCCTTCTCTGCTTTAAGACAGGAATCGACAAGATAACGCCTCATCAATTGAGGGCAGGAGGAGCGATGGAGTCTGTAAGAAGAGGACCATCGATCGAAGAAGTTCAAAGAAGAGGAAGATGGAACAGTCCCGCCGGACTGTCCCCCTACCTTAGTGATACGGTAGAATCGCAGAATCGTGGTGCTCTCCCCCTCTAGTCACATCATTTGTTGACCTCCCTCTATCTCATTCCGTCCCCTTTCTCTGTTCCATCATTGCCTTCGTTATGTTCTCTCCTTTGGTTTATCTCTTTTCCTTCGTTGTTTTTCACTTGCCTAGCTGTATCATTGTTTCACGTCTTCTGCCCCTCATTTCTGCTCACACCCTTCTCCTGTGCAATAGGCCTATGTTGTGATGTATGTGTAGGTGAATGTTATAGTTCGGTAGCGCTAAGCGCATCACAAAGTGTACAATTTATCGATTCCCACCCGGATAAAGCCGATACAGTACGAGACTAACTGAGGTTATCACGTAACGAGCGATAGCGAGAGTAGTAATAATGAGCAATTTTGCCACATTCTAACCAACTTTTCGATTCTTCATCATAGACCGATCTTCTTATCGACCACAAAAAGTAGTATCACATACAAAAATACAAAAAAATATGTTGAATCCAGAGGGTACAAATGACTTTGAATTGGGATGCTACCCCCAAAGTTTACAAAAAAACCATTGGAATTCGACGTTTCTTCACGTTTCTCGAATATTGATAATCGAAAATGAACGAAATTTCGGGAAATAACATAAACTTTTCATGCTCTTTCAAATGTCACACGATATCGAAATCTCAATTTGAAATTTCGAGAGATCAAAGATCAAAGATCAATATTTCGGGATCAAAGTTCAAAAATCGTCTATATAAGCTCTAGGGTTCATGTTGGTGAAGTTTGAGCGCTGGGCGACCAGTATGGCGGAGTTGTACCACTAATACCCCCTTTGAGGGCCCTTTCCCTGCGTTCTTACGGAGACTGCGTTTTAAGTTTGAATGCGGATGAGGTTCCTGCATAATTTTTGCGAATGCCTGATTTTAGGTAGGTTGTACTGTGCTCGATCATGTCTCTAATAAGCGGTTGCGAGATTCAACTCGAATTCAGGACTTTGTTCGAGATGCGCAGAAAAGGAAATGGTTTTGGTTGCACAAGATCGCGAATGACGACAATTGGAAGTGGAGCCGATCTGTGATCGAATGGTTCCCGACAAGAAAAAGAAGATGAGGTCGGCCAATGACTAGATGGAGCGATATCTTCCGCAAGACTGTTGGCCCGAACTTTCTCAACGAAGCAAGAAAAGCCAGTTGGAATGCCATGCACATCAGAGCTCTCACCTAACCCGACCTCTTGATAAATGTGTAATAATCATCAATCAATAATCAAGCCTGATTTTATGGAAAAGTGATTGAGGGCAGAGGTTCGGCCCCTCATCAAATTGATTATCGTGCTCATTGAGCACTGCTTAATGTCAGGAATGCTCAGGGAAACAAGTTTATTTGTTACATGCAAATCTATCAGAAATAACATGCTGAACACGGTTTCTAATTACAAAAAAAAACTTTTGAAATAAAGGAAACGTCATAGGGCACGATCATTTCGAATCACCCATGATCAAGGTGAGACACAAAAGGACTGTGAGAACACGAGAGTGAATGCATTCTACCACATCCATAAAACATATAGGCATGAACTGATGTATTGAGCGGAATGGGATCATAATCACACGTCATTTAAAGCAAAATGTGATATTGATCGGCTAAGTACTGGAGTTAATACTTTAATATTTAGGCATCGAGATTCTACTGACTAGATCCACATTCATGTTTACATTATATTAGGAAATACTAAACAAGACAATACGTATTGAAAGATTTAGCAAGACGGGAATGTTTTCCGCAATTTGGTAATGGACTCTTCATAAAGAAGATCAACTAGTATGTTGGTGAACAAAGGCCTCTTCTCCATTCTAATAACTTTGTAATTGAGAGATGATATTCCATCGCTCATCCACCGTTGTTTGGTTTTTCCCATTAGTTTATATCGGCACCTAAGAATCCGAGAACATTATATTTCCTATATAGACAACACTAACTTGTTGATTTTGTTGCTGCTTTCATGCGAATGCTTGATCATTTTATATCTCGCAATATCAGCTGGATATCGAGAGATCTTGTAACCAGCCAATGAAACTCTGAAAGTTTGGTGTTCACGAGGCAATGAATATAAATAAATAACCTTGTACTAAGATCATCGTCTTCTCCTCCCCAACCCCAATAATCATTGGAGAACCCATTGATCTTCTCAATGTGCTCTCGGGTAAGAGCAGAAATACCGCCGAATATGGATCCATATGGCAATCTTTAAAAACATAATACATAAATAAATATAATATGGAGGGGCTGACTTGTAGTTGAATTTGTCGACTGCAACACTCATGTGACGAGGTTGTGCAGGACACGAATATATATTCCGATCATCTTCAGGCAATAGATCTACATCGTGAAAGACGAAGCAATCCCAATTATAGTCCTACAATTTCAATCTATTTACTCTAGGAGATAAAATGAATTTCTAAATAAGCAACAATGTTAGCAGTTTTCTAGTTCCGTAGCAAGCTCCGCTCACCGCCCCTGAGATCTCCTAACCTACGCTCGGACATCTCAACCATAACAAGGGTAGCACCAAAGTCGGGGTCGTAGGCCCGGTACGCGACCTACTCTGGTTTCTCGTGACTAGTAGTAAATTAGTCGAGGGCGGGCGGAGGCTGAGCTGACTAGTTGCAAATTAGTGGTCTGACTGCTGACTAGTTGCTAGCAACTGATCAGCAACTGATTGGGGGATATTTTCTTAACCGTCGTGACTAGCACACCTCTTGCCTATGAGGGCCTATTTTTCAGCCCTGTTCGGATCAAAGTCTGATGATCAGACGGCTCCCGAATGTGGATGCTGTCTACTGCTATCCCACAAGGGAAAGCCTTAAGCGGTAAAGCAAGCGACCTATGTGGGCATGTGTGAGGCATGGGGGATAAGCTCAAACCAGATTTCAAAACCTGCTAAAGTTTTATACAGTAGTCAGGAAAATCGATAATTGCTCACACGTGGATTTGCGCGCGCGCGATACCAAGATACTGGTCGATTTGCTAGATGGGGGAACATGAGCCTCGGTAACGCAGCAGGTAGCGACCCCGGCTCCCACCCGAGACCACGAGGTTTTATTCCCCGCACATGCATTAAATTTTTTCTGTTTTTTTTTCAAAGCTTCGGTGGCATCTGTTTTCTATTTTAACAGACATTACCGTACAATGAATTTCAAGATTTCACAACCCTAACCCCAACCCCCTAATACGGTAACCCAATCACCACCCTTAACGGAGCGTAATAATAATAATAATTTATCTACGTACCGAGATAATCACTCTTTAACAAGACCAACAACATCAACAACAAAGAAAATATAAAACGTGACACATACTTTGATGGCCTCTTCATAGCCTATATTCATCAGCTTAGCCCGGTTGAAGACGCCAGGGCTCACCTAATCATAACTAATCCTTATATGCTGTAACTAAAATTTCGTACCTGCTCAACAATGTAGATTCCGTAATCCAACTGTTGCTTAGTAAGTAGTGCATGAAGATTATGTAGCATGATCCTTAACTGAGTATCACGATCTCTAAAACGAAATGAATTATCCCATTCAATATATAATGGAAGGCGATACCTATAGGGAACAATAATGGCGACTTTGTGGCGAGAAATGCAATGACGAGGGTATGAATGGCCTCCCTTATCGATCCATGACGAATATAGCTTCTCCAGTTGATCATAAGAAGGACCATCCATCCACACACGAATCTTGCCAACTAATCCCGGAGGAGTAACAGGACACAAAGATGTCCCATTCACTTCCAGTGATTCCACAAATGACTCATTCAATGTAGAGCTAGTACCGTCAGCGATCTACAGTATAGCTGGATATCAATATTGCTTACATGGAAGTATTAAACGAACTGTGTCAATACTTGTATGGTAATCAAAGTTAAAGGATGCGAGAGAGGAGAAAAAAGCTCCGTCGTCAAGGATGATGTGGACGATTGTTGCAATTGCCAGAAGGACCACCACTATCTTTAACCGGGGGTGCATCGATTTAGCATTGGCTGCTGCAAGTTCCTGGTCGAAATTAAGAAATAGGGAAAGAAAACATATACCAAGTGAAGTAAGAAAACAATAGTTCAATTCAATTTCAATTGAACCAAACTTTGCCAAAGACAACGTTTCACTGCATCCGTTAAAATGGCGCCGGGGAAAAGAACGCGGTATGTACTAAAAGTCGGCTGTCGGCTGTCGGCTGTCGGCTCGACAGGGGTACTAAAAGTCGGCTGTCGGCCCGGCTACCGTACTAAAAGTTGGCTGAGGGTATCGGCTGTCGGCTAGAAAAAGTAGTCATCTGATATAGCGGCACTTGGCCTAGTGGTTGTGCTTTTGCCTCGCTATCCGGCACCCGCTGGTTCGACTCCCGCAGTGTGCAAACCTCACTATTGCTGCTATTTTCGACTGCCAATCTAGTGAAATCAATACAAGAATACAGTACCCCAAATCGTGCCTGCACAATCAATGACACTTCAAAAATCCGTAGTGAGGTTCAGAGGCATTTCTAGAACTTCAGATAAAGTGATCTCACATCACACATCACATCATTTTATCCAGGTCGAAGTGTTACAATTAGGGTCTTACAAGAATACAATGAAAGTGGATGCAAATCCTTCGTATTCTCGATCGTAATCTTCTTCTCTCCACGTTAGACGGGGTCTGGATGCTGCGTTTTCTCCTTCCAAAGTTCTCTATTCAGAGCGTGCCGCTCAGTCAATCTTCTCGTTGCAAGGTCTTTCTTTACTACCTTCAACCAACTCATTTTGGGCCTGCCCGCAGGTCGTCGTCCCAAAGGCTGATACTGGAGGATCTCCTTACATGGATGATTTCTTTCTCTCCTTTTTATGTGGCCAAACCACCTCAGCCTCTTCTCTCTGATCTTCTCAACAATCGGGGCAATGCCGATCTTTCCACGAATTTTATCATTCCTCACTTTGTCTCTCAAACGGATTCCTACTATCCATCGGACCATCTTCATCTCAGCAACATTCAATCTCTCCTCCATACTTTCGGTCAGAGCCCAATGTTCACTTCCATACATCATGGCTGGGCGGATTATCGTCCTATAGACCTTTCCTTTCAGTCTCCATCTTATCCTTTTGTCATGTAGGACTCCCGAGCAAGCACTAAACTTCGCCCATCCACATTTGATTCGATTGTTCAAGTCTCTTTCCGGTCCACCATCTTCATGGATCAGAGATCCCAAGTATCGAAATACTTCGACCTTCTTGATCTCCTCTCCTTTCATATCTCTCATCATTCCTTGTCCTCCTCCGATCATCATAAACTCCGTCTTTCCAGTATTCAGAGTTAGCCCTCCAGCCTGCAATCTTCTCTGTACTTCCTGTACTTTCCTCTCAAGACTGCCCACGTCCGTATCTATCAGGCACAAATCGTCGGCATACGCTAGACAATTTGGCGCTTTCTCCATTGTATCTCCCATCACTGAGTCCAGTACTGTAATGAAGAGCAGTGGGCTCAGTGCACTTCCCTGATGGACACCCACTTTGATTGTAATATCATCAGTAGGGCCAAATGGAGTTCGCACTTGTGCCGACGCACCTTCATACATCTCCTTTATCAATCTGACATATATCTCGGGCACACCCTTCTCCCTCAGACTTCTCCAAATCTGTCTCCTCGGGGTGCGATCGTACGCCTTCTCCAGATCAAGAAATGCTGCGCAAATACCTTGTCTGTACTCAATGTGTCGTTCTACAATCTGACTGAGTATGAAAGTCGGCTCAGCTGTTGACGACCCGCTCACAAATCCATACTGGGAAGGGTTCAATGTCATTGATTTCTCTCAGTCTTCTATCTATACATCTTTCATAGATCTTCATTGTGTGAGAGATCAATTTGATGCCTCTGTAGTTTCCACACTCACGAATATCACCCTTTCCCTTGTACAATGTGACGATTTCACTTCGCCGCCAATCCTCTGGCATTCTCATTTCTTTCATTATCCTATTGAACATTCTAGTCAGCCACCAAATCCCTGCTTCATTCATACTCTTCCATGCATCAACAGGAATCATGTCCGGACCGTAAGCCTTTCTCCAAGGACACTTTGCGAGTGCCCATCTGACTTCTTGCATACTCCAATCCAGAACTGCCTGCTCTATTACATCGCCATCATCCAACAGTGTTTGGGGCTTCTCCACATTGAGTAAATCATCAAAATATTCTCGCCATCTTTCCTTCACTTCCTTTTCTTTTCTGATCACGCTCCCATTACGATCATAGATCGATTTTACCTCTTTCACATCTTTCTTCTCTCTATCTCTACTCTTCGACAGTCTATACAATGCTTGCTCTCCTTCCGGACCATCTAACATCTCATAAAGATCATTATAAGCGGCCATCTTTGCCTCATGGATGACTCTTCTACACTCCATTTTCTTATCATCATACTCCGCTTTAGTCAGATTGTTCTTCATTCTGTACCATTTTTTGAAAGCGATTCTCTTCTCCTTGGTAGCAACTCGAACACTTTTGTCTTTCCAGAACCAAGATTCTTGGTTCGCCTTTATTCTTCCTTTAGTCACTCCAAGTACATTACGCGCACCTTCTAAAATGGCATTTTTTGTCTCTAACCAGACTTCATTCACATCAACCTCCTCTATCAAGGGATCTATGCCCAGTGATCCTGTCATAATCATGATACAGATACAGATACAGATTTATTCAATATGCAGGGATTGTGCCTGTTGAATGATAGCCAAGTTCCAGGCATTAGGGTCTCTTCTGCAAATGCTCTGCCAGTTAACTCCAAGTAGTTCTGTTAGCTCGTCACGCCATCGCGTCTTTGGTCTTCCGATTGGTCGAGTACGGTCTATTGGTGTCCATTCCATAATAAGAATAATAATCATGACTCGCTCAAATTCATTTCTTATCACCGGGTCCTTCAGTTGCCACCACTTGATCTTTGGACTCATCCTTTTCAATTTATTCCTTTTCTCTGACTTACGTCCACTCAATCTTACATCACAGATGACTGGTTTATGCTGGGGTGCTACACATTCAGATTTTATCACCTTCACATCCTTCACTCTCCATCGATCTTCCTTCCTCATCATTACATAGTCAATCTGTGTCTGCGCATTACCAGAGTAAAACGTGACTAGATGACTCTTTCTCTTCTCATACATCGTATTCAGTACAGCCAGATCGTGTCGCTGTGCGAATTCGAGTATTCTGAGCCCGTCGACATTCTGTCTACCGTATCCTTTTCCACCATGTATACACCTCCATCACCAAATATCTCTGCCGATCTTCCAACATGTCCATTCAAATCTCCTCCCAGAATCACAATGTCATCCTTGCTCACTTCTTCCATCATCTCTCCAACTTTTGCATAGAAGTCCTCTTTCATTCTCTTGTCTAATCCACTTTGTGGCGCGTAGGCAGAAATTATGCAAATCATCTCTCCCTCGATGTCTAATCGCACTTTCATCAATCGGGAATCAACCCTTGTCACTTCGAGTAAACAACTAGACAAACGAGGGGAGAGAACTACCGCCACTCCATTCTTCAATCCATCTCCTTCTGAACATACCAATTGGTATCCATTCGCCCATCTACTTTCATTTCCTTTCCAACGAATCTCTTGCACACATAACGCTTCTATCCTTCTCCTTATCATCATATCCACCATCTCCAACAACCTTCCTGACAACGTTCCCACGTTGAGGGTTGCAAAACGAGTACATTCTCCACTTCTCAATCTCATGGCGATCTTTGATCTTTGATCTCAGATACCGTAATCCTTCCTTCAATCGACTGTCGTACTGTCCACAGTACTCCACCGTCTCTCTGCACTGATCTACTGACTGTCGTGCTGTCCACAGCAACGACCAGCTCAGCAACAGGCACACAACACACTCGGAAGGAATAACGATGACACTCCGTCAAACTCGCTCCAAGCGATCGACCACACAACAGCTCCTCCACACAGAACAAGTAGTCCGAGTACGCAGCACGATTAGTAGTAACTTGCTGACAGAAAGCAACGAAAGGGCCGTCCCGTTGATTGGACTGTCACCCTCCTCCTCCCTCTCACTCGACGGAGCGAGACGCGAACCGACCGCCCCGGACCGACTGAAGAGTCTGTGATCGGGTATAGCATCCCTATTACCCCACAGGCTCAGCTTATGTGAGAAAATATTCGTGCCCCTCCCCCTTTAAGATCAGATTCGTATGAGATGGTAGATAACTCAGCAGTGTCTCTTTTTTAGTAATACATTCGCTACACTGCAATATCTCCCCCCATAAGAATTGCAAAAAAATGAGAGTGAGATGCATAGCTGTCGAGGTGTGACGGTGACCACATAGGGATACATGGCTGCACGTGCATTAGTGTGCCACCATGTATCCATGTATATCACATTTTGACGAAAAGTTGTTTCTTGTTCCGCGCGTAACGAAATTGCTATTAAACTATCGTCGCGTTTAAAATTAAGCTTTAATTATATAATTGCTGCTTAATGAACGCGAAACCATACCAGAAATCGAGTTTTATCATTAAAAAATATGATAAAGTAGTAAAAACGGGCGAAAAACGCGTGAAAAGAAGTGAAAGTGGGCGGAGCTAACGCGTTTGCCGCGCGGAATAGTTTAGTAGGTGTGCAATTACCATCGTATCATTTTAAAAATGTGATACACAGAACTATGACGAGCGACTGAATGTGAGCATTACTCATATTCGGCAATAGGTCGGAACATTCGGATGATAACCTACTGGATGAGAACTTTTTTTTTATCATTGTAGTATTTTGTCAATATATTCCACAATCGGTAGAAATTTGAAAAAATTGGTTCTGATCCAGTAAGTTATCATCCGACCTAGTGCACTCATATTCAGAGAAAGATTCTGGATGTGCTAAGAGAACGCTGGAGGAAAAAAGATTTGATGATCAGACACGTGTTCTGAATCCAGTCTGATAATCCATAAAAAAATCACGGAATAGAGTGATATTATATATAATATTTTCCGAAATTGCCCAATTGCCGATATCAAATGTTATCAGAAATTTTCAAGCTGCGAGATCTAACTGTGATTTTTTTGAAATTCTTATAAGGGGGAGATATTGCAATGTAGCGAATGTATGACTAAAAAAGAGACACTGCTGAGTTATCTACCATCTCATACGAATCTGATCTTAATATTGTTGCTGATATTCAACCATCTCCAATAAGCGATAGATTTGTCGCCCACTACTGTACAATACGTTGAAGAATGTTCGTTGTCATCTATATTCCCGATTGGATGGTCAAATGCATATTATATATGAATTAAGAGCAATTAATATACCCGGCCGACAGCCGACTTTTAGTACTTTTTAGAGCCGACAGCCGACACCCTCAGCCGACTTTTAGCACGGTAGCCGGGCCGACAGCCGACAGCCGACAGCCGACTTTTAGTACATCCCAAAGAAAATCTCCGTAACCGTTAAACAGTAAAACAGTGTTGGAGAAAGATACTACTGATTTTCAGTATTTTTGAAATATATACTCTACTCGTGTCTTCACCATGCCTTCACCATACTATGTCTCCATGTTGATATAAAAACTGCGAGGCTGCACTTCCTAATATTCAATATACCCTTATTACCCTAGAAATTAACGATTTGAAAATTAACGATTTGAATTCCCGGGCGATTCACCATTCCCGGCTTCCCGGATAAAGTAGTCCGTTTTTGCGTGACGACATTTTAAGATATTTTCGTTGCGTGAATTATTTTTAATTTATAACAACATGTTCTAGTTTCGAAAAAATGGCGGTCTCTCGGTTTTCCTCGAAACTGGTTCACCCGTCATTTTAGTGCCACACCGTTGTTTTCCATGTTTTCCCCAAATTCTACATTTCTGACATTGAGGTAATCATGGCGGAATTTGATTTGACGAGAAAGATGGCACCATTCCTGGACACTCATCTTATAATCCCGCTTCTGGAGTTCATTGAGCCTAGGAAGGTAAGCAGTTCACAATCTGTAGAAAATAACACCAGACAAAGAGGATGAATTAGTTTGTCCAGATCTACGAAGAACATTCGTTGGTTGAAATGCATCGAAAAGTTCTTATGAGAACAAACATGATGGATTCGATAATGGAGACATATCCCGATGGAAAAGCTCCCGAGCAGCTAGAAAAAAGAAGGGATCAAATTCTTCAAGAACGTGATGAGCTCAAGGCTAAAGTATGTTTTACTCATCAAAATTTATATTTTCCGAACGTATTTTTCATTCAGGTAGATGTTGTTGTCGAGATTCTTGAAAGAGATTCTGTGAAGGAAATGATGGAAACTACTAGAGAGAGAGACGGAAACAACAAATTACTCGATTATTTAATGAATAATCACGGTGTATGCATTACTATTTTATTTCTTTGCAATCAGCATTATGATTCAGTTTTCCGTGGATATGCTCGATACTCTTTTCAAATATGCCAAGTTCCAGTACGAATGCGGAAACTACTCTGCCACCTCTGTAAATAAATATTTATGACTCTGTTGAAAAATAGATTGCTATACCTATTAATATGTTAAGGTACTTCTCCTTCATTTCCGGTCTCTCGTTCCAGTACACGATCCTAACTATCTCAATGCTCTATATGGAAAGCTGGCCTCTGAGATCCTGCTACAGGTCTCCCTTCAAAACATTTAATTGTATTTTATAGTTATATTTAGGAATGGGAGCATGCCAAAGACGATCTGGCCAAGTTGCGAGCATACATAGACAGCAATCCATTCGATTCGGAGTGGGAACTGGTGCAACAGAGAGCATGGTATTACTTTCTAGTAATTATTCAATGAATTGGCCAAATACTGAGGAAAGGGGGCACTGTTTTACTGGGGGGAGGGGGTCAGCCCGATCAGGCCAAAGTCTGGGCGATTTACTTATTCTGAGTTTCTCTATACTTTATAAAAAAAGGTAAATGTAGTTCCGTATTCAGCGTATTTTTCAACGCGCGGAACATGCGCAAGTTTCTTTTGATCGGTGTGCGAGCATCCATAGCATATAACGGTATAAATTGTCACTCAGTTGCCGGCCGGCGACACCGTCCCTTTACTCCTGGTTTTATACCAGTACCAATTGGACCAGGCTTGGTTTGCCTGCGGGGGTCATCTGGCAGGACTCGTTCCGCGCGCTGGATTCGAACCCGGGACCTTGTGTCACGTAGTCAGGCACACAGCCGACTGCGCTATGCCCTCCCGTAATACTTATTGGATTTATTAAATAGTTAGTCTTTTTATTAGTAGGTGAGTGCTACATATCAGTGCGCTCGCCTAAGATCCGCCACCGTTCGGTACAGAAACATCCCGTTTTTTTTTGACTGGTTAAGGTAATCCTGGGCCCCCTGCATCGATGCCCGTCATGACTATGTTCATGTGACCTCAATTTGCATACATAATGAAGGACAAAGTTATGCATGTTTTGGAGCTTCGAGCGCATATATGTGGCAATTTTGGGCGAATTCGTTTTTTTTTGGCTAGTTCCTGGGGTCTGTTAAATTATTTTCACTGTCTCGGATAAGAAACTCTTAAAGTTGCCCAACAAGGACGATGTTGACCCCCCCCCCTTTTTTTGCCCATTGGATAGAGAATGGTCGAAATAGTATTGCTCGCGCATTAAAAAAGTCAGAAAATCGATAATAGCCATAAAAAGCGGCCTGGAACATCGGGTCTGTGTCGGCATTGATTCAGGCTACCGCGCGCGATTCAAATTTGAATATAGGGAGACTTAATTGTTAATCGCTGTGGCTACGCCCACTTTCACTTTCTGCGGTTCACCTACTCCGCATTTGTCTTTCCAGATTCAATAATGTAATAACAATTGGTCAATAAACTTAATAAAATTAAAACGCTGTCTGCATAAGAACGCAGGAGGGGGTGGCACAGTGGCTCAAAATTGTCTCCGGGGGTTCATACTTGGTGGGTAGACTCCCTAGGGGTGGGATACACTTCAGCCAAAAATTTGACCCCAAAAGTTGATCTTTGATCTTTGATCTCTGAAAATTTCATCTTCATTTTACCCCCTCATGTTATATACCATTCGAAAGAGCATCAAAAGTTATGTAAGATTCCAAGTTTTCGAGGAGCTAGCACATTTTGTTTTCGAAAAAAACGATAAAACGTCGATTTTTCGTATTTTTATTTTTTCAAAAATAAAATTCAAAATGTTCCAATGATTTCCTCCTCCTGGAAAAAGGATATTATATGTAAAATTGTACGAGGATTCCAAAAAAATTAAATTTGAAGCTCTACGAGGTACCAGGACATCACTTTTTACCGAAATACTAGCAATACAATCCCCGACACAGGTTCGATTCCCGCCGATGGATAATCTTTTGCCAGATTTTATTACGACCCAAAACTATCTTTTTTCTCCTTGAAAGCACTTTTGATATGTTATTGGGCAATATTAACGATATTTTGCCACATTGCAAGGGAAATTGTGAGCATTCCTCTCATCGACTTTTTTTCACATAAGGGTCCCCCCTTATGTGAAAAATAGAGGTATTTTATTTTTTTTTTATTTTAACATAAATTAAAGTTCTCCCTAACATTAAGCAGGCGCTTTTGCCTAAGCCTAAGCGGGCCAAAGCGGTTTTTTGTAAGGCACATAGTGACTACTATAACATGGGAATTGCGAGAGAAGCCGCAGCTTTTGTCACCGGGGAAGCATACTGCAGGCTTCCCCGGTGACAAAACGCCGGGGCGTTCAGGCGATGTTTCTTAAAAAAAATGCTTAGGTCGCTTAGGCTTAGGCTCATGCGCAGCTTAGGGAGGCGTTGTGCGCAGAATGCAGCGTTGGACAGTTGGACAGTGTGGTTAATAATAAGCAAAATAATATTCAATTGTATTTATTAAATTAATTTTATAAAAAAATTACAGTACGCTCTAGGGAGGGGCTGACCCGGACTGGATTTAGATTCGAGTGCGCATTCAAACGATAATTTGTCCTGGTTGGGTAACTTTAATGCTTTTCCACCCAGTCTCGTACACCAGTCTTAGTCTTACGATCATTACCCCGCTTATCTTTCCAGCTCATTCTAATCAGACTTGCACATCGACCATTGCTCACGATAAATAACAATTTTTGTCGTATTCAAAGACTTAGCTTTTTACATAGTCTCGAGGATTCAAAGAAGTGGATTCGGTCCCGTGTAACGAGCGTTTGGGTTCCCATATTCAGTCTCTTGATCGCCCGTCTCTTCCTTTCTCATTACCTCAAACGTAGACTAAGCTTGATTACGACGCTATCCAGACAAGGCTGGCTGTGCCGCCCCCGCGTCCAAGTAGCGGGGTTAGTCTGTCCTGAGTAACTCAGCGACTTCCCACAGAGGACTATCCGCCCGTGTTGTGTGCACGTGGTGGGGGATTTCTGACCTATTTCTTAACCCCCTTGGTCTGGGTGGATCTGTGGGCATGGGGGGTCGAACTCGTGACCATCGGATTCGCATTCTGGCACACAACCACTGCGCTACCCGGCCTCACATAGTCCATTACAGACTCATTTGCTGTAATTAGTCCATTACAGACTCATTTGCTGTAATGGACTAATTTCCGCTAGATGACCGGGAACCTCACAATTTTAGAAAAAAATGTTCTAGATGCGCATTAATGTTGTTGATGTAGATGATGATGTATGTTGAGGTTCATCCACTGGTCTCTCTTCGTTTACTTTAATTATCCCAAGGGAAGAGATGATGTGATCGATGTTCTACTTAATCAACAAGCCTACCTCAATACTGTCCAGGTTTGCTCATTTCATAAATAATTAGAATTTGGCACTAAGACGACATGCTTAAAAGTGTACGAGTAATAAATTAGATGAGTGTGTTGTGCAGGTTGCTTGTCCTCACGTTCTCCGTTATCTCACTGTCGCAGTGGTCACAAGTAAGAACAGACAGAAAAATTCGTTGAAGGACCTCGTTCGTGTCATCGAATTGGTATCTTTTTGAGCTATTCTTTAACTTTACTTTTTATTTCTCATACGCACAAACTAATATTAAACAGTTTCTGTGGTTGTATTCCCTTGATTAACTTTTTAGGAGAGACACGCTTATCAAGACCCCGTGACTGATTTCCTTACTTGTTTGTACATCGATTACGACTTCGATGCTGCACAGCTCAAGCTGAGACAGTGTGAACAGGTACTGCGTCTTACCATTTTAAATATATTTCAACCCGCCCCCCCCCCCCCCCAGCAGTTCAATTTTAAAGGGGATGTTCGATTCTACTGTGATTGATTGTGTTGGCTATTTATTGTTGTAGCTAAAGAGAGAGATATGTCAGGTGCTATCAAACGACTTCTTCCTAACTGCATGTCTGGATGACTTCCGTGAGTGTGCTCGTCTCCTCATATTCGAGATGTTCTGCAGAATCCACGAATGTATTTCTCTCGAGATGCTCGCTCAGAGACTTAATATGAAGCAGGTACCCTCGTTATCACATCATCAATCGATACCATTACCGGACATATTCCATAACTCCCGCCCCCTCCCCATCCGACTCTCACACAGTGATGTGACTATGAGTGACTTTGATTGTAGGTTGAGGCTGAGAGATGGATTGTTGACCTTATTCGCAACTATCGTATCGATGGAGCTAAGATTGATTCAAAGTTGGCACAGGTTGTAATGGGAATCAAATCTGTGTCTATCCATGAACAGGTTAGTTTTCATTCTTTAAATTATTTGCACTAGTGTTTCTAAGCGGAACGCGGAACACCCTCATGAGGCCAGGGTCAGTATGGTTTGTTTGATTCTTCCACAAACGGCCTTATATTCAAATTTATTGAGGTTATGGAAAATGCCATTCGATAGAGTTGAAAAGTTGACGCGGTAGAGCATAGGTCAAATAGCGCTCCCGAAAAGACCTATGCATGCCACATTTTTAGGCCAATTTGAACAAAAATTAGACAAAAGCATCGACAATATCTGAAGATTTTCCACGAAACCTTGCCACAGCAAGTATAACAGCCAACCTTATTAGTAATAGCATACCACATTTTGGATGTCATGACCTCAGCATTTGACCCCTGGGGTAGAGAGTGGAGTGTCAGAACAAAATGTAGTTGAACCTTTAGTTTTGTGAGACGGGTGGGTCGATTGTTGAATGAAAGTATGATTGAGGTTGCGGAGAACACGAAGAGACTCTCTGCTCGTGCTCAACAGATGGCATTACAATTAGAGAAGATGAGGAGTGAGAAGAAGAAGAGTACTGATTAACACAACACTCATTTCTTCCATCTAATTTACTACTATCATTGTTTTGTTGTTGCTAAAGATAAAGGGATAATGTGAACTGTTTATTGGACGCAAAGCAGATTCGCGAGGTTACCAAATCCAGAAGGCAATATTTAAGATGAGTTTGAAAAATAAAGATATGAAATGGGAAAGTATTTTGTGCAGATGGATATTGACTTTAACAAAACGCAATTTGTTGTGGAAAAAAATATCGTAGATGCGATGGGACATGAGAGACTCAATAAATTAATCGAAATGATAAGGTGAACAATTTTTTTAAAAAAAGTAGTCAAATTATTTTGTAGGTCGGTGAGAATATGGAGAAAAAATGATATTGAATGCATATTGAAAAGGTACTCGAATCGTCTATCGCATGGAGACATAACACTCAAAGTGCGTATTGTTTTATCACATACAAAATAATTAAAATCTTTGTAGAATTTGTTTTTTGATGAGAGAAGAATGATCCAATTTCTACTCGTTATATATCGAGTCTCATTTCCTTCGTCTCTTATCGGAGAAAAGAATATTGAGAAGCTAATGATGTTTATTACGAGACAACAAATGAATTGTGAAAAAAATAAAAATGGGGGAGTACAGTATCCGCCGTTACTAAAATATCGGTGAGAGAATTCATATTTTATGAAATAATATTTTGTAATTTCGATTCATCAACTGGCTCAAGAATCTGAAATGTGAAAGAGAAAAGAGACATTTGGTGCAACGAGTATCTAACTACATTGTTGATTACATGCGTTCCATAATAAGGTATTACTTGCTTTTTGGCACTTCTTTCTTTTTTTGTCCCAACCATTTTTCGCAGAGTATATTTAACATCCCCTACCATTTTCATACCCCATCCGCTTCACATCCGGAGCGCTTGTTGCTGAGGACAAACTACAGATCCATTTTTTTATGGTTGCACGTACGAAATCGGTTATGGGGAGCCCACTCAATAGCCCGTGTATTTTCATCGTCTTTGAGACTTTATAAAAACGATGGTCCGACGCGCTATTCAATAGGCTTGTTTTTGATATGTGACAATGAGTGATATAACTAGGGAGGGCAGCGTATGTTCCCGATGCGAAACGCGATACAGTATACTAGCAACTTTTTTCGAGCGAATCGAATATTGATTTTATTTTTAAGTCTTCTTTATATAATTTATTTATTGATCATTTTTGAGTTTAATTGCTATTTTCTCACTCACAAACAACTTATACAACTCAGACATATCGTATACATCACTTATCGTGCGCTGAATTCGCTATTAGCTTTAAATATGACGGCTTTTCTGTTTCGACTCTACTAAATTTGCGTTTTCTTGGCCTGCAAAGTTTCCCTGAAGGTGTCCATCTGATTAAACCGCTCTCAATCCCTTCCCCTAACCCCACTCCACCTCCCCCATGTCCGCATTGTTCGTGTTTTTCGTTCGGACGACCGTTGTGAACTCTTGAATACCTGAAATCTCACGTGCACGCTATTTTCATCAGTTTTTCTGGTCTCCTCGAGTCATATCAAGTGTCCATTTGAACAAACTACTCTGATTACGTTCTGCTTACCCCAATAGACATCCCCCATGCTCGGGTTACCCGTGATTTTCGTTCGGATGCCTGCTGTAAACCTTTGAATGACAGAAATCTCGCATGTTCGCCCCTTTTTCCTCATTTTTCGTCTCCCCTCGACTACTATCAAGTGTCCATCTGATTAAACCGCTCTCAATCAAGACGATGCGAAATAATAAAACTGACCTAGTGCGAACTCGAGGGATCCTTAAAAGTACGGTAGGTGGGCATTTTCGTTTGTTATTTTTGTAATTAAGATAATTATTGCTTTCACTCATTTTTTCATATTTTTATTTTTATATTATGATTCGGCACTATCGAAAGCATAGGTCGAGAATATCTGTTTAATTATTCAATGGCTTTAAAAATTAGCCGCTGCCCTCCCTAGATATAACACGCGTTTCCTGTAAAAAACGCCTGCAACAAAAACATTTCGGTCTCCTTTTTTATCTTTTTTTTTATATTTGGTGGTACCCTTGTGGTCACGAAAAAAACCCATCTGGGGCATGGACGGCCAAATTTGCATAATTATCTTTCTTTTAAAATATACTACTTACTACTACTTCAAATACATATAACTTCGTCAGTTGAGCTACATCGCCCATTGTTCTCACAGTAATTTATTTTCATTCTCTCTACAAAAAAAGATCAATTAGACTACACGCAAAAATCAATAATTTGTTTAAAAAATTTAAAAATATGAACTTTGATCTTCAAATATCTTTTTTTTCTATAACATTTTCAACAAAACGACGTACGGGAACCAAAAAGTTTTGAGATAAATATGATATTTGACAGTTGTCAATCGCATGTGGGATGTACATCTTAAATTATATTTCGAAGTATGCTTATGGTCGGAAAGTAATGTTACCGCTCTTGCTACACCTCAAAGCAGGTTCCTCAAAAAAAATTTTCTGAGAAATTGTTTTCCCTTTATCCAGCCACAAAGCGTAGATAATAATCTAATAATCTTTATCATGTCAGACGATTTTCGTCAGACGAGGATGGGTCGATATGCTTCTATAGGCGCGCTCCACCAGTTGTCGCCAATAGTTCGTCGTAGATCGTCTCGCCAGCGAGCTTTCGGTTGACCTTGGGGGCGTTTCCTGTTATACGGTATCCAGACAGTCGTAGATCTGCTCCATTGGTCGATATTCATCTCTCGGAGCTTCAGTGACCATGCCGCTTTTCTCCTTAACGCCTCCTGATTCCAGTCACGAATCCCGGTTACTGCTCGAATATTCTCATTTCTCCATTTATCCAACAAGGTTATTCGTAGCATTTTTCGCTCCATTTTTCGCTGTGTGACTGCGAGCCTCTCTTTTTCACTTGCACGTAGGGCCCACGTCTCAGATCCATAGAGTACTGTAGATGAGATACAGCTTTGGAATAGCCGCCGTTTCGTCTTCATACAGAGTAATTTCGAAGTAAGGAGATGTGAGAGTCTGCTCCATGCAAACCAGGCCAGTCGAATTCTATGTTCAATTTCGAGTGAATGATCGAGAGGGAGGGAAATTGTTCCCCCTAGATAGGTTGCGGCTTCTACGAATTTGAATTGCATCTTATCGATATTGATCGGCGCTCTGGTTGTAGTACATGATGTGAGAAGTACCGTTTTTGATGCATTTACTTCTAGTCCAGCACGAGAGCACGCGGCCATTAGCTTCCTCAGCATTCCTTCTAATTCCTGTCTGCTCTTTGCGATCAGCGCGATATCGTCAGCGTACTCGATATGACTGAGATTTCTTCCATCCACTCTGATTCCGTCATTTTCCCAATCAATTTCATTCATTGCCATCCTGAGTACGGTATTGAATAGACGTGGGGAGAGCGTATCTCCCTGACGAACGCCTCTGTTGATCGCGACCGGGACGAGATCTTCGTTAACTTTAACTCGAGTTCTCGATGCTTCGTATAATCGGCGGAGAAGATGCACTAGTTTTGGGTGAATTCCAGCGATCCAGTGTGACTGCCAAACAGCGCTCCATTCAACACAATCAAAGGCCTTCCGGAAGTCGACAAGTCCAATGTACAATGGGATTTGATATTCGTGGGCTTTTTCAGCTAGCTGTTTGATTGTATGCAAGTTGTGAACAGTGCTGTATGCATTCCGAAATCCTGTTTGAGTATGTGATTCGGCTTCCTCTAGCGATGATTCCATTCTTTTCAATACTACCCTTGTTGTTGCTTTCAGGGATACGGTAAGCAATGAGATTGGACGAAAATTGCTGATATTTGCAGGATCTCCTTTTTTGTGGAGGAGAGAAACGATGGCATCGACCATATCAACTGGTACTTGATCACCGTCGACGAGTAGATTGAGGAGGTCTGCCAGAATAGGTGCAAGGTGTTCTCGTGCATGATAGAGCATATGATAGAGCATATGATAGAGCATGATGATAGAGCGTTCTCGTGCATGATAGAGCACCATCCGATCCAGGCGAATGGCCGCATTTGAGCAATTTCAGAGCTTCTCTAGTCTCATCGGGTAAGAAGGGAGGAAGTGGATCCTCGGAATCGAGTGGGATAGCAAGTGGTAGCTGCACACTAGGACTGTAAAGATCTTCGTAGAAGGCGCGGACCGCCGTCTTAGTAGCATCTTGAGAAAGCGCACCACTAACAGGGTCGGGAACAAGGAGTCGTTTTTTGGAGGTGTGAAGGTTCCTCGTTGTTATCACTACACTTCTTCCCATTGTAGCTGCTTTCATGGCCTGTGCTTCCTTTCGTCTTCGAATGTCTTCAATTAGCCCGATTATTGCCGCTTTGCACATTATGGTATACTCAACTGTGGCATTTGGATTGGAACGGAGTAGATGTCTCTTTGCAAGCAGATTTCGTGTAGAAAGGCTAATCCAGGGAGGGAACTGTCGCACTATCCAGCAATCGGTTGCTGCGGCCATAGATATCCCCCTCAAAGCGTAGATATCCCCCTCAAATTCAAACCTTAGTGAATACGCATATGTTTACCGTTACCTTTAATTGGCAGCACTTTCCCCTCTCCCCTAATCCCTCGGACGTGGGAATAAGGGGAAGTGATCAGAAGGCGCGGAGATACCTATCTGCACGTGCAACTCTTATACAGCTTCGTTGTATTTGCTTAATCGTAAAAGGGTTTCAGATTTTGTTTCAAATCGATCAACCGGACCGACTCTGTATTGGTCGTCCCCATTTACCAGTACCGTTTCTTAGAAAAACGGTGTTTTAACGATTATAAGAAGAGATGCAAACTGATAGTCGCAAATAAAGGTGCGAAATTAGGATTGGGCTAAATAATTTTTTTATTTAGAGCTTAGTGTTAATTTAGAATTGGAAAATGTGTAAAAAAAACTTTTCAGTGCCTTCGTCAACTTTCGATTTAAAATTTGTCCCTGTTGGCTACTCTTTGAGACCGATTGTTATGGCCAACAAGAATTGGAAAGAGAAAAGACGGGTAGATATTACTGTGGTAATATATGGGACGAAGTATGTTCAGCGAGATAAGATTTGTATGGCTGCTCTTCTCTTTCACTCAACTGTATTCGGTGTGTCATCTGAAAGTAACTTCAAACAATTATCGATCATTATCCCAAATAATTAATTGAGCACTTGCAAGATCTCGAATGAAGATTGCTGCATTTTCCTCAAAGTCTAAGGAACCTATATATTATGTTAAGTCCGATGTTTTTAAGTTCTTCCCTTCCATTGACCAGAATGAATTGTTGTCTCTTGTGCATGATATCGTTCAAAGGTTGGTTCCTTTCCTATTCCATATCTATCCTTGCAATGGTTGTATCTCATCAAGGGATTGCGTCGTGACGACCGTTGAGTATGATAAGATAATTAATGGACGAAAGTACTTAGTTGTCAAGAACAGAGCAAGCGACAATCCAATCCAGTCAGTCTATCTAAATTATTTCATTACCAAAATAAATATTGTGAGGCAGCAATGGTAAGTTTCGAAGTAAAGATCTACTTGAGAGGGATCATAGTAAGGAAATTAAATTCTTTTGAAGATTATGTATAGCGAAACTGTGTATCGCATTTTGCAAACGAGTTTTGCGAACGAGTGCTCGTATGGGTCCTCATTCGCGAGTGATCGCGGAATGAGGGCGGTTTGAGATGAATGGATGAGAGCAACTTTTATTAGTTTCCTCATTCTTCATCCTTCGTGGCCATTGCTCTACAAATGTCAGGGTGTGAGAAATTCATTGGGAAATTAGTGGGAAGTGGGAATAAATCGGCTCTCTAGACCCCCCCCCCCCCCTCCCCGGGACTGGGAAACCAGTGGGAAAGGCTGACCACGCGCACATTCCCTGGGATTCCAATGGGGGAAAATACCAGAGAAGGTATCTACTCATTCGATAAACTTAATCTTTTTTTTTCAGAGCGAGGACTGCATTTAATTCTTTGTTTAATCTCCCCTCTCGTCAGAAGACGCTCAATTTAAACTTCTCTACGACTGTCAGATTTTTTTCTTTTTTTTTCTTTTTGATACAGCGAAAAGAGATCATATTGGAGAAGTTTTTAAAAAAAACTAAAATGGAGACGTTCAAAAAAGTGGCGATATGTTGATCTCTGTAATGCAAAGAAAGAGAATAGGGATGACAAATCGGCAAGCGACACAACAACGTAAAGCCGGGCGCCCTCCATCCCCATCCGGGAGGAAAGCTCTCCATGCCGTCACGAGAGGGGATGGACAGAGCTCGATTCAGGAATGGCACAATTTGCATGTCGATACCGGTCTGGGCCAATTAGAGCGTCTTGAGAGACGGAATGCCAAGTTCCGAGGCCGATTTGTCATCCCTAATAGACAACACACATTTTCTGAAAATTAGTTCAGAAATATCTCGAATACAATTTCACGAAAGCATCCACGAAAAAAACATAATTCATGAAGCTTCTTCGAAGAGCACCGTGTATTATAAATTGCTGTGGATTTTTGGACTTGTTTATTTATGGGTAAAGTAGGGTATCGTTTTTCCTGCGATCCATCAATGAATGGTATACGGCATAGGTGCCCAAGACAGTCTTCGGGGAACGCCTATACGGTATGGGTACTCCCCTACTCATACATAGGGGATCATGGTCCAATGTTCCTACCGTATTCAAATATCAGTTTTTTTCGTCAGACTACATATTTCTCGCTGTATAGCCCCTCACTATATAGAGAAACGATCGACAACGAAAGCTGGGCTGTGCAAAAAGTTTTTCGATCTCTTGTTTCGCAATGCTATCTCGGTTTCTCTGACCGGCGAGATAGCATTGCGAAATGAGAGTTCGAAAAATGTTTATACAGCTCAGAACGAAAGCGGCAACAGGCAATCTAGTTTTTAGGTACTAAACACAGTTGCGCTGATTTTTCAACGATGATTCTGCATTATGCAGCATAATTTATGCTTTCGAAGCCAATCAACTACTGTATCCTATATTGATATGATCTAGCCGGACCCTATACAGCGAGATAGCCTTCTTGTGAGTTTTTTCGCTCTTTTCCCCGCGCTTTTAAATGGCACATTCTCCTCAGATCCTACCGTGATAATTTAAACACTGTTTAAAAAAATTCTCAATATAAAAATACGTAGGTCTGGCAAAATAAAACTAATATTTGAATACGTTAGGAACCTTGCAATGTTCATTTAAAAAAATATCTATTTGTAAAAAAAGATTTTTCGGGTTTTGGTTTGTGATAACCGACTCGCCGTCTTCGAAAGCATTAAAGATCTATTGCGGTACCTAAATTTATTTCTTTTTTTAGATTGTTTCACGTTCCTTTTTGCTGGAGATTCTCATCTCAGAAATAAAGCATACGGTAGGATAATTATTTATGAACCATCTGTACTGATATACTTGAAGGTTAAATATGATGGTGTGATATACAGTGTGCGGAGAGGTATAGGACAAGGGAGTGTCTATTCCTGTCTACTTGGAAATATATATCTACACGAGAGAATGAATAGAATATGCCCTCTTCACTCTAGAGAATCTCTTCTGTACGAGTACTTTCTCTACTCTATTAAATCTCTCATTTCAGTCTGTGTTATGCGGACGACTTCATCCTCCTTTCGCATCTCAAACATATCGTTCGAAAAGTACAATATTTTCTGAAAATTAGTCTAGAATTGTTGATTACAGTTTCACGAAAGAGTCATTCATGAAGATATGGGCATCAAAGGCAATGACCACAAAACTTTAACAAATATCCATTGTGAAGAGCACAGCGTATTGCACTGGTGTGGTATTATATTTGGAACTACAAGATTTGTCCAGATCGATAAAAGGAGAAAATGAAATGTAATTGATCGCAGTTCCAGATCATCTTTGGGGAAACACTGTTTATCGAACATTAATTCAATCTTACGTTTAATATGCTTATAATTCAGTGATCTATACTTTATAAAAAATTAATGATGAATACATTGAAATTGACCGACATTAGCATATAGTCAGACTCTCTTGTACAGATACAGATATGCGAGTTGTTTGGGTGGATTCTTGGACACAGCAACCTGAAAGGTTTTGGAATGATCAGTAATCAAATTATCAGGTTGATGCGAAAGGTCCCGCGGGCTTTTACATTCTGACGCAATGGATTATAGCGGCCCCAGTTTTAGCCCAAATGGCTCGAGCTTTTAAAAGTCATATGCCTGGTTGTATGCTCTTTGCAGCGCCCATCAAACAGAGATAACAAAACCTAAACGCCGGCGCAGTGTTATTTCAAATCAGAAGGAGTAGGTAATTTGGCGCTTTGTTCAAGACGTCTGTGTTCAACCAAGAGCAATGATTTGATTGTAAATCGATCACCGATGATAAGCACAATATATAGGCTAAACCTTGGGCGTGAGACATTTGGATTGGCCCAAAAACCTTACCAGAGATAGGCAGCCATACTTGAAAACGGCAGAGTTATATTTCATGGAAAACAGTTTCTTTTGATGTGCGTTCGTTTCGATAGAGGGAGAGGAAAAAAGCTTGATTATCGGATCATCTTTGCGTATCCCCCCTTTCGTGCGAAATTGAATGAGTTTGAGGGAAAGAGGGAGTTTGAGGGGGCAGGAATTCCTATCTCGAACCTGCAAGCCCCTTTGACAACATTCAAAAGGTACCTTCTCGTCGTTAAAGAGAATCCATCGATTGGATCTGAGTGCATGACAGACGTAGTGACCAGAGTGAGGAGACGATCCCATATGAGAGATGAATGACACCAGTTCATACTTTCCACTTCCATCCCGATACTGCAATGTCAACACTAATATGAATATGTTTTCAGTATAGCATACGATTAGTTTTGTCGAAAAAGTGAACCCACCCCCGCACTACTCTCGCACTATTCCAGTAGTATTGCACCCCCTTCCCATATCGCCTACTTTACCATTCTAGAGCCCAATAAAGGAGGATGTGCAAGTATTGCAGTTATGCAATACTATAGCAATAGTGCGAGAGTGCTTAGGATTCGTTCTTCGAGGTTAGCCTTTGAAGTGAGTGTGAATGGAAGAAAGAGAATCAAAACCAACCACTCCCAAAATAGGGTGGCGAAAGTGGCACATCGAGGCGCCGGTTTCGCAACCTCTCTCGAGCCGACTTCGTGTCGTCGGGTACCCGAAAATTTCGACAGCCACTAATGCGCTGATTCGAATGGTAAAAATCGCCACTCATTTGGTCCATTCCGAGCTGAGAAAATCGCCGGCTCGTTTTCGGCTCGAAATAAAACGGCACACCCGACACAGGGGTCGTAAAAGCTGCACAACCGAGAGAAGTAAACAAGCTCGAGTATCCGTGTGCCAATTTCGCCACCCTATCCCAAATAGTCAAGCAAATGCGAGATTATGTCTCTCGGTGAGCTCATCTACATCCCATCTCGCCCTATGTAAGCACTCAATTTCACTTCTCTGGTTCAATCCGCCTTTCTAACATATGGGAAGGGGGCAATTACTCTCCACGGAAAGTGTCTTTTCTGAGGAGAAGAGCGAGCTCTCCTGAGTAAAGCATCTCTTAGACTACTCAAATGTACACAACCTCTTTAGGTGTGTCGATAACTGGTTGAATAGACTCCTCAGGGACAGAATGTCCATTATTGAACAGCCATTCAGCAGCAGCATTCACATCTTTTTCTTTCTTCAGCGCATACTTAGCCTGAAAAAATATTACAATATTTGACTTCGTGGATTTTTGTAAAACCTGATGAGGAGTGAATCCAAACATGACCAACTGTTCCACTTCTTCACCACTAACTTCTTCATTGTTCATAGATGCCATCTTAATTTGTCCATATATATTTCATTATCAAGGTACTTCTTTCAATACATCTAGGATACTTGAGTCGCAACTTCCGTGTCGGGATTACCGACCATCGCGCCAGACGGTTACACACAAATAGCGCGCGCGAGTGAGAGAGTAGATATTTCCGACATTTGTCGGCTATACCGACATATCCGATATGATAGTCTCCGATCATAGGGGACGATATGGTAGGTGATGGGCTATCATAGATGCACAAAAAGTTGTCACACACCACGGAATTTAACGTTCCGTTCCAATCTACCGTGTACATTTTTCGCCACTTTCGCATCGTTTTTCACGAAGGATAATTTGTTTTTCTTATTTCTAAAGCAATATCCAATTATGATAGCATGATGAGAATCTCATTGAGAAGTGATTTCAAAAGGGCGCTTAATTAAATTCGCATTTTCACGCTTTGCTGCGCACATTATTTCTAAACTCCCTCCCTTAGCGTAATAGTTGTGTGACCAGAACGTTTTATTTCTATGAGAGTCACATACGATAAATTGGGGCATAGTATGATCGATTAGGTACGGCTTGACCCACTATGACCTTCCAACCCAATTTGAACCATGATCCACACAATGTAGTACAACAATGACTTGGGCTCTCCCCGGAAACTGTTATGGGCACCTATGACCGATACCGACCCTGTAACCCAAGTGTTCCACTGTTATGGGCACCTATGACCGATACCGACCCTGTAACCCAAGTGGAAACTGTTATGGGCACCTATGACCGATACCGACCCTGTAACCCAAGTGGAAACTGTTATGGGCACCTATGACCGATACCGACCCTATAACCCACTGGTCACCTTTCAATCCAACGTGTATTACCTACCTAGCGTTTCCATTTCCTACATAACAAGAAGTTTCATCATTGTATGCTCAATTATACCTGGGAAGGCAGTGGATCATTAAGAGTTGGGTCGTCCATCATTCTCATTATCCATTCCGTAGCTCCTCCCAAGTCCTGTCCCTTAGTATTCAAAACTGCCTTCACTGCTGCATTTCGAGTGAATCCCATAGAAGTCAACTGAAATAACAACTACTTTCTTTGTCAGTCTTTCAACTACTTTTATTTTTACTTCAATTATGGTTCATAACAAACACCATCGCGAGGCATAATTGAAGTCAAAAAATTTTGAATTTTAAACTGATCGAAAATATTCTTCATTTTTTGAGCTGTCTTTGATGTACCGTTGCCATCTCCAAAATACTTTTAAAAACTTTGTTCTGAGCTAGGGTAGGGACCGTCATCCGGGAATTTTAGTTTTGAGAGCCGGGGAAAAGCACAAACGTCGAAATCGCCCGGGAATTCAAATCTTAACGTTAATTTGATTTTTCACGGATTTCCAGAATATTAGGAAGTGCGCACTCACAGTTTTATATTGAAATGAAGGCATGGTCGAGTAGAGTATATATTTCAAAAATACTAAAAATCTGTAGTAGCGGTTTTATACAATTCGAATTCAAATTTCGAGATTTTTCGATTTTTACAGTTTAAATTAGCGTATGAATAATGCTCAAGATGCCCCTGTCCAGAATCCTAATTATGAAGTTGGCTGAGGCTGAATAGACGTCCCTGCAAAAATTCAGCGAAATCTGTAGTAGCGAAAATATGTGAGATGGAGTGAAACGTCCTGGACATCGTGGCTACCGTACCTTGTCATGTATTGGTTTTCTCACTGTGCAGTAATTAATCGCTCTGGAATCAATGGAGAAATCCTCTCTTATTTCAAAAATGCAAAAAATCAAAACTCCCTTGTCTCAAAATGCAAAGAAAAATTGTTCACAAAAGGAGGTGGAGGATGTGCTCCGTGGAAACACGCGACGCTCCGACCGCGACGCGCGAAAAAACACCAAACTCTTCAACTTATACTGGTTTAAATTGAAATATTTTGAAAATTTAGAAGTGCTATCATGATTCTACACCGCATAATACCCAATTACAAGAAAAATTGGAATTTTAGAAGAAGTTTGAAAATTTGCGTGGTGGTACCTAGAGCTAGGGTAAACCATTCGGAAACGGAATTCGGAAATTCCGTAACGTTTATTCAATTATCCATTCATTCCGGAATGAGAGTCGAACAATGACCCCATTCCGTATCGATGCAAATCATTCCCACTCATCGCCGCTCTTTCTCTCGACAATGGAAAGGTGAGATCAATTTGCATCGATAAGGAATCGATACGGAATGGCCATTGTGTGAGTCTCATTCCGGAATGAGAGAGAAACTACGTGATTTCCGAATCAATTCCGTCATTCCGAGGGGTTAACCCTATTTTGAACTTAGATATTTTGAGATAAACGTAATCTCGAAGACGAAGTTTGACGTCGCCTTCTGGAGGCGTCTTACAACGCGTTCTCCGTAAGAACGCAGTGATTAGGATAATTAGGAATAATTAGGATGATTAGGAAGTGTATAAAAATATCAAAATCATCGCCCGGGTCTCAAACTTCACCAACATGACTCCTAGGGACGGTATTAACGATTTTTGAACTTTGATCCCGAAAATTTTGATCTTTCGAAAAATAAATTTCAGATATCCCTATCGTGTGATAGCTCATTCGCAAGAGCATACAAAGTTATGTAAAAATTGAAAATTGGAGCATTTTTATTAATATTGGTTCCAGTTATGACTAAAAGTATGACGATTTTTGCCAATTTTGACGAAAATCTATAAAAAAAATAAATAAATAAAAAAACCCACTATGATATATTTTCCGGGACACCAATTCGAGATATTTTATTATGAGAAAAAATGCAGATATCTTTGTGGGACATATTTTCGGTTACATTGTGGCGAAATCTTCTCCCAACCATGGTTAGCCACGCCATTTTTCACGAAATGGTCCATACGAAAAAGGCTTGACAAAAAATCTTAAACAGGTTCATAATGACGGAAAAACATCATTAGAGGCATAAACAAGTGCTGGCCAAACATTCTGAGCCTTTTTCGTATGGGCCATTTTGTGAAAAATGACGTGGCTAACCAAGGTTGGGAGAAGATTTCGCCACCATGTCGCCGAAAATATGCCCCACAAAGATATCTACATTTTTTCTTATCATAAAATACGTAAAATATCTTGAATTGGTGTCCCGGAAATAATAGCTTAGTGGGTTGCCGTCTTCTGAGAGATTGCATGACCCTGCGGAACTAGGAGCCCCAAGTTTGAGCAATCTCGATGAAAATTTTATGGTGAAGTACTATGGTGGAAAGAAAATTTTTGTAACACAACTTTTGTCCCAGAACCGGCGTTTAGGCATTTTCCGGCTCTAGGGCCGGCTATACCATATCTCAGCTCCCAGAGCAGCTAGGGAGCTCCAGTTTGGCCTAAAAAATGCGGAAAAAATTGGACAGCCTCTTCATTTTCAAAAAGGAGAAAAATCGCATCCAAAAGGGAAAAATAATTCACCCTGGCTCGGGGACCCCCCCCCCCCCCCCCATTACTAGTGAACTGGCGACGGATTCGGATTCCTCACGGTCCATATAGTCTGGGAAAATATTGGGCTAAGGTCGGAAGGCGTGTGTTTTCTTGGTATGAGTCGACAAGTGTCCAAAATAGACGATTTTACGCAAAAACTCGAACTTTGAGGGATTATAACTTTTGAATTTCAACTTCAAATATGGTGAAATCAATTCAGAATTACTTACCTGGATGATTTTAACATATTATGACCAATTCAGAGTCTACTGCGAAAAAAAGTTAAAATGCTAAAAAGATCTAAAATATGTTAAGTAATTCTGAATTGATTTCACCATATTTGAAGTTGAAATTCAAAAGTTATAATCCCTCAAAGTTCGAGTTTTTGCGTAAAATCGTCGACTTTGGACACTTGCCGACTCATACCAAGAAAACACACGCCTCCCGACCTTAGCCCAATATTTTCCCTGACTATATGAACCGTGAGGAATCCGAATCCGTCGCCAGCTCACTAGTAATGGGGGGGGGGGGGGTCCCCGAGTCAGGGTGAATTATTTTTCTCTTTTGGATGCGGTTTTTCAATTTTTTTGAAATTGAATAGGCTGTCCAATTTCTTCCGTCTCTTCAGAAAGTTGTTTATAATAATTTTCCGCATTTTTAAGCCAAACTGGAGGTCCCTAGCTGCTCTGGGAGCTGAGATATGACATAGCCGGCCCTAGAGCCGGAAAATGCCTAAACGCCGGTTCTGGGACAAAAGTTGTGTTACAAAAATTTTCTTTCCACCACAGTACTTCACCATAAAATTTTCATCGAGATTGCTCAAACTTGGGGCTCCTAGTTCCTAAGGGGTGCGGTTTTCATGCAATCTCTCAGAAGACGCGGGATATGAATTTTCGTCCAAGTGGGCCAAAATCGACATAACTGGAGTCATAACTGGAACCAAAGTTGATGAAAATGCTTGCAATTTTGAGTTTATGCATAACTTTTTATGCTCTTTCGAATGAGAAATTTATTTTTCGAAAGACCAAAGATCAAAGATCAACATTTCTGGGATCAAAGTTCAAAAATCGACAATACCGTCCCAAGGGATCATGTTGGTGAAGCCGATGTTTTTTTAATTTTTTGTACACTCTCGACTGCGTTCTTACAGAGAACGCGTTTTACATCTACAAACCCTATAACTCGGATTCATCGGAGAAAATCCCAAGGACCTTCGAAACCCGTAGAGAAATAAGGAGTTAAACTCAATCATCCTTATAAGAACATGATAGATCTATCGATCGATCCGGCTTGACGAGAAGGCCCCAACTAAAGCTTTATTAAAATCGGCTAACATTTGTACCATAGGTGTCCAAGGAGAGTGGCAGGGGGGGGGGGGAATGGTGCGCACCTATGTGTCGTGGGCACCTATGATTTGTACCTACAGCTGTTGTTTGTGTGTGCCTAAAACGGTTAGAATCTCCTCATCCCTCCCTTCTATCCTGAGCTACATTCTTCCTCTCTTCCGGAAATCGATTTTAAGGTCGCTTTCAATATGCATGAAAAATAAAGTGAACATACGTGACCGCCATAAAATTCAGTGTCCAGAATTTCAGAAAATACCTGTTTTGAGACGCGAGAAAATGGCAAAAAAGCCGAAAAGGAAGTGAGCCTTCTCACCTCGCATACTATCTTTTCATCCACTTCCGTATTCTCTTGAGGAAGAAGTTGTTCACCTATAATATGTAATCACCAATTCAATATTACATATTATCACAAACAATTAACTTTTTCTCTTTCCGTCGAGATAAATAAGAGGAACCAAAGTGAGCCCAGATCGATTACTTTCTAGGGACGTTCACGTAAAATTTCAAACTCTATTTAAAATTCCTATTTTTCGGCTGTGGGGCTCTCGGACATGCAGAATCATGATAGCAATTCCAGATTTTTGAAAATATTTTATTCAAGCGAGATCCAGGCATCCATTCTTAGCCCCGCCCCTCGTGGTGTAGTGCCAGAGAGTGGTCAGCTGGGTCATTTATTTTCGGCATGTCAACCATTGAAATTTTCAAAGAATCTTTCCACCTATTATTTTTATTCTATTTTATAGAGCATATTCTCTAATTCAGTAATTGATAACGCAAAAGGTGATTTTCAGCATACTACGTTTGAGGCGAGCTTGAATGTGAAATGGGTATACGGTATCTAGCATAGTGTAATTAATCATACACTCGAAAGAGTGAATCGCAGCTTCAATCTGTGCTTAAGAGACACATCCCGCATCAAAGAACATGGGTTTGAATGTAAAACAAAAAAATAGTTTTTAGAAGCTATTGTCAATTCGATTTTTCTAATTTTTTTACCAGACAATACTCGTATGTGGTAAAATGCATAGAATAAAAATTGGAGAGGGGCACCCTCTCAATCACCTGCTGGATAATTATTTGCAAAAATTGATAAAAATTTCAAAATTTCAAACCTGAATAATTCGTGCGTTGTCAATTCAATATTTTTCATTTTGTTTTCTAAAAATTATTTTTTTAGTTTTTAGTCCATAATCTGAAAATTGGAAAGGGGCACCCTCTAGAATTAAAGAAATGCTAGAAAAAACGAATTTACTGGGAAGATTTGAATTCCCGGGCAGTTCGACGTTCATTTCCTGGCACGTACCTCTCCCCGGATCTCAATTTTTATTTCCCGGTTTGCATGTCCCTAATTACTTTCTTTTATTTTCTAATGAGCGAATTGGGCAATATTTATACAACGTATTTCTGGTGTGGGCGGACAAAGCCCTGATATGTCGAAAGGTCAAATGGCAATTTATACACGAATCCGAGATAAGAATCAAAGAATAATAGGGTCAAGTGAGGCGCAGTCTGGAAATTTCGAAACCCAGAAAAGGGACTGCGACCGAAATACAAAAATTGGACGCACGGGAGTTCAAATCAACGTTGAAAATTGGCATTTATTATCTCGAATATTTGAAAACGCGCCTTTCCAGTTTTGTGCTTGATAGTATGTGGTGATTAAAGAAAATGTTCAGTTGAGAAATCAGAAAAATCGAAATGGGCAAACTACTCAATGCATGCACCGAAAATTGTCAGGGTGTCGTCGTTTTAACTTTTAAATTAATTAATTGGCGATTCACAGCACGCACCTTTTCAGTTAAGCTATATATACTCTCAATGGCTTATACGAGAGGGTGAAAAAAATAGAAAAATTGAATTGAACAAACCTTGCGATGTGCTCTGAACTAACTAAAACACTAAACAAAAACAAAACAACTAAGAACTCTTTCCAAATCAACGATACCGCTTTAAAATTATATGGGATATAGAATCTACTAACTTATTGTTAGCTATTGCAATATTAGCACGATTCAAGGGTGACCGAGCGAAATCATTTCACAATGAATGTGTGCACCCCTTTGTCGTTTTCCTATTTCCTCACCTGGTTGCACTCCTATCCCCCTAAATGGAGTAAGATCAATCACATCCTCTACGATCACATCCACATCCATCTTCTTCACTTGATAATCGTCGCCCATTTGGAATCTCTGGAATACACAACTATTTCCTTCTATAGATACTCCCTATCCTCACTTGAACTTGAATCATGAGATAATCAGGGAAAGTAGCCATTGAGATGCAACTGCGAGCTCCTCGAGTCTGCCATATATCATTTACATATCGGTAAAACAGAGGTAGGCACCACAATATAAAAACAGGGAACCGGGGCTTGTAATTGTCAGTACAATCACTCAACCAACCTGCTGCTTCCCCCGAAGCCCCACCCCACAAAATGAATCGTCCACATGACGACGGACTTCCACCGAAAGCTATCCAAGACTTCTATCCATTATGAATACACTTACTCCCCTTGGAGGATAAAATAATTGTAATTGTAATCAGTAGTTCTCCATAATATGCATCAAGTATACAAAAGTTATTTTATTTTACGGGTACATATGAGGTCGGTTGTGTAAGAATCGATCAAGGTCTGGCACAGCGATTTTTCAATAATTTGTGAAAGGAGGTTATTGATGGTGCTGATCATCGTAGGTAACTTCATTTGCACCATCTCGACCGATAGCGCGAGGCTGCATCTCAGTTGCTACTGTGCTACAATGGTGTTTTTAGGCACAGCTCGAGAACCGATTATCATATTCACTTGAAAATTTAACTACGTTATAATGAATGAAAGTCAAATATAATGACAATTTCCCAAATTTGTCCATGATATGATAAGGCTGATAAAACTCCTTTTTCGAATACCAGGTCGTTGCGGAACTATTCTCTTATTGGACTAGATGCGTCGATCATTTTTCATACCCATAGTGTGGGTTTTAATTTATACATATTTTTGCAATTCCCTATTTTATAATTCGGGTTTCCTGTAAGAGTGTAGGAATGCCATCCATTAGAAAAAACTTTTTGTCCCCGATTTCCATGAAACTTGGTAGGTATGTACCCTCTGGGGTCAGGAGGAGCTCCATCTACTTGGTTTGGTCAATTATCGATTTTATCGATTTTTTAGAGCTGAAACTTTGAAAGGCCATAACTACCTTCATTTTCATCGCACAGCGAGCTGAAATATACCATTGAATTCCTCTCGAAGTTCTCTACAAAAAGTCGAAAAAGCACATTATGAAAAAATTTAGTCTTCGGTCTCAAAAATCGATAAAACCGATTTTTCGACTATAAAACTAAGTTTTTCTCGAAAATTAACCGGAAACACAAAAGTTTTTTTTTCAAAAATAGTTTTTTCAAACCCATTATGAAATCACCACGTCGATCGTTTACGATATCTCTGGCCCCGGGAAGTCGTTTACTAGTAGAGCCCGAACATAGCCGATTAAATACCTTTTTGATCATAACTTGCTTCAAAATGGACGAATCAGGATTTTAAAAAAAGGGAAACGTAGCTTTCTGTCAGCTGAAAAAAAAGTTTTTACTTTAAAAAAATCATAGGACTTCCCGTTTTCAAGTTGTCCAGGGAAAACCGCTTTTTCAGCTGGATTTCTCACTTTTTGACGGCGGGAAAACGCTTTTTGCGGTTTCTACGCTTCGATAAATTTCATATTATTTATTTATTTTGATATTTTAAACACTCATTCCGAAATATTCCACATTCCGTTCGGTTGGTCCCTCATTCACCTTTCCCTTCTTCTCCGGCCGGGAGGGGGGGGGGGGGGGGGGAGAAAGGGGAGAGTGAGAGGGGAATCTCTCGTTCAAAGGAAGAATGTTGCAATCGTTCTTTGAGTGCACTCTCACCATCTTTCCCTCTCCATCCCCCTCCGAGCTATCAAAGGCGACATCTCGAGGGAGATGGGAAATTTGCTGCTGCAGCCGAAAATTAATTAACACACGAACAGGGTAGGGTCTTCCGTGATGAGCAACCTCTCTTATTAGTTTCCTGTCTGCATTGTCCTTTTCTTCCCCTTTCAATCACTCACTCTCCCCTTTCTCTCCCCCCCCCCCCCCCCCCCCCCGGCCGGAGAAGAGGGGAAAGGTGAATGAGGGACCAACCGAACGGAATGTGGAATATTTCGGAATGAGTGTTTAAAATATCAAAATAAATAAATAATATGAAATTTATCGAAGCGTAGAAACCGCAAAAAGCGTTTTCCCGCCGTCAAAAAGTGAGAAATCCAGCTGAAAAAGCGGTTTTCCCTGGACAACTTGAAAACGGGAAGTCCTATGATTTTTTTAAAGTAAAAACTTTTTTTTCAGCTGACAGAAAGCTACGTTTCCCTTTTTTTAAAATCCTGATTCGTCCATTTTGAAGCAAGTTATGATCAAAAAGGTATTTAATCGGCTATGTTCGGGCTCTACTAGTAAACGACTTCCCGGGGCCAGAGATATCGTAAACGATCGACGTGGTGATTTCATAATGGGTTTGAAAAAACTATTTTTGAAAAAAAAACTTTTGTGTTTCCGGTTAATTTTCGAGAAAAACTTAGTTTTATAGTCGAAAAATCGGTTTTATCGATTTTTGAGACCGAAGACTAAATTTTTTCATAATGTGCTTTTTCGACTTTTTGTAGAGAATTTCGAGAGGAATTCAATGGTATATTTCAGCTCGCTGTGCTGATGAAAATGAAGGTAGTTATGGCCTTTCAAAGTTTCAGCTCTAAAAAATCGATAAAATCGATAATTGACCATACCAAGTAGATGGAGCTCCTCCTGACCCCAGAGGGTACATACCTACCAAGTTTCATGGAAATCGGGGACAAAAAGTTTTTTCTAGTGGATGGCATTCCTACACTCTTACAGGAAACCCGAATTATAAAATAGGGAATTGCAAAAATATGTATAAATTAAAACCCACACTATGGGTATGAAAAATGATCGACGCATCTAGTCCAATAAGAGAATAGTTCCGCAACGACCTGGTATTCGAAAAAGGAGTTTTATCAGCCTTATCATATCATGGACAAATTTGGGAAATTGTCATTATATTTGACTTCCATTCATTATAACGTAGTTAAATTTTCAAGTGAATCGGATAATCGGTTCTCGAGCTGTGCCTAAAAACACCATTGTAGCACAGTAGCAACTGAGATGCAGCCTCGCGCTATCGGTCGAGATGGTGCAAATGAAGTTACCTACGATGATCAGCACCATCAATAACCTCTTTTCACAAATTATTGAAAAATCACTGTGCCGCCTCCTTAACATCATTGTATGATTCTTACGCAACCGGCCTCATATAACTCAACTAAAAAAAGTTCATGCGATGCGCTGAAGGATTCACAATAAATCATTTAAAAAAAAATGATAATCAATTGAATCATCATTAAGTAATACGACGTAATGATGATTCAAAAATCCGATTTTGACGCCATTTTCGCGGAAAACTCAACCAAATTTTATTCGTTATCTACAAAAGGATTGCCGTCATTTTTTCATCTGACCTCTCCAGTGATAGGCGAAGTGAATCCTTCAATTGATTCTTCTGAGAATGCAGCAGAAATACAATGGGTGAGTGGAACGGAGAAACGAAGAGCCTCTTGGTCCACGGGAATAAGACTCGTCTACAATCATTTTACAATCTACCAATACATCCACAAATGTTAATATCATTTTGGAAATACCTTAGGAATGGGAAGAGCCAGAACGAATTCTTCCTTTTCAGTGTATCGAACATGACCAGATGACTCGTCCACCAGTCTCACCTTTATCTCTCTCTCTTCAATCATAATCTAATTACTCTTCGATACCTGCTGTTTGAATCTTAGTGCTGCATTCGCATCTCCGTAGGCAATAGGAACATGAGTGGAGATCTTATCGATCAAGTGACTGAAATGACCACTCGTCTTCCTCCTCCCTTCCTCCCCCCCCCCCCTCCTCCTCACCGCAGGTACTCCTCCGCATCTTGTTGTCTACAAGTAGAGAACTCAATGTGTCCTTTTCCCACAACCTTTCTAAATTGAGTAGGCTTAACTCCGTTATATTCGTTGTTGGGAGGAGGCTGCAATCACCAAATTTAAGTTAATCATAACAATAAATTTCGGCGAAAATCGTTACCTTAGAAAAATTTCCGTTGGCAAGGGAAGAAAATAGTTTTGCCATTTGACCAGGAATTGATTCATTCATCTCACAAGGATCAATGTCATTCATAATAACAGGAGCATTCTTTCCAAGAATATTCACATAGTCAGGAATAGAAAGTAGAGCTTGAATGACCTGAGAGAGAAGGCCATCCCATTAATCAGTTACCGATACTCCCTTATCACTTTTTATCAGTTTTTTTCCCTGTATGTCTGTCACATTCATTGATTGATTGAAGCGAATGAAAAGTTATTCATGAATGAATTAAAATAATGAGAAAAACGCACAAAAACGGAAATTTCAATCAGAACAAGAGAAAAATCATAACGCAGAAATTCAAGAATTTCAGTGTAAAAATACAAAAATCTGGAAATCAGTTGCGCTGTACAAACGTTGGTGTGCCTCGAGAATACGGTTGCCAGTGAGGAAAACTTTGAGGATGTGTCGGGGAAAAGTTGAAGTGTATTATTATTCGTATACTTACAGAGTTAATGTAACAACTGGATCCAATGTTCACGATTCCAGTGTGAAGAGGTCCAAAAACAGTCTCCAAGTTCTCTCCATCCTCTTGACATCGAGCCCATTCCCATTTCTAAAGATATTAAATATACGTTTGAAAATCGTGTATTGAAAAGTAGCAGACCGTTTAAGGGTATTAGGTGAAAGCAATGACACCCAGAAACAATTTCTCTCAAATAATGACATTTTACCTGATTCATATCCAATTCTAGTTCCACAGTACTTTTCTCACTCTTTTTCATTTCTTTCATTTTCAATCCGAAATGGGCAAGATGCTTCTCTAGATTTGGATTGGCCACAGCATCATCTTCATCATATGAATAAACATCTGCCACTCCGGACTCTTCGATCGTCCCCAATTTCACCTTAAACAATCAAGATATCACATTCACCGAGTTACGATTGCATATTCGTCTAGCTACTGCGTCTAGCTAAAGATATTGCGCACTATCGTTGACTGAAAGGTATCACAGAAACAAAAACATTTGGACAGGGACATGACACTACTATAGATCTAATTCGGAAGAGTTCGGACAAGCAAATGTAAGCGAATGGCCATATTGGAAATGCCTACATCGTCCGTTTTTTTTATCTGTCTTAATATAATAACTACTAATTTTTCAATTTTCAAGCCCTTGAAAAGCACACTTTTGTAACCGGCTGGTAATCAGACCACTATATTTCTAGCCGAGTCAGTTATCAAACCGAAATAAATTCATGATCCCCGGTTGGTAATGAAGATTGAAAAGGAACGCAACAATTCACAAGGCGGCTTTTCATTCGCAGCTATAAGCACACATAATATGCTCTCACTCAAAATTACAAATCCAAAAAAAAAATCAAAATTTTAAATAGTCACAAAAGAAGCAAAGAGAAGAAATCATAATAATATAATTATATTAAAGAAGAAATTGACCAAATTGACATTAGAATAGGGAGGGCAGCGGCGAACTTTTAAAGGCATTAAATAAATATCCTGTTATGCTCGACCTATGCATTCGATAGTGCCTAATCATAATATAAAAATAAAATTTTTAAAAAATGAGCGAAAACAATAATTATGTTAATTTAAAAAATAACAAACGAAAATGCCTACCTACCGTACTCTTTAGGATTCCTCGAGTTTGCGCTAGGACACATTTATTATTTAGCATTTTCCTTTTTATATTTTATTGTAATTGCTTAAAAATATATAAATATTTTATGATTGTGAACATGATCTGAGTGTCTAAAACATAAATTTGTAAACAGAAATAACAGAAAAGCTATTATTATGCTTATATTAGTCAATCGTGCGTACATGTGGATTCAACCCAAGTTTCCGGTATCTCCGACAGAGAATTTTCCCGACATCTACCAATGAGGGGGAGGGCTTGGGCATAAGTGATGATATAAAAGTGGTTTTGTTCGGGGGGAAGGTCTAGTATCGGAAGGGAAGAGCGAAAACATCGGAAAATCGAGGGCGTGGGGAGAACTCAGGACAATCAAGCGAAGGTTTCGGTACCTCCGGCAGAAAATTAAGGCGATAGCTGGCAACGGGGGGAAGGGGGAGAGTATAGGCCATGATTTCAGAGCGGTTTGGTAGAGGAGGGAAGGCCGGGTATGGAGAGGGTAGTTCGACAATCTCGAAAAACTGACGTGCATTTGCGAATTCGCGACAAAGAATCGATGGTTTCGGTACCTCCGACATACAATTTCCGGGAAAGGAAGTAACGGGGGGATGGGGGAGGTCCCAGGCGATGATTTCAGAGTGGTTTCTTAGAGGGGGAAGGCCAAATGTAGGAACGGGAAAGCGAAATCGAAAAAAAATTAAAAGCCAAAATTTGAAAAGTGTTCATATTTACAAAAAATCAAGGGAATTAGCGCAGACTAAGTGGCGTATGCGATAGTTGTGACCTGTGAAAGTTATTTGCTAGCGAGAAAATAGTAATTAAATTGAAAAATGGTCAATAAATAAATAATTTAAAGACGGCTAAAAAATAAAATCAATATTCGATTCGCTCGAAAAAAGTTGCTAGCATACTGTATCGCGTTTCGCATCGGGAACATACGCTGCCCTCCCCACATTAGAATAGCCAAAAAATCCCCCCCCCCACCGTTATAAAAAAAAACTTGCTCCCGTTATGAGAACAGGCATACGCATTAACTGTTATTCCTTTGAAATAGCATAAATAATATTTACCTTTTCACGTCAAGTACTATTATAGTTTTTCATATTTCGTGCAATGTAAATTATACTTACGACTAGAGGAAAGTGCTTCTCTTCATAATACATCTTCATGTGATTGTTCCCTCTAGAACGGACACCATCTCCAATGATTTGAGATCGACCACACCTGCAATAACAGAGACATCCACATTCAACACACCTTTACTCCTCAAACTTACCCCTACACAATACCAATATAATGTAGGGAGCTCCAAAATATATCTGTACAATGGGACTTTGGGTGTTGTTAGGGCATGCCTAGAGGTATCCAAACTGATGTTAACTAATTTTGGGACTTTTGTTACCATCCCATTCCCAGGTGGATTCACTCGTGACAGGCGTCATATTTCACCTCAATCCTTCCCTTTCTCTCATATCATTAAATATAAACGACACACGGAAGACGTGTGAATGAGGGGAAAAGTCGCGTGTTTGAATCAAATCTTTCTACAAATGACTTATATCGAATATATCGAATATATTTCGATAGTTTGTTTGTGCACATGATTCGGCATGAGCCCTCTTTCATTATCGACTGAGCCGAATTTTTTTAGACCCCGCGGAAAAATTCAGCCAAAAAAGTCTGCTTCTCATTCAATTTTTACTTCTTTCCTTTCACGTGGTCAAGCACTGCTGGGCCCCTAATCTACTGTAATTTTCGGGTCAACGGAGTCAGTTGGTTTCCCAATCCGCAGTTTCTCGCCGCTATCACATGAACAAATTTGTTGGCATTGAGGACCCCGGGAAACTAAGACGTCGAGGCTCATCAGTGTGTTCAATTCACAATGGTTATTCCTAGAGAGAGAGAGGGAGAGAGATCAATCAATAATAACAAGTCATCAAAAAGAATCGCAATTCTCAAGACTCATAAGGGAATGATAACTGGCCTCGCTAAAATAATGGAACGACACCGAAGGGACATAGAAGTGGACCCGTGGACGACCCATTTCCGTTTTCAGAACGCCACCATTATTTTGTAGTTTGCGTGTGATTTAGTGCATGTCTCTGTCATCGGTACTTGTCTTCCTCTCAGGGATGGAGCAGTGTCTATCACTTTCTGCACCATGTCCACTGCTGTGCACGAATGGGTGATAACATATCAAAAACGGACGTTTCACAAATTTTTGTTTCAGAAAGTGAAGTTTCAAAAATTTATAAAGCAATTTTTTTCAATTTACAAATTAACAATAATTAACAAGGGCTGCATATTATCAAAAAAAATCTGAAACGTCGCTTTCTGAAAATGGATTTCTCATGTGTAATTTCTCATTTTATTTTTCTAAATTGAGTTTTTCTGAGTCGGTGATTTCTCATGTTATTTTTCCGGAACATCTTATCACCCACCAATGTCCTAGCTTTTTGGGTTGCGGACCGGCGGTGTGGTTTTCGTAAAAAAAATTCTGCGCAGTGTTAACTTTTTCCACTGCGGATCCCCCATCAATGACAAAACATTCTTTGCTTTGTTTACGAGCAAACTTTAAAATATGAAACATGCATACAATTTTACATGAAAAGATTCAATTTTAGCTTTTTTTAGGGAAAACCACTACGCATACCCTCTTAATGCCTGCGCAATTTATGAATACATCATTTTGATCAGAGTGATGCGCGAAACAGATTTCGTACACGTGCTAACACGGATTTTTACGTGTATTTTCATCACATGAAGTACCAAAAAAAGAATACATAACAAAAAAATATATATCGAAGTATTGCCTCCTGTACCAACCGAATAGCACCATCAGTAAGGTTGAGCCACAGATTCTCCGAGAGATCGCACGTTTCCACGTCGCACTTCCATCCACTCATAGGCAGCTAAATAATATGAATTCCCGTCAAACTTCTACGATTCTCTCCCAAACGGTATCTTATCAAACGTTTTATAATCTTGTTCACTTACCACGGGAGGGTTATCGATCTGTTTAAGGTTCACGTGCTTTGTCACTTGTTTCATTTCTCCATCCCACGCATTCGATGCCCCCTTCAAATAAATGATCATAATACCATTGTGTATTTGTTAAAGCCATGTTGTGAACACAGATGAGGTGGCACGTTTCGCTTAGTATCTTGAAACGACTAAGGAATCGGTGAAACCTTCGAAACTACCAAGATGGAACTGTTAACTCCCATTTTGGGTATAAAAACTGCTCACAAGATGCGCAAGCGATCAACTTACATTATCAGCCTTTGAAAACTAATACATATTTAATGGCTGATTGATTTTATATTATTTTTGAACGACCAGAGCCGTGGGCAGAGCCGGTGAAAAGTCTCCATGTTAGCACAAAAAAAAACAAAAGATATCGGTGATTACTCAAATATTTATTTGTTTTCATAGTTCATTTGGTCAAGTGGAATGTCCCCTACAACTATTGGTTGCCGAATCCTCAATTAATTGTATATTAGCTCTGAATACACCAAAAGATTGAATTTTACGCTATGAGCTAACACTGAAAGATCTCTCCTAATACTGAATCAAATCCTTTGTTCTTTGGCTTAAACCATTTCGGATGCCCGGTGCTTTTCGGAACTTTTGATTGCCAAAAAATTAAATATTAGGGCGAATAAACGAAATCGCGTAAAATTGCGCGAAACGTCGCCACTATTCGAGCACTCGCGACGCGTCGCTGCAAAAAGACCGGGCTGCTGTCTGATGGGCAACGGGCTGTGAGAATATACATTATTATTTTACTCGTTGTGCACGAAACACTTAGCATCATAGGTGCCCACGGAGAGTGTCCGGGGTAGGTGGTGGGGTAGGGTGTACTCCCCTACCATGGTTTAGGTCATGGTGGATTTTATCCCTTCAAACGTATATCAAAGTGTGTTCTACAGTATACCATTATCGATTTTTGGCTACCGTAACCCAGTTCGGTGAGTCAAACTTTTGCCAAATTGTCTGGAATCGATCAGGAAGTGATTCTACCGTAATCTATCGTATCCCGAATACAGTAACCGCTGTTGGGTCGCGCGAACCGGCTTTTTTCAAAATGTGTCTAAAAATCGGTACGTTGGATATTTCTGGAAAATTATTAAAATATGAATATGGATACGGTAGATTAATGTAGATTACGGTGGAATCACTTCCTGATAAGTTCCCACATGGCCTAAACCATAAACTCCTATACATGGGTAGGGGAGTGTCCCGAGCATCTATACTTAGCATATAGCGGCACTAGGTCGGATGAGAACTTAGAGAACATATTGCGTAATAGTTTTAGTACTTAGAGAACATATTGCGTAATAGTTTCATCAGAACCTAGTGCCCATAGTGGCATCGCCCTAATTACATGTTGTTACTCCATAGGGCTCCTGAGAATAGCTTCGTAATTTAGGGAGCGTAGTTGAAGTTATGTTTGCCGTTTTGCATGCCATAAAAAATGCTGACTTTCGAGTCTTCCATGATCTGTGAAATGATTTGAAGAAAAAAACATTATATGTCCCAAAATTGTATGGACTAGTAGTGTTGTGCGTTGCTGACATGAGATCCTCTCTACTACTCATTTCATTCTACAGGGCGCGGAATAACAGGGGGGGGGGGGTCCTTTCTGTCGCTTAAAAGTCACAAAATATTTCATAATATTTTAATCAGCTTCAGAAGCAAATATGACAGCTGCGCATCAGTTTAGCCTAAGCCTATAGCATATCTTCCGAAAAATCTTCTCAGAATTTATCGAATGACCTCGAGAAAAGTTAGCATGACAACAAAATAAAGTTATACCAGCAGTACAGACAAAATTCTCCATAGTTTTGGGATATTTAATCTCTTTTCCTCACATCTCATAAATAATGGAAGATACAGCTCTTCAAAGTCAGCATTTTTTCTGCAATAGGTCGTTTCATGACCTACAAATCTATCCAAGAAATTAGCGAGAAATGGCACAGAGCTCTTTGCAAGATCATTCTTTGACGATCCTTTTGTTCATTGCTCGAGCGCAACGCGCGGAATGATCGCTCGAGTGGATTTTACTTTCCCTCCCCTCTCCTCATTATAAAGCGAGGGCAGTTTTTTCAAACATTCAAGCACTATCGAGCAGTGTGATCGCATTATCTTATCTTTTGATTATATTTACCGACATGATCCAATCACTGCCTATTATATTCCCCTTAAGGGATATCACTCACAATCAATCATAAGTATTCGCTCATTTTTGGAAAAAAGTAATGTCTTCATACTTTTTTTGCGCGGCACATTAAACATATTTGAATTGAAATATATTGTATAAGACGAAATCCAGGATCTTTACTGTGCATTCATTGATTATCAACAGAAAAAGGGAAATAAATTCATACGAGAGCTTGAGCTGTTCGTTCGAGAGGCTCGTAAACTACACGGAAAAATAAGTTCACTGGCATGTACTCTCCAAGTCTATTGCGAGTCTGTAGATAGTTCGAACTTTGGTACTTTTAATAGCCCCTCCCTCTCTCAAATTATTTGTTCTCTTAAGTATCGACAGTACCAGTCATGGATCATTCTTCACACAGATAAAGTCTACACTTGCATGTGACCAGGGAGTCTATCGTTTCAAACTATTTGTGACAAGCTGATTGCTCACTTGAAGTAATTCGAGTCTCTCCGCACTTGTGGTTGTTGCAATACGGTCGCAAGCAACGCCAATAGGATGAGAGGACAGCAGATTGATGGGAATACGAGTTGCCAACCGAGGAAAAATCACAAGATAATATTCGTCTTCTACCTCCATTCTCAAACAGTCCATTGCATCTCAAAATTATTTTAGCATGTGAAGCTTACTTTTCATTGCAGAAACCTTCGTCGATTCCAATAGCGAGGCGCTTTATCTGAAATAGTATAATATGTAAACTTGATTATTTCAAAGATAAGCCACAAAAAAGTGAATAAATTACCTTCTCACGAGGTTCCTCGGTTTCATCCCTAGTCTTTTTACTTTTTAGCTGAAGGAATACGTTGCGACCTCTTCTCTCTGCCATTTCTCTCATATGATGCTCGCAGAAAGCAGTGAATGTCTTCAAACATATATAAAGGCCTCCTAAAAATGAAGCATGTATGCTATATATATATATTTTAAAATCATACCTGGGTGGTATGGAGATGTGTAACAGAACATACACTCATCTTTGAAGATCTTGCTTTCGTGATTAGGAATTGAATACGCAGAAACATCCACGTCTTTCAGAAGTTCAAGAGCCAATGCCACATTTTCAATCGGCGCTTCCCCACAATCAACACTTACGACGTCCGTCATATGCACTATTGGAATATAAAATAATTAAAACGCAGCCTTTCTATACAAAAAATATTAGATAAAAGAGCGGAGACAAGATCTCGCGAGAGTGACATAGTATATTCAAAAAAGATCTCACGATGAGAATAGATAGTGGTAGACTCGCGTACGCGTACGTAGCAAAACCAGCCGGTACAGTACTTTTCGGAATTCTCACCTGCGTGTATGCGCACGCTAAGCGGTTATTTAAAACCAACATTAATCTCAAATTTATCTCATATCGTTGTAATTATTTAATAAGCATTGATTCATCAATTTCAATAAAAGGTAGCATTTTTGAATGGTATTGACGATAACACGAGATATCTTTTGCCAAAATTTGAAACATCTTTGGCCTTACACGGATTTACCATTCAGTCGGAGAATATACTGTACTAATGTAAGTACAGTATACTGGTTTGGAAGCACAGCATGACACCGGACATTCTGTCACATCGTGATTTGAGTTGACTCCTAGCCCCGCTAGTGGTGTAGTGCCAGCGATTGAACGGTTCGCTGTTTCATGATCTTTTTCAACGTATTTTAGAATTTTCTTGTGTTTTGCTAGGAGCGCTGTGAATTGGCTAGGCCTTTTAATTTGCAAATTTGGTTGTGGTGGTTTCAAGCCTGAAAGCTAGGCTCTAGGGTTGTAGGTTCGGTATCGGCAATCCCGTGCAACCCTGGTTGGGCGATATGTAATTACACGTAAAGAGAGTGCCCAAATCCCGCACCCTTTCTTTCTCCAGCCTTCCTCTCTTTGTCCTCTCCTTTTTGAAGTGGAGGAATTTGGGATCCTCTTTGAATATCGCTTCTCTCGATAAGGAAACCGATCTCGAACCACGGCAACCCTACTAGACTATCAGCCTTCCTGTTATTATCATAATTTAATTCCCTGTAGTTTGAAGCTTCGTTTGAATATATTTGATTTATAAAATAATATAATTCTTGAGGTTATAGAGTCTCTACATGATTATGGAGAATTTGTAAATGCATCTAGCTAATTCGTCAGCTTCGAGTACGATGTTTCTAAAGAACGCAATAGAGAAGATTTTCGCTGAAAAGGATATTCGAAGGAAGGAGAATGCAGAACTGAGAAAAGCTTGTGAATCTACACTCGGTATGATCATCACCTATTTTGTTCAATTTTTAACTAGTAATATTTCTTTTTTAAGAACAGTTGAAATCCTTGATTGGCGATAATGGAGTGTCGAACGTAATTCTTCCGGATACGAATGTTTCTGTTAATGCAGAAAATTTTTTGCTCCCATTTGAGTTAGCATGTAGATCAAAATCTCCAAAAATTGTATACACCGCCCTTGACTGTCTTCAAGTAATTTTTCACTGGTGTATATATGTTATTTTTCTATTTTAGAAGCTGGTATCATATGGGCATATCACGGGTACTGCAGTAGACAAGACAAGCCCTGGCAGAAGTGTAACAGATAGAATCGTCTCAATCATTTGTTCTTCCTTTGAGAGGGATCAGGCTGATGAAACTGTTCTTCTACAGATCCTCAAGGTAACTTATTTTATTATGTAATAATCAATTGTACACGATGAACAGGCAATTCTGGCTGTTGTGCTAAACAATGAATGTCCACCTCACGAAAAATCTCTCCTTGATGCTGTGAGTATTATTTTTAAAATTAAACTTATAAAAGAAACTATTACATTAAATGTTTCACTTGATCGAAAGCGATATGTTAAATATAATTTTTGAGGTTCGCGTTTGCTTCACAATTTTTCTAGTCACCAAATCACCGATTAATGAAGCAACTGCGAGGGGAAGTTTATCTCAAGTGAGTAAAACATTATCCTTCTTGAAATAATAGAATGATTTGTGTATATTGGCGGTACTGCCGCATTCCAAAATTCGAGTTTATTGTGAAATTCGAACAATGAATCTGTGCTTCTAAAAAATTAATAATTTTTGAATCATTCATCATTTGCAACTGTGGTTGAAAAATATCTGAGACCACTATGCATTCGTCTATAGATCCATTTACTGTCATAATAATGATATTTTTAACTTTATTTTAAAACTTTAATTGCCTATGACTTTAAGATGAAAAACAACAACAACAGCTTAGAAATATAATTGAACTACTTTATCAGGTTATGAACGCAGTATTCTCTCGAATGGAGAATATGGGAGAGGAGAAAGATGACGAGCGAATAGTTAAAGACGTTATGGAAACAATAGTTGGGAGAATCACAAATGACACGGTGCAAAATGAAATCAATTAATTTATAATTGTATTTTTAAATAGAAATCGAATGGAGAGACAATGTCGATTCATGACAGTGAATTCTCATCGGAAGTTTATCAATTTGCGAATATCTATCAGAACGATGCATTTCTCGTATTTAGAGCGTTATGTGTTCTCTCACAGAAGGAGGATGGAGATCATAACGATCCTAAGTAAGTATTTCCTATGTTGTTGCTTTCACACGTGTTACGAAAAAGTGTGCGCTAATGGAGCGATAATCATAAGATGAGCTAACAACAGTTTATACGGAAAGTGCGAACGAGTGAGAGAATGAGAAGAAGAAATAAATAAATAAAGTAAGCATAGTGTAGATGGTAGTGCTCTACTATTTCTCTAGGCTAGACACGTGGATCCTATTTATGGTGCATATCAGAGTTGACGATTCACTATTTGAAGGGATACTCACCTTCGATCCAAGACATTCGCACTTGAAATGCTTCTCCTTGTTCTTCAGAATTCAGGGCCTGTGCTCCAGGTATCTCCACTTATCCATAAAAAAACTCATAACGTTAGCTATATGAATATGAATGAAACAGGGGTGGGCGGAGGTCCACTGCTTTGTGAAATATTTCTTAACAGGCCGTTTGCGAGAGAATCGGACAAATGCGTGTGGCACAGCTAAAAATTAGTAATACATTGTCTGTTGTTTTCTGTTGTCGTGGGTGGTGATGTGCATTCTTATATTTCATGTTAGTCTCCCTCCTCCTGGTTCACACCTAGAAACGATTTTGATCATTTGAAGACTATTTTCATCAGGGGAATGGACGAAATATCATTCATTCCTCACAAATTATATGAAGTGGAGCTGTCAAAGGAAATTTTTGTTGTAAAAAACCCACAAATGATAAAAAAAGGGATTACTCTATAAATGGCACTAGCACCTCATTTTAAAGAGCTCGATAGTTCCATAGATTGTTAATTTTTTGGAGGTGTTTTACCTACATGTTTGAGTTATTCATCATCTAGCACCGGACTTTTATCATTTCTATTTTGCACAAATCGATAGAGCTTGGAATAATAGGTGGGGTGACTCTTATGCGGTATTTAAATCATGGAAAAGTAGATGGAACAGTAGCAAGCAGTGTTAATTTGCAGGTAGGGACGGCGACGATGTTTACAGATGATCAAAACAATTCACAAGTTTATGTACAAACGGAAGCTTACCTTACCCCATTTCATGTTTACAATTTAGTTTTTCAAAAAAAAGTCAAAAATAAAGAGAAAAACAGCAAAATAAGGAGGTACGAAACCCGACGTTTTGAGTTCAAGCGGAGCGCATCGCGTGTCATGTTTATTACAGCAAACTGAGTGGGAATCGTGAACTGATTTTTATTAAGTATTTTAATGTCCTTGATCCTCCTTGATCAAATCCTTGATCCTACTTCTCCCCGCATCAATTGACGCATTTTTGTCGAAGGGCATGGCAGAAAATGTCCTCCAGACAGTTGGTTGTCGAGTGTAAGGCACGAGAGAGAGCGAACAATCACTGTTTTATCTCCAGACGAGAGTGAGTGAAAAGGGGGAACCCGGCCTTTATATAGGCCGGGACGAGCGAGCGCTCGTAGAGGGAAATGAGGTGAGGGATCAATGTCTCTTCATTGCATTTCTTCTAATCCTTCATTGTCATTCTTGTAAACCAATTGTTGATCTTGTTGACGCGTAGTCGACGTGTTCTAAATGTAGATCAGCGCTCTCTCCCTTCTCTACCCAACTCCTCCCCCTAGTGATCAACTTCAGTGTCACTAGACATTTATAACTTAGATCTCCTAAGGGTGTGGGAGAGATGAGAGGCGGCTTCGCAAATGACAAGAAGTCTTGGAAGTTCGGCAGAGCCTACGTCTTCCAACATCAGATTTTCGGTTCCTTGGGGGACTGTCTACCTCCACCGATGCTTCTGAATGAGCTAAAATTAGAAACAAGTTTATGCTCTGACTCTATTGCTCTGTGGCTAGCGAATCTGTCTCAGTAGAGCTTGTATATTAGAAACGAGTTTATGCTCTGACTCTAGTGCACTGTGGCTAGCGAATCTGTCTCAGTAGAGCTTGTATATTAGAAACGAGTTTATGCTCTAACTCTATAGCATATATGGCTAAGGAATTGGTCTCAGTAGAGCTTACAATACTAGACTAGAGGGCGTCCTCCCCAGCGTGCTATACGCTGAAGACTCTCTGTCTTTACCTCAGATTTTACTGGGTCTCACGACTTTTAGTCGCTAATATGGAAAATAGGAAAACAGTCAAAGCGAAGTTCAGGGAGGCGGAGCTATACTCTAATGGGCGTAGGATGATCAGTCCCACTCAAACACCTTTAACTTCTGCCGCCCTTTGGATTCCGTGGCGGTAGACTGATCCTAGATCCATTTCGAATTTCTGGATCGACTCTCTTCCCCAAATTGAGGGTGATGGTATATTCAGGACGAACAATCTTGTAAGGATCTGCTTGGATCCCCACTCTACCTCAGTCTGCAGCACACCTCGGAATCTGAGCAGCTGGCCACCGTAAGCCTTTGCTGCACGGTGTGTATCCTGTAGACTGGGACTGCCCAGGGCTTTCCACGTCTGGTAGCCTATGACTGACACTGCAGAGCCTGTATCCAGCTCAAACTCGATGGGAGTCGTGCCAATCCCTGCCTGAATGAGGCATTTGGGCGGAACAACCTCGGGTATCAGCTCCACAGCGTGCACTTCAATGTGGTCGATGTCGTACTCGTAAAGACTGGCCTCATCTTCACTGACGACATTTGCCGACTCATCATTCAAGCCATTGTATCTGCAGTCATCGGTACTGTGACCATGCGACTTACTGATGTGGCAGAACTGCTGGTGCTGGGAGCGAGCCCTTGGATGCTCTCTTTGATTGTGTCCTGATCTGGAGTTGCGTGTTCGGTGATTAGGATGCTCACCTCTATCACGCACAGTGTATACCGTGTCCAGTCCGGTACGGTGGAGCTCGGCTCCACGTCCTGCTCTCTCGTGCGCTTCGACCAATGCGAGTAATTGAGACGAGTCTTTGCCCGTCTGTTCGATCAACTTCATTCTAGTGTCATTTGACCGTACACCTGAGATGAATGCGAGAGCAATGAATGCATCTCTAACATCTGTAATCTTATCGAACTCGCACGACCTAGCTGCACATTGTAGTTCCGCTAGGAACTCAGCTAGATTTTGAGTAGTTTTCTGAGTCAGCTGGGTCAATTTAAACCTTTCGGACATCACCAGTGTTTTTGGTTGGAACCTAGCTGTCATAGCTTCTTTCAACTGCTCATAAGTGTACTCTTCTAGCTCCTTACCGGGTAACAAACCTTCCAGAATACCGTAGTTCACGTCACCGATTTCGTCAAGTAACACGTACTTCTTCGATTCATCGGGTACGTTGCGTAGTTTCATGAAGTTCTCGAAACGTTTCAACCATATTCTCCATTCACTGTTTGGAATGTAAGCACCGGGAGGTTTACCTTGGTAGGGCGCTACTCCTACCACAGTAACCTGCGGTTTCACGTCTTGATTGACGTGGCTCACTTCATCGATTTGAAATATATCGTAAGCTGAGTGAGCGTAATCAGCATTTATCTGAGCTGTCTGAAAGTCTTTCTCGAAAAAGTCGGCTTTTTGGCTGGACTGATTTTGCCTGGACTTATCGTCGGGCTGCCTGGACATATTGTCGGGCGGGTGTTTCGACCCATGATTTTGCCTGGACTTATCGTCGGGCGGGAGTTTCGTCCCATGGTTTTGCCTGGACATATTGTCGGGCGGGAGTTTCGTCCCATGGTTTTGCCTGGACATATTGTCGGGCGGGAGTTTCGTCCCATGGTTTTGCCTGGACATATTGTCGGGCGGGAGTTTCGTCCCATGATTTTGCCTGGACATATTGTCGGGCGGGAGTTTCGTCCCATGGTCTCTGGACCCTTCCATAGGAGAAACTTGCTCTGGGGTATCCGAACTATTGGATACCCGAGATGGGGTCTTCTCCTTGGGTACGGTAGGGGTCAGGGAGGTATACCGACTCTCCAATACTGCGGGAGTGGTCATCCTCGAAGATCCCAAAGACGTAGTAGAAGACTCGAGACGCTCGGTGCTGTGGTTGCTCATTGGTGACGGTAGTATCTGATATTGACTAGTGTAGTCTTGGTTACGGTAGAGGGGTACTGACTTTCAAAGTGGAACACTACAGTAACTCAGAGGGTTCACTCAGGGGTAAACCTTGGATACTACAGAACTCTGATTCGAAATTGGAGATCTAATCTCCAGTCAGGCTACAGTAATCCGAAAGTGGGGGTATCGGGGTATCGATCCAAACGACCTTCGGTTACTGTAGATCCTCCGCGTGCTCCGAAGACTGAACGCCAGTTGGTTGTCGAGTGTAAGGCACGAGAGAGAGCGAACAATCACTGTTTTATCTCCAGACGAGAGTGAGTGAAAAGGGGGAACCCGGCTTTTATATAGGCCGGGACGAGCGAGCGCTCGTAGAGGGAAATGAGGTGAGGGATCAATGTCTCTTCATTGCATATCTTCTAATCCTTCATTGTCATTCTTGTAAACCAATTGTTGATCTTGTTGACGCGTAGTCGACGTGTTCTAAATGTAGATCAGCGCTCTCTCCCTTCTCTACCCAACTCAGACGATCGATAAAGGTACTCAAAGCTAAAGTTCATAGCTCAAGGGCTTAACTACTGTATTCGCGATGTGTCATGAACGTTACTTATTTTCGAAATTCATTTACTCAAAATCTGCCTAGAGATTCTTTTCAATATTTTCACAATACTTACGAACCGTCATCCTAAAATTATCATAAAAAAATAATAAAGAATCTCTAGGCAGTTTTTGAGAAATTCCATAAAATGCATAATCACAACGTTAATTTGCCGAACTTTGCAGACCTCATTCTCTTAAATTTTAGTGTTATCCTCTTTTCTGTTTTCATAATCATTTTTTGTGCATCTGAATCTATAAATACCAATAGAAATATGAAACAAATATTAGTTTTGAAAACACTCCATTTTTTGCACGGCATCGTACCACTTCCTGTTTGCCTCTTTAAATATCCTGTCATTTTTAATATGCACTTTTTATTATCCTTTATCAATTACACTAAATAAAATAGAACAAATTATGTGATATTTATTTTTAAATGACAAAATAAAAATAGGCATGAAATTTGAAAGAAGATTACGGTAGATTGGAAAGAAAAACGTCGGAGGGTGTAGTCCAATAATCCGTACTCAAAAATTCGCGTCGCCGTCCGTATTTGCAGACACGGAAAAGTGTAAAAGTAGCGCACGTTTGAATTCCCGCATTTTGCGTAACTCAGCTTCCCATGGTCCGATTGACTCAAAAATTGAAATATAAGCTTGTTATGACGCCTATAGATCACCGTTAAACATACCTGAGTACTTTTGTACTTAAGTACGCGGCCACCCGTAGAAAAAAAAATCAAAATTTAGAAAAATGTAGGCTACCCTTAAGAAAAATTTTCTGTGGATTTTGTGCAAAATATGTCGGTTTTGAGTAGGGTTGGCTAAACGGTAACGGGGGTAACGGACCGTAACGAGGGAGGGAGAGGTAGCGGACCGCTTCCCCCCGCTACGTTTCGGGGAAGGGAAGAGAGGTCGAAGCTCCGCCCCTTTCTTTCGCCGTGCGCTACCCTCTCCCTCCCTCGTAGCGGACCGTTACCCCGAAATGCCAACCCTAGTTTTGAGATGAATAGGTCGGCTACCCGTAGAAAAAAATCCGAGTTACTTGCGGCTACCCGTTCGTAAAGGTAGCAAAAATTCCAAGTACATTCTTGGCACAGGTATGCCGTTAAAATTTGGTGGCGATTTGATCACGGGGAGCTGAGTTACGTGAAATGCGGGAACTCAAACTTGTGCTACTCAAACGTGTGCTTTTCCATGTCTGAAAATTAACACTACTTGCTACTTTTCCAAGATTTTAATACATCATTAGAAAAATTTTTGCCTAGAAAAGCACCAGGGCCGAAATATTAGTGATCAAAATGTGAGCTCCTGGAAACGGACCCGTTGGACCGCTCCATTAAAATATGTGTACGATGGGATTTGCAGAGATGTTATGACAATCTTACTAGAGGTGCCCAAAACTCATATTAACTCATTTTAAGATTTTTGCTCAATTCCCATGCGCAGCTCGATTCTCTTGTGACAGGCGTGATATGTAACGGTTTCCTTTTCCTGGACTGAATTTCAGTCCTCATGATTGATTAATGAATATTTAATGATTGCAGACAAGTCCTCCATTCATCAATTTAATCAAGAGATCTTTATGCGTAACACTGTCTAATAATGCAGTGTCACCAATTGTAGCTGTATTCGAGAAGACACTCGCAATATTCGTAGAATTGCTTGATAAAATGAAGCACCATCTGAAGCTTCAGATAGAGGTATCATCCTTTTATTTCTTCTTTCTTCCTCTTTCTTCCTCTTCATCTCTTCTTGTAAGGTATTCTTCAAAGAGATGATTCTCTCTATGCTCGATTCTCCTTCTTGTTCTTTCGAACACAAATGGGTGCTCCTCAATACAGTCTCCAAGGTTGTATGTGCTCCGCAAGTCAGTTTACAACTTATTTACTATCTCTATTTAGAGCGTCGTATTATAAAGTCCTAATGATTTAAACGTGAGCCACGTAAGAACCATATGAGGCCGATCGCGTAAATTTCGAACAATTTCGGAGGGGTCTGACACAATCTAAAAAATGGAATTCTACTTCAGTCTGTGATTGGGGGTTATCGAACACGATGATGGCGAAAGTCATTTTCATTTTGCTGGAAAATGTTCCGCAGGATTCGACGACGTCACGTCGAAATACGATTTTGATGATTTTTCTCAGCGATTATTAATGCTAAATTCACGTTTGTATTGCTAGTTTGGCTTCTGGGGTCAGATTAACTGGCGATCGCGCTTAAAGTTACCTAACCAGGACAAATTATCGTTTGAATGCGCGCGAAAACCGCATCCGCAAGCTAGCGACCAACCAAAGAATGACTTTATTTTTAATTGAATTAAATAATTTATTGAATTAAGTTTATTCGTTAATTTTTATTTCATTACTGAATATGGGAAGACAAATGCGGAGTCGGTGAACCGCAGAAAGTGAAAGTGGGCGGAGTCACAGCGATAAACAATTAAGTCTCCTATTCCGATTTGAGTTGCGCGCGGGCCTGATGATCAATCCCAACACAAACCCGATTTTCTAAGCCGTTTTTTAGGGCTATTATCGATTTTTTGTCTTTTTTTAATTGCGCGAACAGTACTAATTCGACCATTCTCTATCCGATGAGCAAATAAAAATAGGGGGTCAAAATCGTCCTTGCTGGGTAACTTTAACTACTAACTACTATAGTTTCTATAATTTAATAAAGTTACTGTGAAAAATGAAACTACTTCCAGTGTTTCATTTTTCACAGTAACTTTAGCAACAAGAATAGATCGGATCGGAATAACAAGTAGATCGTAAAACCTTTTTTTTCTTTTTTTTCTCTCTGTTTGAGAGAAGTAAAGTAATTCGATCAAAAACAATATTTGAGCTATTGTGAATAAATAAAATCGATTTGCATTGTGAACCCATTACTTGAAAATGATGGAGCGGAATATGGCTATCCTGTATGCAATTGTCTCATTTAAGGTATTAGTGGATCTATTCGTGAATTACGACTGCGATATGACCTGCCACAATGTATTCGCATCCCTGGTAGATGTAATATCCAAGAGTGCTCGTTTGCCTATTTCGGAGATTTCACCACAGAAAGAAAGGGATAGAGAAATGAGATTACTCGGATTGTCGTGTCTAGTGGAAATGATGAAAGGACAAGTGGAATGGTATCTCATGAGTGAGAATGAGAAGAGTGATAACAGCACAAAGGAAGGAGATAAGAAAGGAAAAGGGAAGAAAGAAGAAGATTTGAATCATCTCGAACATCAGAAACAGATGAAAGACAAGATGGAACAAGGAATTGAAATGTTTGGAAGGAAAGCAAAGGATGGATTGGCGTTTCTGCAGGTATCACTGCAATAATATTTGTCTCCTGCCAATATGGAAAAATGCCCATTTCCCTACTTTTTATGCGTTATATTTTGATGAATGTAGTTGATACACGAACGCGTAATAAAAGTAATGCTATGCACACCATTTCGTTTGTTGCAAGAAAATGGCCCAGAAAAACCATAGATAAAATACTTAGAAAAAAAAAGAAGTGAGATGCCTAGACTAGACCGTGTGGTACAGCGCCCCTCCCCCATCTCTCGATCTTTGCTTTGCTTAAGATATCTTTAAACAGGAACATGGATTCGTGGGCAAGGAACCAATAGAGGTTGCTCATTTTCTATTGAAGGAAGATCGGTTGGATAAGACTGTGGTTGGAGACTATCTTGGTGATCCAAATGAGTGAGTTAAACTGTCCTTCATTTTAAATGAGATGGGATCCGTTGCATAATTATGTTTTAATGGTAATTTGCAGATTCAATAAGAGTGTTATGTATGCGTATGTGGATGATATGGATTTTTCATCTAAGGTATCGACCGTTATTATTTTTATATCTATCTATATATCTATCTATATATATATATATATATATATATATATGTATATATCATTCAATATTGTATCAGGATCTCGTGTCGTCACTTCGATTTTTCCTTGAGAAGTTCAGACTACCTGGAGAAGCACAGAAAATCGATCGACTGATGGAGAAATTTGCATCTCGATACTGCGAATGTAATCCATCGTAAGTATTGATGCCCACTAAACTCCCTTCCCTTGTCTTGGTCCACAATAGGCGAAATGAACCGTATTAATTATTTATCACGTCAGGCATTGTTGCTCAGGTGAGGATGGGCTGAAAGTCTTCATATGTAGCTGACCACCAATGGGTCCCGATAGCTCTCTTTAGATCATCTCGCCATCGAGTCGTTGGGTGACCTTGTGGGCGTTTACGATTGTACGGTGTCCATACAGTAGTCGCGCGTGTCCAGTTGTTCATGTGCATCTCGCGGATCTTCAATGCCCACTTTGCTTTGCGTCTGAGGGCCTCCTCGTTCCAGTCCCGGACTCCAGTGATTTCGCGTAATTTCTCATTACGGATTCGGTCGTTGAGGGTCACGCCGACCATCGGTCCCTCCATTTTCCACAGTGTTACATTGAGTGGCTCTTTGTCACTCGACTATGTCTCGCTGTCGTACACAACAGTTGCCTTTATGCAGCTATACCCAAGTGCAATATGCTATACCCGTATATCTTTATGCTATACCAGTATACCCAAGTGCAATACTGTAATCAAGCATGCTACAGTAACCCCAAAATACTGTGTCCCGAGCACGAATAGAGATGGGGCACTTCTATAGAACGCGGGGCCAGCCCAAAAGGGGGCGGAGCCTAGGGCCATTAGGCCCCGCCCCCCTGAGCGCGGGGGCGCGCAGTCTGCGGCGGACAGAGCACGCCGCCCTCTTCCCCGAAGGGAGAGGGCCAGACTGACCAGAGGCACGAGGAGATGCGCCTTTTATAGGGGAGGGAGAGAGGCCACGCCCACTTTTTCCCAGCGCGCGCGAGGTTAGGAGAGAGACAATGGAATAGCGAGAGAGAGCAGACGGCGAGAGGGCGGTGAGAGATAGGCCAGACGGTTAGAGAAAGAAAGTACATATGCAAATGAGGGGCGGCTTGACGAAATATGATGCAAAAAGCTAACACATGTCAGAATTAAGCCAAATTCGATATAAATTCGATTAGTATGACTCTCCCTGATCTCTCCCCTGTCGTTCCAAGTTCAAGGAAGTCAACTTCCATCCGCTGGAACGTATCCTAGCTGTACAAGCCCGGAAAGGGTCCAACATCGAGTTGTTGAAAAACATCCAATCGTTTTCTAATGTGATTAAGAGTGACTTTTATGTTGCTTTTTAGTGCTTAGGCTTAGGCATTGGCTCAGGCTTAGTGCTTAGTCTACTCTGTTCTGTTGGGACACTCTGGGCTTCTGCAGTGGTGCCGAATGAGATACCTGAACGAATGAAAGCGCTCACTAGCCACATCAATAATGGACAGTACAGGCAATACCATTCCTTGCCCCAAGAGAGTGAAAAACTAGTCTTCTGAGCTTTTGTTGCCTCTCCCGGACTGTTTTTCGACTCTGACTGGGGGTGCTTAACTCCTATTTCACCGTTGTTGTTTTTATTTTACTGCTCGCCTAGTTCTGAAAAGCGATAAATGTCGAAAATCATCGCAGAAACACAAAAACATCACCTAAAAATGGAAAGAGAGTGTTTGCTGTTTGCCGCGCACTTGTCGCCTATAATCGCGCGCTCGGCGTGTGAAAAGCGCGAGCTTTATAGGCTCCGCCCCCTGGCCCCGCGTTCTATAGAAGTGCCAGAGATGGCAGGTTTATGAGTGTGATTGCTCGCCTAAATGCTCTCTCGTCGATGAAAGAAACCGCGAGAGCACAGCGAAATGAGAGGTCGAAAATTATTTTGCACGCCCAGTTCTATCATATTTTAATTTTTTTTCAGAAGAATTCTGATGTATCTGAAGTTATGAATGGCGTCGATTTAGTCAGGGTAAATTCAAATTAGCATCAGTAAATATAGTACTTCTTCAAATAAGGAAGGAACAGCTGACGAATTAGCTTGAAAGCTCTAGAAATTTTGTTAGAATCTCAGAAATTGTTTTAAAATTTAAATAATGATTGCAGTGGTTTGTAACAGGGGGATCTCGCATTCAAATAGGAACAGCATCAAAGAAAGAAAACTCTGGAATTTTTTTTTAGAGGCTCGATATATCATCATATGTTTTTAGAACAGTTAAAACATATATAAAATGCGCCAAGGGGTTTGTCACGTTCGGAATACGAACCAAAGGTCTTTGTGTTACTTGCCTATACCGTTTGCCGGTCATGATTTTGGATTAAGAATATTAAAAAAATGCTTGAAGAGTTACCGATAAATAATCAAAGGGTCGATTTCTAAAACGCACTTTAAGAAAAAAATCAGTGTGCGATAACAGGAATACTATATTTTGGGTTACTGTAATGAGCAAGGTTACGGTAGTTCACGTTGGTATACTGTACTTTTGGTCGACACCGGCTTATTTTGGACGATGACCCATACGTGGGAGGGGGAAGGATGGAATGAATATGCCTTCTCCAGATTGGGAATGTTTGCTTCGGCAGACACTGCATACGTCCTTGCATACTCGATCATTCTTCTCACTACTGATCTTCATTCATCACAAGTATTCTACCTCATTTTAAAATGATGGATTACCCATTTATAGGTGCGTAACAAAATGACAAAGGAGCAATATGTATCGATGAACAGAGGAATTAATAATGGAGGAGATTTGGACAGAGAAGTATTGGAATCAATCTACGATGATATTGCTGCTAATGAGATAAAGATGAAGGGAGGAGCCACTAAATTACTCAAAAGTCGGTTTTGGTTCTGTAATGTTGATATATTGGAATTCAATGGCCATTGTAATATTTGGCATTGTAATAAGGCGGGAGCACGGAGGGGGGGGGGAGGGGAGGTTGGGACTGTCGGGAAATGGTAGGGAGGGCATGTTTCGCATCGATTATCAATCAATTTATCATGTCTGGCAATAGTTGCTAGATGAGGATGAGGCGGAAATCTTCATAGGGTGTTTTCCACCAGTTGCCAATGGCTCGGTCCAAATCGTCCCTCCATCGATTATCAACCCTCGCAAACAAGAATTTCAAGAACTTGAATTTATTTATTTTCATTATAACAAGTATGGTAATTGTTCGTCATCCTTAGTATTACGTTCACATTCACATTTACATTTAAATGTAAGTGTTAATGTAATACAAGGGATGATTACCGTTTATCTGCGGTTATTAGTTGTCGCTGGAACGTATATTTAGTAATTAATATTGGTCTTCTGACGTGAATTGACTTCATCCCTTGCGAAAGGCTCGTGACGCTTCGAACGAGCCTTCCGCAAGGGCATCGCAGGATTAGTTTCCTAGCGCTCCTAAAAAAATATTCCACGCCGGTGGTTTTACGCAAAGACGGGCGCCCGTCGGAGTCGGAGATGTATGACTGCGATGGAGCCACTTTGTGGTTACAAATTTTTGCTTTCTCTAATTAACTTTAATAGTGATGTATATATAATTGCAGGTCAAGGGCGAAAGGCAGATGCTCGAGTAGAAATGGCTGCTATGGGAGAAACAGCGCGAGTTCTCATGGAGACTGCATCCAAGAATGATGCTCTTTTCGTTCCTGCTAGTCATCAAGATCATATCAGACCCATGTTTAAGGTAGAGTGGAGGGAGTAGAGTCAGAGACAGATAAGAAAGAGATATGGATCAGATGTGTTGGACTTGTTCACTTGCGGCCTTCTCATTAGGAGTGCAGATGAGTGATGATGTAGACGAATGGAAGTTGTGTCTCAAAGGATTCCGATACTCAATCAGACTCGCTTCTCTTATTGATGCTACCACTGAGAGAGACGCATTTATTCAGGTATCTTCATCATATATAGTGCCCTTCGTGTATGATACAACCGCACTTATGTAGAGAGCGGGGCTAGAAAAACAGAGTCTGTATTTTAGAGTGAGCACACTAATAATCACTTAGCTTGAGCAGAGTGGTTGATATTTATTGTCCAGGCAATCGGACGTTTCACTCTTCTATCTCCTCGATCCATAATGTCAGAGATGAAAGACAAGAATATTGAAGCAATTAAAGTAAGTTATCTCGAGTAGATTTAGAATCCCCCCCCCCCCCTCCCCCACTCTTCCTATTTCTATTCATACCTTATTGTAGTTGATGCTTCTGATTGGGGACGAGTGTGGTAACGATTTGTCATCTAATTGGTTGGAAGTTCTCAAGTGTGTATCTCAACTGGAATTGGTATCTCTGATTGGAACTGGATTGAGGAGTGGATCTGTCACTGATACTTCTACAAGTGCACGATGTCAGTTGAGCATCTATCTATTTCATCCCGACTTGCATGCTGTACTATGGGTTTTCTCTTTAGGCGAGAAATAATACATTAAATTCTGTTTCATTTGGCATGTTTTTCTAACGCTATGGTTTTCTGCGCTACGCCTTTTGAATTATAGACGCGTTGTCTGGAAAAAAAAACTCAGGAATTAATGCCTCAAAAACCCAGGAATTAATGCCTCAAAGTACAACAAAATCCACGGTTCAAACGAACATGACTATCCCTAGGGCCGGTATAAACGATTTTTGAATCTTTGATCTAAAAATATCTTTAAAAAAAATTGTTGCATGAGCTAACAATCAGACATCGTGCAAAATGCAATTTGTGAACAAATGGAAATGAATTCAGATGTGGCTAAGAGTACTGGTCAAGACGAGAAGAATTTATCTTCCCTCCAACTGACTCTCACTGAAACTGCATCACAGGCTGTAGTAATGGCAGTGGATAGGTAAACCCCTTACCTATTACTCCTCCTTTTATGCCGTCCATCTTTTTTCTTCGAAAAATCGTACCGGGGGGGGGGGGGGGGAGAAGATTTGATTTCCCACGTCTTTTTTTGTCTTTTTTTTGTATTGCTTGGCTTCCCTTTAAACAATCTTCATAATATTTTATGTTCCGAACATAGGTATCCACAGAGAGTGTCGTTGCGATATGCCTATGGCATACCCATGTATCATGGTCATGGTAAAAATGTGTTTTAGGTTATGGCACGGCCCCAATTTCATCGACAGTCCTGCCTAACTCCGCCCACTTTTTTCCCGGTATTTAGCAAGGCGTGCTGTATAATTTTCGCGGTCTCATTTTCATGCTCCTTTTTTGATTTAATTATATTTATTTCTTCAATTAGATAGAAGGAGATACGAAAGTTAGTCGAATACGGGCAGAAACAAATTCAAAACTTCAAAACTCGGCGTTATGTCGAACATTTTATCACTGAAAAGAGAGAAATGATGGCATAGTAAGATACAACGTTAAAATAAACAAATATAGAAGTGGTTCGATGAAAATAGAAGGAATTAAATTTAATTTAAAATTCAAATATTAAATATTCCCCATACATAGGGAGGGCAGCGGCGAACTTTTAAAGGCATTAAATAAATATCCTGTTATGCTCGACCTATGCATTCGATAGTGCCTAATCATAATATAAAAATAAAATTTTTAAAAAAATGAGCGAAAACAATAATTATGTTAATTAAAAAAATAACAAACGAAAATGCCTACCTACCGTATTCTTTAGGATTCCTCGAGTTTGCGCTAGGACACATTTATTATTTAGCATTTTCCTTTTTATATTTTATTGTAATTGCTTAAAAATATATAAATATTTTATGATTGTGAACATGATCTGAGTGTCTAAAACATAAATCCGATCGATTTTGTAAACAGAAATAACAGAAAAGCTATTATTATGCTTATATTAGTCAATCGTGCGTACATGTGGATTCAACCCAAGGTTTCGGTATCTCCGACAGAGAATTTTCCCGACATCTACCAATGAGGGGGAGGGCTTGGGTATAAGTGATGATATAAAAGTGGTTTTGTTCGGGGGGAAGGTCTAGTATCGGAAGGGAAGAGCGAAAACATCGGAAAATCGAGGGCGTGGGGAGAACTCAGGACAATCAAGCGAAGGTTTCGGTACCTCCGGCAGAAAATTAAAGCGATAGCTGGCAACGGGGGGACGGGGGAGAGTAAAGGCCATGATTTCAGAGCGGTTTGGTTGAGGAGGGAAGGCCAAGTATAGCGACAGGAAGGCTAAGCCATGAGAAAAACGTGCGCGCGGGCGGATTCACGTCAAACAACCAAAGATTTCAGCGTCTCCGGCAGAGAGTTTTCACGACAGCTACTAACGGGGGGATGGGGGAAGACATATGTGATCATATCAGAGTGGTTTAGTTGAGGGGGAAGGCCAACCGTATGTACGGGATTGCAAAAATGGCGGAAAATCGAGTACACGGGTGAATTCACGACAAATAATCCAATGCTTCGGTATCTCCGACAGAGAAATTCCGGGAAAGGAAGTAACGGGGGGATGGGGGAGGACCCAGGCGATGATTTCAGAGTGGTTTCTCAGAGGGGGAAGCCCAACCATAGCGAGGGGAGCTGGACAATCTCGAAAAACTGACGGGCACGTGCGAATTCGCGACAAAGAATCGATGGTTTCGGTACCTCCGACATAAAATTTCCGGGAAAGGAAGTAACGGGGGGGGGGGGATGGGGGAGGTCGCGATGATTTCAGATTGGTTTCTTAGAGGGGGAAGGCCAAATGTAGGAACGGGAAAGCGAAATCGAAAAAAAATAAAAGCCAAAATTTGAAAAGTGTTCATATTTACAAAATCAAGGGAATTAGCACAGGCTAAGTGGCGTATGCGATAGTTGTGACCTGTGAAAGTTATTTGCTAGCGAGAAAATAGTAATTAAATTGAAAAATGGTCAATAAATAAATAATTTAAAGACGACTAAAAAATAAAATCAATATTCGATTCGCTCGAAAAAAGTTGCTAGCATACTGTATCGCGTTTCGCATGGGGAACATACGCTGCCCTCCCTACCCATACATGAAAAAGTTATGTGGCAAAATCCTACGAAAGCGGCGTATGTTTATGAAAAAGACCTTGGAAACCGACAAATTCTACGAAAGCGACGTATGTTTGCGAATCGGGAACTTCTCTGTTTTTTTGGCCCAGCCAACAACCGCTCTAAATGCGTTGGGGTGGAGAATGAGAATGATAGGGAGGGGATACTCTGCTAGAAATGGCTGGGCCAAAAAAAAACAGAGAAGAGCCGCGAATCGTAGGTAACATTCCTTGTCAACGAAAACCTTAAATGCGGGCTATGTTTTCAAATTCCAGGTGGTTTTCCTCTAGCTTTTTCATGTATGATAGTCCCCCTCGAAATTTGAATTCTTCCGTGCAAGACCAGTGGTGGGTTAGGGAGTTAGGCGGAGTTTTTCGCGACTGTCGTTGGAATTGGGGCCGTGTTATGGTGTGGTTGCCATATACGGTAACTAGGGGTGCTGTAGAACCGATTGGGATGGTACTTGGTCATGGCCCACCATGACCTACCAACCCATTTTGGACCTTTTTCATGGTATACATGATGTCGGCGATAGGCCTATCGCAAGGAGAGTGTCGTGGACACCTATGGTTAGGGGCCACAAAGTGGATAGCCGATTTTATGCACTGGGATCAAATTAGTGTTCAAATAATCCCTCATGGACCCAACAACATCATGTTTTTTGCCGTTAGTCGATATCGTGTCTCTGAGCTGCGCTAGAGCTCGAGAAGTACGCGCGCAACGCACTGCGGGAGAAGGAGGGAAAGACGAGACGATAGGGAAGGGGGGCGGAGTCTCATTTGCGTGTGTCTCTCTCCCTCCCCCCGCCCTCTCGCGCGCCTCTCCCCGCGTTCCAAGCACACCTTAGCGGGGCATGATAAAAATCTGAAAAAAAATTCTAAAAATCCTAAAATATTCTAATTAGTCAATAAATTGCTGTAGGTTTGGGGTACATACTCAAGAATAGGTCAAATTGCTACTCTCGCGACCTTCTTTATCGATTTTGACCTACTCGCTGAAAACTTTTTCAAGACCTACAAGATTTTTCTGAAAGGGGGTGCTAGTGGCTATCCAACACGCTATCGGACGACCTATTTCGTTTAGAATGAACTTTGTGCTGCTCCGTCTCGTTTTTATTGGAGGAGCATGTCGCACAAAAGTGGGCGGGGCTTGTGGCCCCTACCTATGGTTCCGAATTTGAGCCTTCGTAGCAATTTTTTACATCGATTTATTAACCGAGAGCCAAGATATTACTTTATAGTTTTTATTTTTTAAACGAGAGAATTCATATCGTGTCATTTCAGGAGGGGTTTCCGAAAATCATATTTCTGCTTAATTATTTTTTTAGACTCTTCGAGAATTCTTGCCGTCTTTCTGGAGATGGAATCGTTCACTTTGTCACTGCTCTATGTAAGGTCTCTCAAGAAGAACTATCACTTCCCTCCGGCCCGAGGCTTTTTCTCCTTTCTAAAATAGTCGAGGTATACTTATGTCTCTATTCTTATCTCGAGTTTCTCTCATTAGGTTGCCTTCTACAATATGGGAAGGATTCGATTGGAGTGGTCAAGGATATGGGCTGTGATTGGAGAGCATCTCAAAAATGCGGGATGCAATGATAATGAGGTTAGTCCCACTCCCACTCTCATTAAATGACGTCCACTGACATGTCACTTTCGAAGGTTCGTCATTTACATTTTATCTGTTCTTTTTCTTCCCTTAGTATTCTGTTGTTTATTGACTCCATAGCCGATTTTGAACGCTAACAGAAAGAGGCACTAAAGTGAGAGATGTGCGCCATCAAAATCGCTATATTTTCCGAAAATGTATGGTTGATTTCGATCTTTTTTTTATGAATTACACGGTAGTAAGGACGCTATCACTGGTGAGTTTGGCCTTAAACTGTGTAAGTTGTTAGCAGATGTCGTCGCGTTAGTGATATACCACTATCCGTATTTTTTTGCCTCTAACTGCTCACGATTTGAATGTTTCTCGACGCTACATTAGGGAAACATTCAGTTCTCATTGAAGAATCGATAGCCATATCAGAAAATGTTTATACACTTTTCTTAGAGGTTATGCATGAATGTTGTCTAATCGTAAAACTCCGCGATGATTCCGAGATATTTATTAAGCTGCCTATTTTGAAAGATATTCAAATTCTTAATCTCTCAACTTTCGTTTAGCCCGGAATTTTCCTCTAAATGATGAAAAACTATATGCTTTCTTACACTTAGTTGCAATGATTCTTTTTTCTTAATTTGAAGTGTCATATGTTAGAAATAATATTGTTATATCTTGTTACCTTTTCAACGTGGTTTGGTATATTCGATATAGTGAAATGTGATATTTGAGATTGTTGCCCATTTCTCAGTCGACGCTCTTCGTCAATTAGCAATTAAATTCATGGAGAAAGGAGAATTACCAAATTATCGATTTCAGAAGGAATTTCTTAGGCCATTCGAGGTAATCTCTTTCCAATATTCAACATCTTCCAATTAATATAACTTATTTCTGGGAAAGAAATATTCTTTTTTTAAACAAATATTGGCCGGATTATTATAGGCAATAAAGTAAGAATAAGCTAAATATGGAAGGATGAATGTAGTGTAGAGACATAATAGTGTCTCTTAAGGTGATAATGGCTCGTAACGGTAAAGGAGGAACAAGGGAGTTGGTCATCGCTTGTACTTCACTCATGGTCGATGGTCATGGAAAGAAGATTAAATCAGGATGGATTAATCTTTTCTCCATTTGGAGTATCGCTGCCACTGACACGAATGTCGATATTGTAGAGATGGCATTTCGAAGTGTCGCCAACGCCGTTAACATTCATGTAACTTCTTTCTCATTCACTAAATACAGTATTGGACAAGTACACAAGTAGAAAAATGGTGTATATATAAAAGTCTTGAAATATTGGAAGCTGGGGCAACAGTACTGATTCAGTACGGAATCTGTACTGTCGGTGAAATTTGAATTCTTTCTGGCGTATTGCCAAGTTTGATGTGATATACTGTTTTCTTCAGTTTAAACATAACTTCTCGAGTGTTCTCGATGCTTTCCAAGAGGCGCTCAAATGTCTTTCTGAATTCGCATGCAATTCGAATCTATGTGATGTGAATATGGATGTAAGCATTGTTATTCCTTCTCGCTTCATAATATCCTTATATCATGCAGGCAATCCGTCTTATTCGGGAATGTGCTGAATGTGTGGCATCTAATGAGCAGGTTATAGTCGATGCTCTATGGGAGGTGAGAGCAAGGGAAAGATAGTTGAATGAACGATGCAAACGTGTCGGAGAAATGACATCAGAAATGTCCACTTAACAAAAAAACCTTCATTTGGGAAACAATAAAAATATGAACTTTCTTGATGTTTTCTTGTCATTATCAAATTGCTCTTTTAGTTACGACACTATGGTAAAAAAAAATTTGGGTTTGCTAGTGTGTATCTTGCAGGTTTCCTAGTTGGAAGCCGACTGTGTTCCTGGTAGGAAACTAGCTTCAATCGTATGAAACAAATTAATCTAGGAGAAATTCGTGATTAGTGGAGAGGAACGAGTGTGGCTGAGAGGGTGGTTCCCTATTTTCTTCGAACTATCTTGCATCATCAATAGATGCAAATTGGATATTCGGACAAGGTTAGTGGATGAATAGGAGTGGCACAATCAATTTTCTATTTCAGGAGTTTGACAGTGATGTTCGAAATACTAAAAAGTCATGGCGATTTGATGAGAGAAGATTGGTGGAATGATCTTTTCAAGATAGTTTATCGAATATTCGACCATGCGAAACAAGAAGATGGAAGGGCGGATGTCAGTTCATTATTTCCTCCCCTTCCAAATTAAAACTTTTTTCAATGTATAGTTTATTTTCATATTTACCGTGAGATTTCAAATATTTTTGTTTGAGAGTATCAACGGTTTTCTGATTATAAAAGTATAGTAATGGTCCTCCGTTTATCTTTATGGATATGTTTGCAGAAGAGTGAATGGCTCAAAACTACATGCAACCATGCAATGTATGCCGTAGTGGAACTACTGACTCAACAATTCTCCACCATTGGTCCTCTACTCCTCCCTTCTCTATATGATCAATTCTTGTCGTGTCTTAATCAAAGTGAGCATTATTTTTTATTTTTTTTAGAGAGAGAGAGAGAGTGAGGATGAAACTCATCCCAACTTGCTAGCTAAAAAGGGTTTAATAGAAAAATCTGAAAAGTTGGAGTTTTTTTTATGCTTGAAAACTTAAGTTTGATTTTTATGAATTTGACAGTCATATTTGACATGACTTTTGAATCACTGCTTCGTTCACATCGAGCGACATTTTCGCCGCTACATTATTGATAATTATGGATTGATCTTTTTAATGATTTGTTATTAACAGGGAACGAGCTATTAGCGCAGACGTGTGTTTCGTGTCTCAAAAACGTTATCGTTCTCAATGGGAAATCATTCGATTCTTCTCTATGGGACAAGACCTTTCAAACAATTACTATTATTTTGCAGAGCACTCTCCCCACACAGTATGAATTATTCCACCAATCTAATTCCATTACTTCTTTCAGTTTGATTATAAAGGAAAATATAGATAATTGTGAGGCTAACGGACACTCGATGGAAGAGAAGATGAATGGGATGAATAACCTGTGAGTGTTACTCCACTACCCCCCCCCCCCCCCCCCCCCTTATCCCCCTCCCCTCCTATCTTATCTTATTTAGTAATTGGTTGGACGATGAAGAGATAACTCAAGTGATTGTAATGTGTATAGTGCAAGCGGATATGGTCGATGCCATATCAACAATAGTACTCGGAACTGATTCTAACACCGGTTCGTCAAACTTCTCTCATTAACACATTTCGAAACTTCGGAGATTTTTTCAGAGCTTGTAAAACAAATTTTGAAAATTGGACATCCTTTTCTGAAAATGAGTTATATTTGTTAGCGACATACTTTGTTTTGTAGGTCTCTTTCCATTGATTGATCCTGCTCATCTACTGAGTGTGTGTGCAAGTCTCGCAGCATCTCTCAAACTTGCTAACTCATTCAATGCTAGTAATGGAGAGAGGACGCTCTTATGGAAGGTTTCATTTGCATTCCCTCTTTTTTTCTATTCCAACATCCTCATGAGTACAATTGTCATGATGAAGAATACGTCTCCTCATTCCTTGTGCTCTCTCACCGGTCAGAGTCGAGAAAGAGTCCGTGAAATTAAGAGACTGTTTCTTCATCCTGACGTATGCATCATCCTGACTTCATACTTATGAGGCCGTTCGTGCTTTTAGTATCTTTCACTCATTAACGTGGATGATATCCCATTGTTCACAATCAGCCTCGAGCTTTATATGTAAATTCGAAAATTATCCTTATTCAAGATTTTTGCAAAATATCTATAAAATAGTTTCTCTGATCGCAAAAGTGACTGCTTTCAGCGTGTTGCAGAGCTTGTTCAACTCTTTGACAAATAGATTCATATCGTGCAATTGTTAATGACAGGCTGGTCTACGTGGTTCATCTAAGCCGAATCTTAGTCGATTGGAAACTCGGTGTCTTTCTACAATCTTCTCAATTCTCATATCTCTTTTACGTGACGAGCGGGCGGAACAAATTAAAAATGAAGTATGTTATTTCATCCATTTCACTTTGTACGAGATTAATGAGCAGACTATTTTCGAAAAAAAAAAATCCGCCATAATCCCAACGAGTCGAAAAGTTCCTTCCAAAAGTTATTATCTGTGTAGTCAGGGAATACAAATCGCAATGTGATTTTTGCAATTTTCAAACTATTTGATTTGATTCATTTTTTTTTAAATGCACAAAAACAACGCTTCAAACATTTGGTGGGCACGGCGTTTTTTTCACAATCCTAAAACAGAATTGTATGCCGTTGAGATATTGTCTCGATTGAAGAAGAAGGATATTTTCAATCAATAGGGGGGGGGGCATGACAGAACCGGAACGACAAAAGCGACAATTCACATTGATCTTCTCCAGATAATAATATAGCGCTGAACTTTTTTCCCGCAAGATGCTCTAGTAATTATCTATCGATTACTGATGGTTTCACATTTCTTAATCGATTTTGAAATTTGTTCACAAATGTTTCCCGGTCGTTTTTATAACCTGTGAGCGAGTCCATTCGATTGCTCTTGGAATTTTGATTTTAATGGGGCAATCACAGAAAAAAATGTGGCGCGTGTTATAGCGATTTGAGCAACTCATTTGCGCTTTTGTCATGTCCCCATGAATAGTTTACGTTGAAGACAAGAATGGACGACGCGTGTGATACCGTCCATCGAAGGGGACTACACCAACAGACCGTCCATAGGAGAACTTTTCACTTTCTGTCCGTCGGATACGGACAATTATACTTGAGCATAATCAATTTGTTTGGGTGTCTGTTCTTCTCTCAACGTCTGTCACGGAATGTCTCAATTCCTTCTCTTCAACTCAATCAGAATCCCGTCGTGTTGGATTGAGTCCGGTGATCACTCACCTCTTGGAGGTACCCCCGCCCCCTATCTCCTCCCTCTCTATTCGCTAGTATATCGGCCTATTTCAGGAATGTTCTTTTCTCGATCGGCAACTCATACTCTCTTCATTGGGACACAGTTTCCCTTCTCTTCTCTGTGATTTAATAGTTACGGCTGACTCGAAAGAGTTGCGTTCGAAGGTGTCTTCTCTACTCAAAGTATTTTGTACCCAATGATACTTTCTTTTCACTTCTTCTCACTTGTTCTATTCGGTTGTTCTATATGATATCTCTTCCATTTAACCTTTTATTCGTAGTCCACCTTTTCATCAGTTGTTTTCTTCTTTGATCAGTGATTTCCCATGAGTTGTGAATTCATTTATTTTTTACGAGTTTTCGTGATAGGCTTCTAACCTCCTGTTTATAGATCATATATAGATAGATCAAGTATTGTATAGTTAGCAAGAAGTAACACTATCAGGGAGGCATATATATATATAAAAGTATTGTCACAGCTAATAAAGTTTAATTCCTTGTTATACAGTTGCAATAGTTGAGATGTAATATTGGTCATGGCTGATATCTGAAGGGGGAAGGTGGTCCATTTTACATACTACATCATCTCCGAATTAAGATGTCAAGTGGATTCGTGAGTAGCTCGCAATTAAATGAGGAGAGAGTGAAGCGGCAAGAAGAGTGGGACAAAGTGAGGAAGGAATCTGATCCACTAGGTACCCATAATGCGTCGGATGGACAGACCGGCATTACGAAATCATATTAAATATTTCAGATGCTCCGGAAGAAGAAATATGCAATAAGAGTTTGTTCGAACAATTGAAAATTAACAAGGATAAGAAAGAATTGGAGATGCACGAAGAGAGAGCATTGAGTGAGTTGAAAACCCCCGACGGACCAGTACGGGGACACCGTCTCCCTCTCACTATCTTCTCTTATCTTTACTATCTAGGGTACGTCAAATCGGATCCCTAAAAAGAAAATTGAAAAAAGTCGGAATTTATATTAGTGTCGGGCATCTCGAGTCGAGACAGATCTCGACTGACCTAACCGATTTCAACTTTGAACAACTCGAATCCTTACCCTACCTGTCTTTTGGTCTGCAGTATTTTTGTTATGGAATATTCACTTTCCAACGCTATATACTGGCATGCATAACATGCCTCCCCCCCCCCCCCCCCACACCCCTCCCGAATTGTGTCACTCCAGAGAATCTTGTTCGCGGAATCGATGAAGATGAATCACAATTCCTTTCTATGGTTAATAATATTCAACGGAAAGATGAGAAAGCAAAGAAGAAAGAAGAAGAAGAGTTAATGAAAGAAATGAATGAAATGAAAGGACGAATCTCGATTGATTCTGTCCCTTTATCGACCAAAGTGAAATGTGAAGTAAAGGAGAGTGTGAAGAGCAAACAAGCGATGATGATTGGATCACTAATCAAAAGGAAGAATATAAATGATGAGGAGACTCAAGTGAAGAAGACTAAGTATGAAATGGAGGGGAAGAGCGAGAGGTACTGTCAAAAGGCATTGCTCTTTTTCCATCGGTCAATTATTTTAGAGTAAAAATAGAGGAAGTGAAGAATGTCGTTAGGGGATTAGTTGATTATGGAACTGATTCAGATGAGGTTTGTTGCGCATTCATTTTTTTAGTGAAACAATTCGCTCGTTTAGGTAGATGAATGATATTGAAGATCTGCCTTCATATTTGTCAATTGTACATATAAACTGATAAATATTGATGTATGTATTAATTATAGCTTGTGCATTTGTTAACGATGAGTTTAATACTCTATATTGTATATTAAAGAAAATCTATTCTTGAAATGGCACTCGAAGATCTCGAAATAGATGCTGTGCTTCATCTCCATGATTGGGGGGGGGGGGGGGGGGGCTAGTGACAGTTTGGTTATTCTTTCCACTCTGGCCCATGGAAATAGCATTTCACTGTGCGGTCCCTACACATGGCGGGAATTTTAAAAAAAGAATAGCATCAAGTTACAGATTGTAGATTTTGCAGTCCGGACGGATGTCCGTTTGCTTTGGAAATAGAAATTTTGCCGAGTGTGAGTATTATTTAGTGTGAATTTCACGAATCCATTCGATATCACGCCTGAAACGAAACACGACCCTCCAGTCCTCCGCTTCCAAAACCGGCTGGGCGGAGTCAGCAGTCCGCCGCAAACTAATTACCGCGAGTTAATATTATTCAAAAATGGCTGCGTGGCTCATTCGATACTCAGTATTAGAGACGAGAAGCGATAGAAGAGACGTACAGTAGTTCAGGTTCTTGTACCGAAAATAAAAAAGCTATCAATAACTAACTTTTTCAAAAAATGTGTGAAAGTGTATGGATTTTTTGGCAAGTTGCCAAGCCGTTCTTCTAGTGGAAAGGGAAGCGGACGAGCGTAAGGCCCTGGAGGGCCGTGACGAAAGGATCAAACCAGAATTGAACTTTTTGCGAGCGACTACTGTAAAAAGAGATATAGGCTTGTCCTATAGGATCCTAAAACCAAAAGTCACCCAAAGTGTCATTGTTTAGAAATCATTTGGAGCTCCCCACATCCAGGATATCCAGGAGCCCTAACTTACGCTAGACCTTGATTATATCGGTCCTGGTGCAATTCTGAGAAAAATTGTCCTAAGAGCTACACACCTACTTTTTTCTATATCTACGCAGTTTAGAAGCCATACAAATCACTTTCAACCGAGCTACAGTAGAGGTAGGATAACATAAAAGTGTAGTAAAAGATTCATTTAATCTTTTGCAAAATTTCGAATGAGCACCTTACCTATTTTAAAAGCCGGGTTCCTAGGACACACTTTCATCTTCGGCGTGTTTCAATTGATTTGAAGTACATTTTAAACGTTGAAAGTGTGGTATGGAGAGGTCATTCTTCCGAAACTTTCCTGCTTTGCAACTAATCCTACCTCTACTGTAGCTCGGTTAAATCGCTTTCATGACTTCTAACCGGAGTAGATAGAAGTATATTGCTCGGAAAATTATGTGGAGTTGATCTTACAATATGTTAGAACATTGTTTTTTTTCTCTGGAATGCACCAGAACCTAGATAGGCATGGTCAAAGTTGGGGATCTAAGGATGCGGATGCCAACCCGGTGTAGGGAACTCCGAAATAATATCAGCACCATCGGACTTTGTGGGCCTCTAGGTCCTAGATGCTGCCATAACTGATGCTGACTCATTTTTACGATTGTCACGCCTTTCGCATCTCTAGTTCGCAACTCCTGAAATAGAAAATTCTCTCGTGACAGGCTTGATTTTATTCTTTTTTCTCCTATGACATTTCGAGTGAAAATTGTGTTTCCAAAAGAGGTCAGTTCTTGTGGAGTAAAGTGAGTGGATGAATACTTGGGATGGGACACACTATCATCTACTGTATAGCCTCATCCACTCAATTGTGTTCGTTCCATCCAAAAGAGGCATGGGTTTACAGTGAATGGTGAAGCATTGGACAGATAGGGTAGCATAATAACATGATGTGATATTGATCAGATGAGTTCATCGGATGTCGCTTCTCACTACAATTCAGTGAAACAATCAGGCATAGCGGAAAGGAAAGGCAGTCGAATCTATCATTTGAGAAATATCAACAATTGGATGAAGAGTTGTCTTATCAGTAAGCCATTTTCAAAAGATAAAATGAGTGTAAAAATTGAAGATGATGGATTGAAATTGTTACGAGATGATTGTGTGTATGAACCAAAGATATTGGATCTCTGTTGTGGAAAGGGAGGTGATCTAAGAAAGTGGAATAATGCAAAAGCAGCCAGTGTTGTCATGACAGGTAAATTGAGAATAGTATAATATATTTTGTTATTCAATCAATATTTGAGATATCGCTGAGGTGTCGATTGATCAAGCGAAGGGAAGATATGAAGAAATGAAGGGAAGAAATGGAAATCCCCCTTTTCCTGCTCAATTTATTACTCTCGATTCCTGTAACGTGAGCATTTTATATTCTAGAGTCATGGTCATTTTCTATAATATGGTCCTAATAATAACGTATCAATGATGACCATAAAACAGAAAATTGGATTTGAATATCTTGTCTCTTCTCAGAATGATCTTCTACCTCACATCGATCCTTCTTTTCTTCCTATTGATCTCGTATCTTGTCAATTCGCATTTCATTATTCATTTGTGGATGAGTCTTCAGCTAGGTGATCTAATCCAACCCCCCCCCCCCTCTCTCTCTCTCTCTCTCTCTTCAGACAAATGCTTCGTAATGCAGTATCATCTCTTCGAGAAGGAGGTCTCTTCATTGGAACTCTCCCTGATGCTGATAGAATTGTGTAAGTATCTCAATTGATAGAATGGAAGTGGAATAACACGTGAATTAATGTGTTAGATGAGGAAAGGAAAGAATCGCCTTCCCTTGTACAGTAATCCCCCCTCCCCTCTCTCTATCTCTCCTTTCCCTTCTTCCTCCCTTCTTCCTCTCATCTCCTCCTTCCTCCCCTTTAAATGCGATACTCGGTCTACGAAGGAAGGAGTTGATGAGAAAATATCGATCGAAGAGAGAGGAAGAGGAATAAAGAGACGAAGAGAATATAGTGAGAGAGTAGAAGAAAGGGTACTGTCATTGAGGGAAACAGAGAGAGGGAGAGGAGGGGAGGGAGAGGAAAGGACGGAGAGAGGGAGAGGGGATGAATGACCTACTCAACATTCTTTGATGTCTTCCTTATCAATTGTCAACACATGCAGGATAGGGGATGACTCGATGTGAAAGTAGATGAGAGAGAGAGAGAGACCCGTTATCCCCCTCCCCTCTCTTCCTCATCGACGATGTTAATTCATTCAGATGGGCTGCTCGAAGTGCATCTGATAATGACAACAAATGGGAGAATAGAGTGTGCAGGTAATGAGAGAGAGAGAGAGAGAGAGAGCAGCTATCAAGGGAAGAGTACGGTAATATCTCATTGCAGTGTTCACTATAATGCATCTTCTTCTCTCGATAATCCACCTCTCTTTGGAGCTAAATTTGATTTCTCACTAGATGAACAGGTGAATATTCCCTCCCTCCCTCCCTCCCCCCCCCCCCTTCCTTCCTTCCTTCCCCATCCCTCAATCGATGCTTCTATTCTACTTTATTTTAATACGACCTCTCTCTTTCTCTTTTCCGATTTGTTTCTTCAGGTAAATTGCCCGGAATTCCTTGCCTATTTCCCTCTTCTCGTTCAGTAAGTTTGATTATTCATACAATTTAGAGAGATAGAAGATAATAGACTAAGAGAGATTTTAAGATTAGCAGAAGAAGAAGGAATGGAATTATTATGGGAGAAGAGATTTCCTCTTTCTGCTCATCAATATCTTAAGAATACACATGAGAGAAATCTATTGTACAAAATGAGTGGATTAAAAGTAAGATTGATAAAGAGATTGAGAGAGAAGATATTAATGTGATTGAGGTACTCCCTCAAGAGAAGAATACGGCAGTTAAAGAAGAATTCGAACACGTATCTCAATGGATGGATGGAGATGAGATTAGTGTGGTACGAGAAGAGGAGGGAGAAGGGAATGGGAGAAAGAACTCCTTTCTGGGAACCATTTCTCAGGCTGAATGGCAAGCATTCTCTATGTACATCCTTTTCTGTTTCAAGAAGAAAACTACACTGATTTAATAATACACATGTGTATTTTATGGATCACTGAAGTTGAATGAATGACATGATAAAGTGTTACCATCGTTTCCCCCAGTCTTGTCTGAATGAGTATTGCGGGAAAGGGGGATAAAGGGGAGGAGGGGGGAGGGGGAGAAGGCGGAGTCTCTTTCCCCTTCTCTCTTCTCACTACGGTATTCTATCGAATGTCGTCCTTGTGTGCTGCATGTGGACTTGCCATAACAGACAGATATGTCTTGAGGTGAGGAAGGAATTCATTATGGTTGATGAAGGGAAGGATTTCATCGAGATCTCTCTTTAGTGTAATGGATCGATCATGGCATTCGGAATGTCTCCGTTGTTGTGAATGTGGAAGTCATCTATCGGATACTTGTTTCTCTCGAGATGGTCGACTTCTTTGTAAACAAGACTTCTCGAGGTCATTCCGTCCTTCCATTTCATATTCAACCGAGATTTGAAGGAAATTTGCTTCATCTTGTTCTGGTTGTGGAGGCGCTCTAGAGAAAGAAGATCTCGTGAGAAGAGCGAAAGATAAGGTAGATAACAAGAATAATTTAGGCATTTACTCATTCTATCTAACTTGCAGTTATTTCATGTTGACTGCTTTGTGTGTAATATTTGTTCGAGGAAGTTGGACACCGGAGACGAGGTTAATCATATTGAATGAGTCCTTATCCTTCATTCTCAATACAGTCTTCTCATTCTCTCTCTCCCTTTCAGTTGTACATCGTGGGAAATGGATTCGTGTGTCAGCAAGACTTCATTCAATCTCAAGACACTTCTCTGCATCTTCAATCCGCTCCTATTCCCTCCATTCCCTCTCTTCCTCTACCGCCCCTTCCTCCAAGTAAGTATCTCCACTATATCATCTCTCTATCTCTCATTATCCTTCCAATTATATCAATCTATCTAGCATTCTCAAAAAAAGTGTTGCAATTTAAGTTAGACCGCATATTCATGATTTTGCGCTCTAGTGGAAAAGCCCACTCGACCGTCGGAATGAGGAACAGTTGGCAGGCAGAATTCATTTGTTCGTGCCTCCCACGCTTTTCTAATCCGCAAAATTTGAAACCTTTTTGAACATCATCGAAAACTTGAACCATTAGTGAGTGGTCAAAGTGAGAGAAGATAACAAAATGATAGTCCGCCTATAGGAGCCTGCGATAAATCCTTTGATTGTTGCCAAAATAGTTAGGCTTTATTCATAGTAAACAAAAATTAGTTTAACTGAGGAACCGTAATTGTTATGTGAACGGGAGAGTATATCCATGGGCTTCCGTCTACTTTCAACCCATCATTCTATTTAATATTATCGCCCTTATAGAATCTATGTTGAAATCATTCGAATCAATTGAAAAATATTTGAATGAGCATTTATTTCGGTTATTCCAATATGGTCTTTTTTCTGTAGTGAATTAATTGGAGGATACAGTATTACATTTTGTGAATGATTGGTGCTATACTGTTACAATTTGAATAATATGAGCTGTGGGGATTAATAGTGTTCCTCCCTGATGAGTGTCTCTTATGAGCGAATCTTCCGATTCCCTCGTCTCGTCTTTCCTTTATTCTCTCGAGATTAGACACGTAATACTCGGAAGGAAGAGAGGAACAGATCGGATCAAGCCTCTTCTCTCTTCCTTCCCCAATCTCCCCTTCCCCGCGCTCATTGAATCCCTAAGGGATAGGTTGGCACTAATATGGTTTGCCTCTCTTTGTCGCTCATTTGACCTGCTGTAATGTAGTTGAGATGGAATGAATAGAAGAAAGGGGAGAGGGGAGGTAGCATCTGGGAGAGGGGGATATCATACATGCACACATCTTCCCTTCCACTTGTATGTACACTAACAGGTGGTGGAATGCTTACAGTATCGTCAGAAGTATGTATTAATTCGGATGGAGAGGATGATGGTGATTTAAATGGAATGGACCAATCGAGTTCACCTTCTGAAGGTTTAATCTATTCTCTTTTCCCTCTTTTTTCTATGGGAGGATTGTAGGATCGATGGGAGGAATGGGAGGATTATCATTGGAAGAAAAAGGAGAAGACGACGATAAAACTATTGGAGATGATGTGAATTGTGGAAAGAGAAGGGGGCCGAGGACTACCATTAAGGCTAAGCAGGTCTAAATCCACCTCCTTTTTCTCATTATATCATCAACCTTTTCTTTATCTCTCACTCAGCTCCTTCTCTTATTCTTTATTCAATCAAACAAGTCTCTCTCATTTTCGCTTAAGTTAAAGGAGGGCTGACATCTAGCTCCTGGCTAACTGAGTTATCTATGCCGGATAATGGGGCACGATCACCCTATAACTCTTTCAAAACTCCCATATTTTCAATTTTCGACTTAACTGAGATATGATGGATTAGCTGTGTTCCAAAAGTTGGTGTAGATATGATGAGTATATGTTAGTGCCCCACCCCCCCCCCCCCCTAATGCGAGTTTTTCAGTTAGAGACCCTGAAAAATGCATTCTCATCGACTCCAAAGCCAACTCGACACGTCCGTGAACAGTTAGCACAAGAGACGGGATTGAATATGAGAGTTATTCAAGTGAGTTATCCACATATCCTTCTCAATTCACAACCCTTCCCAAGTATACCTACTATTGTATCACAACCTTTTACTTTTATTACAACCTTGTGTACAATGCGCAGGTTTGGTTTCAAAATCGTCGAAGTAAAGAACGACGAATGAAACAGCTTCGATTCGGTGGATTTCGTCCTTCAAGAAGGAATCGTAGAGATGAGATGGGATCATCTACTGAGGGGGTCGTCCCCTTTACTCCTGGTATGTCCCCTTTCTGTTATTATCTTTCTACTTATTTTGTGTTTAGATGCATCTTGTGGATACTATCCTCCTCTATTCTACTGTGATATCTACCCTCCTGCTCCTCCTCCCCATTCTTCCATTTCATGTCACAATCATATGTTGCAATCTCAAGTGTTATCTGCCATACCATCATCTACCGTACCCCCTCCTTCTTCTGCCGTTCCTCCAACTTCTTCTCTTTCTCATTTCGAATCATCGCCTTTATCCCACCCCTCACTTCTCCTTTCTTCCGATTCTCACGAGGATTCTTCCCTTTTAGCTTCACTGTATCAACCCGATATAAAAATGCCGGCATGGTAGATCATTGCCCAACACACCCCCCCCCCTTTCCCCTCCCTCCCCTTCGCATCCGTTCGTCCTTCTATTCACCGGTATTTATACACTTGAATAAGTGAAAGAGTGTTTTCTCTTGTCTTACCATATCCCGTATCTCAGTGACCATACTCCTCTCCATTTCTTCGCCATTTCATTTCTCATTCTCGTCTCTACTGTATTTTCCATCTTCTTCCCATTCACTCACTCATTGTGATATCCCGTGTCACTTCTCATTCCGTATAAATGGTCATCCTGTGTCTCATCCTGTCATTTCTCCATCTACCGCATTGGTTAGACGTTGAGAATACCTCGTCTCCTCTTCCCTTCTTCCCTTTGGTTTCCCTAGGGGGTAGAAGATGGAGCGGGACTCATTTAATGGCAGAGTAAGTCCTGTAGTGGGTGCAGATGGAATCAAGGGTATAGTGAGGTAGAGAGAGATTAGAGAGGGTGAGTCAAGGGAGAGGGAGAGGGGAGACGGCTGGTGCTTATACTTAGATAATTACGATCTGACCTGCAATGATCTGCCACTGATTACGCAATCGAGAAAATGGGATGGGCCATGGGATTGAAAGTAATATGTCTATCGTCGGAAAGGGGCGGAGTGGGGGGGGGGGGGATTCTTTCCTATCGCCACCTATCTTACCCTGAGAAGTCAGCCTTCCGCGTATGCAAATGAGTATGTCACTGGGAGATGGATGCAAGAAGAAGAAAACGGCTGCCGAAATGGAAGAGGGACCCTGTAGACCTTGTATCACCCCGAGAGTCCCTCTAAAAAGAGACTGAGATGGATTACCAATTCCACTCCCTCAGATTGATCACACCAATGCGTTCTTTCCCTTTCAACTCGCTCTTCTTATGCATTAACCTGAGGGATCGGACCCACGATATTGCGAAAACTATCTATAGCTTATATTCGACATAATAGGACACACCCATAATACTACAGAATACAGAATATTTATCAGTAGTCGCAAAGTTGCGCTGATCAAGATGTGGTATCAAAAGGCCGTTCTTCTTTCAAGATGTCATTTTGAGGGGGGGGGGGGGGGGGGGCAGTGGATTGGTCTTCTTTCCTTATCACAGTCAATGGCTGGAGAAAGAATCCTGCCCTTGGTTCCAGATATGACTGTTGATGGAGTTGCAAGCAGACAGTGTCCCACTGTAGGTCGAAAACGAAGCCTGGCGTGTGCTGGAGTCTTCTGTGTGCTCGAGTCCTCCAAACTCGAAAATCCACCTTTGAGCGAGAGATACGAGCCTGGATTCTCAGGGACCCAAAAAAAAAGGAACTAGAGTGTGAAAGGCGTAACTATTTTTTTTCATCACATGCTTTTTAAGTTTCTTAGAGCTAGTTATAATAATTTATCTACGCTCGAGAGAGGAGAATAGATTGTGAATTTTATTTTGAAACAATATTCTACGTAAAATTGGAAAAAAAGTGAAAATCCATTTTCGCTCAAATACCGAAAGTCATTTTCATTCTTCCTCGCTCCTCGCGATCATTTGCGCGGTAAATAAAAAATCATTTGCGAGACCTCTTCTCGTATAAGTTTCCTAGCAGGATCACAGTTTGAAGGGCCCATCGAGTCTCTTCCTAGTAGCTTCACAATTGAATCCACTCAGCAGCAAAGTGAGAGGATCCTAGCATGATCACAATTGAACTAGTAGGGCAATGGAACAGACATTTGTCGTATCCGCCGTGCCAAAAGCGGGCCTTCCATACCTCACACCTCTGGTGTGAGGCCCCAACTTGGATCCAAGCAGAATTTGGAGTTTCTGATTGGAATTGCAAGATGCGTGAGAAAACGAGAAAAAAAAGAGATATTTAGCATGGGGAATGTCGAGACCAAGACGATTTACAAGTTGCCCCCAGGCCTGAACGCAACGAGGAAACTCTAAATTCTGATTGAATTGGGGTCGAACATCAGAGTAAGGACGTCACTGAAGAGATGGCGACACCATTTCGTCAAAGTGGTGGGACACCAGTGCTTACAAATCGCAAGGCATGATCGAGCTAAACTCGTGGAAACACAGATGCACAACTGACCTCGAACCGGCTGATAAAGATATTTAAATGACAAATGTTGTATAGTAATATAATTCTATGTAAATTATTAATCACAAGTAATTAATGTGACCCGTTGATGCTACTACAGTAATCAGTACATTTCATGCCTCCTGGGCTCCCACCACGATTTGCCTGATTTCTATCTGTTCCTACTGTAAGTATTGCAATTCACCGCTGGCCTACTTTTCGTCAGTTAGTTCGCTCTCTCTTGTTAGTTTTTAGTTGGTAGATAAACTTGTGGTTTATCCTACTACGTCTCGACGCCTACTACAGCCAAGGGACACCACAACAAAGAATACCCAGAGTTCAGGACTTGAAAAAGAACTTGAGACATAGATAGATAGCTTCTTCCAAGTTTGGTTGGAGTATCATATTGGGGTGTCCCACATATTTGTGGTAATATATTTCAACGCAATATTCCGAATAGATTACAATGAATATCCTTATAATTAATATTGTTATAGTACATGATATTCCCAAAGAATTTTATCATGCATTCAAATTCAGGAAGCGCTTGCTAATAATGAAGCAATACGCAAAATTGGCGATTTTGTCTGATATTTTCAAAAATTGCAATCCAACCAAGAATAGATTAGAAACAACAGTAGATTAGTGTAAGGTAAAATTCAAAACACCAACACTAGAATGTACATTGCAATTGAAGGTAGGTGATCCATCTGTACCGAAAGTGACATCTCAGGACGACTAATTTTTGGAATTTTTAAATATTTCTCGCTTGTTAGCTAGCCGATCGTTCTCATTTTTTAAATACATTATGCTACTAAAACGTGAAACTCAACGGTATACATTCTTCAATATTTTACGAAGTTGATTTATCTAGAAAAAATGAAAAGTGCAAAAAATGGATTTTTATTTCATAGTAATGACGCAATGCAATTCGGAATCATTCTCATTTTAACTATTGTCAGCTCAACATCAGATATTAGTAACAAATTTGATTTTAGCTCTTATCATTATTGAAATTAAACCAAATATTATTTTTTTGAATGTTGCACTTGTTTCCCTAAAACTTATGTATACTCTTGATAGCACGTTGTTTCCTTATGCTATCGAGCGGTAAAAAATAGAAGCATTATTCCTCTACGCAGTGTACTATGCTACCTTACAATTTGATCCATAAGAGCGGAAATCAAAACAATTCACAAGTTTATGTGCAAACGGAAGCTTACCTTACCCCATTTCATGTTTACAATTTAGTTTTTCAAAAAAAGTCAAAAATAAAGAGAAAAACAGCAAAATAAGGAGGTACGAAACCCGACGTTTTGAGTTCAAGCGGAGCGCATCGCGTGTCATGTTTATTACAGCAAACTGAGTGGGAATCGTGAACTGATTTTTATTAAGTATTTTAATGTCCTTGATCCTCCTTGATCAAATCCTTGATCCTACTTCTCCCCGCATCAATTGACGCATTTTTGTCGAAGGGCATGGCAGAAAATGTCCTCCAGACGATCGATAAAGGTACTCAAAGCTAAAGTTCATAGCTCAAGGGCTTATTCTTATTCTTATTCTTATTCTTTATTCACCACATAGACAGTGTGCGTTAAGGGCGGTATAGAGGCAACAGGTGGTATTCGGTCTCAGGCGAGCTTTTGGGGGTGGGGTTCTGTGGCAGTCCGTGTTTACAATCTAATTTGGGAGACTGGGAGGACAAGTGAAGGGGTTCGTCGTATATGATTACGGTAAGGTATCCGGGGCAGGGTAACTATTGGGTTAGAAAGGGAATTCCAGAGCGTTAGCGGTCGTGTAGCAAAAGAAGAGAGCGATGACGGCATGAGGAATGGGATTGTGAGACGTAATCTATGAGAGGAACGGAGAGTAAGAGAGAGAGGAGCGATCGAGTATATATTAGAGGTGTCTAGGTGTACAAATCCATGCGCAGAGTCAAGCAGAAAGTACATGGCTTATCTACTGTATTCGCGATATGTCATGAACGTTACTTATTTTCGAAATTCATTTACTCAAAATCTGCCTAGAGATTCTTTTCAATATTTTCACAATACTTACGAACCGTCATCCTAAAATTATCACTAAAAAAATAAAGAATCTCTATGCAGTTTTTGAGAAATTCCATAAAATGCATAATCACAACGTTAATTTGCCGAACTTTGCCGACCTCATTCTCTTAAATTTTACTGTTATCCTCTTTTCTGTTTTCATAATCATTTTTTTGTGCATCTGAATCTATAAATACCAATAGAAATATGAAACAAATATTCGTTTTGAAAACACTCCATTTTTTGCACGGCATCGTACCACTTCCTGTTTGCCTCTTTAAATATCCTGTCATTTTTAGTATGCACTTTTTATTATCCTTTATCAATTACACTAAATAAAATAGAACAAAATAAGTGATATTTATTTTTAAATGACAAAATAAAAATAGGCATGAAATTTGAAAGAAGATTACGGTAGATTGGAAAGAAAAACGTCGGAGGGTGTAGTCCAATAATCCGTACTCAAAAATTCGCGTCGCCGTCCCTACACTCGGATGAAACTCGGATGAAATTAGGCGAGAAATCATATGTTCAAACAACTTTTTTTGAGCTCTCGACCAAAAACAAGACACCCAAATCACAATATTTAATTTTCCTATCTCAAATATCAAAGATAAAAATTAACTCTGGCGGAAGTTCATATTCCCGACAGGGCCCACTCTGAGGAAGTTTGACACATGGGCGATCAATATGAAGGTGTTTTTTTTCGGAAAATGAATTATGGTTTAAAAAATCAAATTACCTTTTGCTTTTAGTAGGATCGCCCGTATCTAACTTAGTATCAGAGGTCATCGAAGCCTTCCGACGTTTATCGGACAAGAGAAAAATGGAAGAGTGGGGGATGGCGAATGAAGACGTGAAATGAACAGTTCATTCCCCTCTCCCCATGCGCGCTCATCGGTGTCATTCTTCAATGAATGCTGTGACCTCTTCACTGAAGAGGAGGTTTACTATTCTGCCATGAGAAAAAAAAGTGACTGGATTTTTGATCTGATCTTTTTTGCATAGAAAATTCTTTTGATCAAGTCGTTGATAAAAATAATCGATTTACCTACACGAATACCATGAAATATAGCAGTAAACTAGTTCATTCGCCTCTTCATTGAAAAGCTCGCACGGTTTCAATGAAAAGGGGCGGGGGGAACCTCCTGATTTCTCTTAATTTGGACAGATAGTGGCGACCTTTTTTTTAAATCGATTTAAATAGTAATTGTTCCATCTATCAAAATTTTTGAAAGATGATTTTGCCATTTCAATACCGAAAGAAAAAAACAGAATAACAAAACGAGAAAAATAAGTTGAAAGTCTACAATTTTCCGGAGGTCACAGTTGGGCACTTCTTCGATTTTTGGCCCATCCTTTCATCACAGAGTATTCTCTCCCTATCATTCTCATTTCCCATTCCTCCATATTTAGAGCGGTTGTTTCCTGACCCGACAGATCTGGTCCAAAAACCGAAGAAGTTCCCACACACGCTAATCTGAAAATGAATGAAGACTATCATCCAAGCATCTACATACATTTTTTAAAACCTTTTCTAGCCATCCCTAAACTACCGTAATCTCCAAAAACCTATTTTTATGCTCTATCAGATTTACGTGTTAGTATAGGTTACGACAAGTTAGAATAGGCTACGATACTCAAAAATTAAAATTCCAATTTGGGTCCAGTCGTTCAATTATAATGCTCTAGATCCTACTTAAGTTTGACCATGAGTTATATATGAGACGATTCATCTCGGATAAAGGGGATCGGAAAATGAAGTTGTAACTAATGTTTGAACAGAGTACTTTAATCCCGAACGCGTTTCCGGTTCAAAATTATTGCAGAGGTACCAATGTTTAAACAAATTTATTTAAAGAAGCGAAACAAATACTTCAACAAGTTGAACGATTGGAAGGCACTAACAAGAATACTCTACCTCGTTATCTAATGTATGAATGGGAATGAATGATACAAACATATATAATAATCTCTCTTTCAACTCTATCTATTGCAGCTTGATGATCCACAACACTTATCTTCATCAAGAATCAGCAATTCCATTGCGTCTGCATTTTTCTCTTTCTTTTCCACCACATTTAATCCTTCTTTGGAATGTTGTGATTGCCACATCTTCGAGTACAATGAATCTACAAGAGATGTATACTGATCATATTGGCATACACTCATTCTGCTATATACCTTCTTTAGTGAGAAGCTGGGCATGCGTTCCCTTCTCTGCTACTTTACCATCCTCTAACACATAGATGATATCGGCATCCTTGATTGTTGATAGTCGATGGGCAACAAATAGACTAGTTTTCTCTCCCGTGGCTGCCTTGAGTGATCTCATAATGGTTGCCTCAGTCAGAGCATCCAACGATGAAGTTGCCTCATCGAACACAACCAGTGGACAGTCCTGTATTAACTCCCTTCACGATCCCTTCAATGACCAACCATACACAACTAGTGAATACCTTGAGGATCGCTCTAGCAATGGCAACTCTCTGCTTTTCTCCTCCACTTAACTTGAGTCCTCTCTCACCCACAATGGTCGAATATCCATTAGGCATGGATAGAACAGAATTGTGTACATCAGCCATTCGTGCTGCTCCTTCTACCTATACATGAGGAGATACGCAATATTATATCGATCCAACTCTCACACAAAACACAATAAAAACTTCCATTCCGTACAAAGTAGTGTACAAAGTTTGGAAATTCTCTGGGTTTTTTTGCATAGGCATAAATAAACCGGTCTGGAAGAGAGTACCAAAAAAAGCAAAAAAAAACACGGCCCTTTAAGATATTTAATCGCACCTCTTCCTTAGAAGCTAAGGGATTTCCATATGCGATATTATAGTAGATAGAATCATGGAAGAGAACTGAGTCTTGAGGGACGACTGCGATATTTCGTCGGAGGGATTCGAGAGTAAGCTGAACAATGCAATCGTTTCTCTCCCCTCCCCTCCCCTAGAACCTTTTGTGTGTTATGGCCATTAATTGTTATCTTTCCTTCGTCAGCATCATACAGTCTATACAGAAGACGAATTATCGTAGACTTGCTAAACAATTTAGTCATAAGTATTGTAGCGAGAGTATCTTACCCAGAGCCAGAACCTCCGACGATAGCCACTTTCTTTCCTCGAGGAATATCCATCGAAAGACCATTTAGAATACTTTTTTCCTTCTCAATTTATTCTTTTTTTATACTTCAACTGTCAAATATATTGCACCTGATAACCGAATTTGATGTTGTCGAATTTAATTGCAATGTCATCACCGGCAATCTAATACAATTAAAAGGTTTACTGTACACTTCCAATTATCCTACCTCGAGTTCTTTTGCATTAGGAGCATTTACAATTTTGGGTTTGAGCTTTAGAAGTGAGAACATGGAATTCATATCAACTAGTCCCTGACGGACCTCTCGATACACCGAACCTTAAAATATATGTTTAAAAAATTTATACGATATAACGGTAGAACCTAGAAAATTGAGAGGAAGACTCAATTGGAAGAGCAACGTGTTAGCAAGAACCAAGTCTCCCACCGATAGTTCCCCTGAAATTGTATATCAACCTTTTCCAGTATATCAACGGGCACCGACAACTTTTTTTGCAGCAATTCACAAAATAAACAGAACGTAAGATGTTGAGACAAGTGTGACTAGTCAATAATTGGCCTTTAACTACTTGAGCATCTTCCATTTTTTGGCCGCATTGTAACAAGTTGTCCAAAAAATGATCAAAGACTAGCTGATTTCGACTCATTTTCGAAATCATTTGTGTCCTTCTCGCACCTGATTTCATTGCAATATATTTCAAAATCAATGAACCACAAAACAACGAGAAAAATATTAGATCGATTGAATTGAATTAAAAATGATTTTTATTATAATAAAATTTCTAAATAATAATTTTTAAAAAATGATGAAAAAAGATACCGGTGGCGATCTTGTTAGCTGCCAAGCACATTACTGTCACGAGACCCATCGAAAATATCGTATTCTATAAAAAAAAAAAGCATCAACAACAAGATAACAATGCGAATTTTTTTTACTGAAACACACCTTAGCACCACTACTGGGCTTATAAAACCTAGCTTAATTATTATCTTATAATTATAAAAATGTCATAATTAGTCCCTTAATTTTTACGTTACATTTTAGTAATTAACCATGCGTGCATGCGCAACCGTTGATACAAACCTCGGTCCCCACCACTGCTAACCAAAAATCGTAATTCACCATCTAAAATGTCGATTATTCATTACTTCACTATTCTAGCTTTTATTACGTAGCCTTCTTTGCGATAAGATCATACGTTTTCGTAACTACCGGGCCGGTAATCAGACCACTATATATTTGATGGAATCTGTCGTCAGACCACAATATTTCGACTATGAAATCGGATTTTAAACCATTAGACCTCTGACATTAGTGTCAGACCACTATATATTTTCGGTCCCCGGATGACAATGAAAATGTATGGATAAGAGTAGTATTAGTATCCCCTATTATGTACAATTGTACATAATAAACCACACATTCCATTAGCATGAGTCATCACCGTTTTAATGGCCGTCCAAGAACCATACTAAAAATTTTCAACATTCCATACATTCCATTCCAATTAGTCATCGTTATTTTAATGATTCCATATTTTTAATATTTAAAAAAATATACATTCATTACAACCCGAGGCCGCATAAATATAATTTATTATTTTTTTAAAAATTCAAAATTATAAATGATGCAAAAGTTATCGGAAAACATTATCACCATACAAAAATCAATATACGTCTAAGAAAAAATAATGAGGTAATCTACAGAAACATGACTCCAGACGAAGATTTTGAACTACGCACAAAGATCAAGATCGTCATCGATCATCGTCATCGGAAGTTCCCCCATCCCGAGCGGTCGGTCTCTCCCCCGCTCTGGGATTAGTCAAATCGCTTCTCCCCTCCCCCCGCCCTCGCCTCTCCAACTCGCCTCGTCTTCGCTAGCTGGCTAGTGGGTGCCGGCGCAAGGGGGCAGTTAATAACCTACCTGATGAGGTGAGCCATCTTCATCGCTTGATAGGCCCAGCGCGAAATGACGCCCCTTAAGACTCCCCTTCCCACTGCCGCTCGAGGAGGTACGGGTGTTCGATACGCCTCTCAGGAGAGTGTCGATCTGCTCTCGACCAAGGTGGATAAGATGATGTCGAAGTTAGAGGACGTGCTCAATATCCTCTCGTCTCTTACTCCATCCATCACCCCTCCCTCTCTATCCCACGTGGCCAATCCTCTCGCGAGCACGACCCGTCACGTGTACGAGGCGCGTATGAAGGCCATCGATGAGAAGGCCGAGTACGCAGAGAAGGAGAAGAGAGCTGTCATCATCGGAAGTGCAGAGGAATCGACACCTACTGAGACACTGAAGAAGGATGAGAAGCTGGTCGGCGACCTCATCAAGTACACGGAATCTGATGTGGTTCAGAAGGCGTTCACCGATGGAAAGATTAGCCACCATCGTCATCCATCTGATCGTGCTGGGAAGAGACGTCCCATCAAGATTGCCTTCCAATCAGCAGTTTAATATCCAGCAGCTCATAAGTGTAGGTTGCCGCGTCTGGCGCCTTTAGGTCCGTGTCCAACTCGAACGAATCAATGACAAATTTGGGGTCATTTAGATAGGATACAAGCTTAAAGTCTACATAGTCGAGGAGAAGACGAGGTTGATTAAACAAATTGAGATTGAGAGTTGCGGCAAATTGTGCTTCTCCATCCTTTTGAACCCAACCCATTCTTCTCTTATGGTCAGCTGATTTTGGATTGTTAATTTCATCTTCCGATGCATATCCAGCCAGGGAAAGAGTACTGTTCCTTGTCTCCTTGTCAAAGTTGAGTTCCGTCTCGATTATACTTCTCCATGCGTACAGTGGCGAAGAGTCTTCAACCAAAATTCCATTCAGATAGATTTGAAATTGTTTGAAGAGGGACTTTCCAATCATTTGACAAAATGCCAGCGGAAGGGTCTGCCCTGATGTAACAGCAATCTTTTTGCCGTTCTTGTCTCTAATGCCAATGGTAAATTGAACATAACTACGTTGGAATAGGATTGAATACTGTAGAAATGGTTGACGACTGATCTGACGTTGGGATAATACGCAGTAGTTGAGATTTGCTGTTCCCAACTATCGATGGTTGAATGCAATCAGCATATACAAAGATTGTTGACAAGTTGTTGTTGAAACCGATTGCATATGTTGCAATATTCTTGTACTCGTCAAGCGTAAACGCTTCTTGTTCAGACTGCGCGGAAAATCCGCATAGATAGGCCAATTCGGGAGACAATTCGATGCATTTGAGAACGTTCCTATTCACATAGATTACTATTCTTTGCAAAAGTGGATCAAAATCAAACGAGAATCCATACTTTGAGTACTGTTCTTGAGCCCTTCCAAGAGAGAATCCACGAACGTTGGACGAATTGGCGATTCTTTTCGAATCAGCCGCATTAGCCTTTTGAATAGCAATAGTTTCTTTGAATAATGCTTGTAGTTTTTGGTCTGTCAGTGTTCTGTTTAGCGCTAGTGATAATTTTGGAGCTAGCAGAATCTGACTGCTTGATAAATTTGCTGAACATTTCTGCACATTTTGAGTTAAATGCATGCTTTGTCGATTCATCCGGCTTTGTAGGTGGATCAGCTTGTGCTTGATTAGTTGTTGGAGGTTGAACTGTGGTTGGTGGTTGGGTTGTTGGAGGTTGAGCGGTTTATGGTTGGACTGTTGTGGGCATAGGAGGAGGAGGGGGAATGTATCTGAGGCGATAGCAGATCCTACAACAAAAGCTGTTGCTGCAGCTTTACGCCTCTTGATTTGCTCAACTTTTTCGGCAATTTCCTCTGCTGTAGCTGGGCGAATATTCCCTGCTTTAACCGCATCTTCCATTTCTTTGCGCTCTTCCTCTTCAGTACGAGGTTTACTTTCTTCGGCTGGTGCATTGCGCTTGCGCCTGTTAGAAGTGATAGACGACAAAGAATCGACAAGTGCCAATGCATCCCTATAGTTTCCAGCAGGCAGGTTCTACTTCTACTTCTAATCGGTTCTACTTCCATTTTTATCAACAGTTGTGAACTTGAGTGGATCTGGGATATTTTCAAAACTGTTTGTGTAAATGATTTCTGACAGTCCACATTTCCATTTTTCAGTTTTCAACATTAGTGGTTCCGGAAGACGGACTAGAAACGATGAGCTGGAGTTCTCTGGATGATCCGGAACGTTGGAGGGCAGAGTTATAAAAAATTCCGCCATGTCTAATAGGAAATGGAATAATCAAGGCTAGACTACTAGAAAGAAGACCGAGCCAGAACGAACGTTTATCACTATCAGGAAATAGCGTAATATTGATTAACGCGGCGAAGATACAGACTGACATGATGACCAGCTGGAAGAGAATAAATAGGGAAGACCGCCTAGTACGACATAATAATCTGACGGCAATGCAGAACGACAAGTTTGTTTTAAAGACTCCCTGCTTGCTATATTGTTCTGGCGCGACTCAAACTGGCAAGACGATATTATTGCGAAAGATATTGGAAAATGAAGTCAAGATGTTTGATAAGCCTATTGATCGCATTACCTGGTGCTATGGAATCGATACTGGAGACTTTCCAAAGAATGAAAAGATTCAGACACTTCACGAAGGCTCTCCAGATATGCAAAAGTTGGATGGAAAGGATCATAAGCTGCTAATTTTGGATGATCTAATGTCATATTATATCAAGAATAAGACGGAACTGAACAATCTGTTTACTCGCGTAGCTCATCACTGTAATTGTTCCATTATTAACATTGTTCAATCTCTTTTTTCCCAGGAAAGAACTGCTAGGGCTAATAGTACATACATTTGTTTGACAAAATCTACTGGAGACAATCTGCAGATTCAAAACTTTGCCAAACAGATATTTCCTGGTAAATCAAATTACTTCTTGGAAGCTTACGAAGATGCGGTAAAATCGCAGCCCTATGGATATTTGATGGTTGATCTACATCCTACGACAAGAGAAAATCGCCGTCTATGTACGAATATCTTTGATGATTCGCTTGTATATTACGTTGAAAAATAGAAACCATAAAGTAGATTTGGCCTAATTTGTTTGAGACAGCAATACATTGACGATATATTAATTTTAAAAAGGGATTAAATTAATTGCCAGTAGTTTTAACTATTGGCATGTACAGGTATTGAAATGTACGGAATATATAGTGGAGACATGTGTACGTCATTGGAATGGAATGTATGGAATGTTCATGCAAACAACGGTGACTCATTGAAATGGAATGCATGAAATGTATGGAATGTTCACGAATAGGGTTCCGAGATCGTATTAGCGACATAATTGTTCATTGAAACAGCGATGACTCATGGGAATGGAATGTGAGGTTTATTATGTACAATTGTACATAATAGGGGATACTAATACTACTGATAAGATATCTGAACTACTTGATAGTTCACTTTCGAATAAACGTTCGAATAATGATATACCCATTCCCTCCCATGGTTATTACTTCTTCAGTTCATCAAATTTATTCATCACAATGGCGTTAAATATAAGAAAGATTAGTATGCCCACTAGTTTTAGAGGGAATTATTTTTCGTGATCGATTCGTGACGGGTTATGATCTTATAATCATAATAATGTTATAAAAACGCAATCATTTAAAAGTAAACCTGAGTGAAGTTTAGAAGAGCGAGAGAGGAAGACGTTTTTAGAGATGCCTTTTCGAAATCCTTGAGTAGAAGATCATATCGCTCTGCCTCGAATTTCTCGTTATTGAAATACTGCAAATATAGATTATTTGGGGGGGGGGGAGTGTAAATTTGATTCCTTATTTACTCTTTTAATTTATCACACGAGGCCGTTAGCAATAGAGTCGGACAAGACTTGACATGGCTCAAAAATGTCGATTCTCTGAAACTCTGCGATTTTGAGTTGTGGGTAGTACTGATGACAATGGGCAGATTCTCCAGATAAGTCACGCTATGTCACCTTTCTATCTCATCAGTGTAGACGACCTCACGTCCAAAACCATTTATTGAAAGAATTTCACCTTTTTTTGATAATGCTAAAATTAGGTGGGCAATTTTTTCATGCTGATCGAGCATGCACACTTCATTTTTCACTATTTTCAAAAAAAAATTGCGCTACGATGAACTTTTCGCAGAGTGCTGTGCAATACGCTCATAGATCATATAGCTCATAGAGCATAGATAGATGGGAATGATTTAATGATATGTATTTCATTTTCTATTCCTGCGTCAGACAAAGTTGTGAAGTAGTCTATGCCGCGCCCCACCATCCCATCTCCCCCTGTCTCAATTTCTGTTCGTGTCACCTCTCCGCCCCACCAAGGCGCACGAACACTCGTGAGCTTCCATGTCATACTTTCCCGTGGATCTGCAGAAGGCCGGGTCCGGGGATCCGCACTTGGAAAAAATAACACTATGCAGACCCTTTTTTTCGCGAAAACCACTCCGCCGATCCACAACCCAAAAAGCTATGGCATTGGTAGCTCAGCAGTGCGGCACGAAAGAGGAATTGGGATAGTAGATCACGCGGTAAAGTAGGTTGAGATTGGGCACTCCGGACTGAATTGGCCTAACAATCACTGACGTAGTAGTGATCTCCCGCAGGACGCAAGAACCTTGATTCATGGGATGACCTTTAGAGAAGGTTTAACGCTAAAGATATTTTCCTTTCTTGTAAGTAAATTTTGTCATCTTTCTCATTGCTTTGGAACCTTTGATCTTTCTTCAAGGACAGGGACTTTAAGTAGACCAAACAAGAGGAAAGATTGCAGAATTTGGTTACAAGAAGATAAACTATCTTTAGCGTAAAACCTTCTCTGCCCGGAGAAATTGTTAATGAAATAAATATCATTACATAACTCAGATCCAATCTGTGAATGTCTTCCTGATTGCTCTGCTAAAAGTTCAAAATAACACAATTGAATTAATGAATAATGAAGTGTGCATGCTTCATACATTTTCATTACTACCGGGCCGGAGTCAGACCACTATATATTCACCCAAAACAGTCCATGTTTTCTGACCACATGATATGTACACCACGAACCGCGAGATTTTTTTATAACCCTAGTCTATTATAGTGGAATATAAATTAGTATTAACTTTATAATTTAACATTCACTAGGACCGGATTTGAAATTAATTTTATTTCATATATTTTAGAATTCGTATCCATTGAGGCAAGACGTATCCATTGAGGCATCATGTGAGAATTATGTGGGCCTACATTCAATCTTTTGTTCTCATCTCTTCTAAGAAAGGCTGACTGAGTTCCCGAATAATAGCACTAAACTGTGCCCCTAACTGTCAGGTTTATCGACCGCCAATCACTGCGAGTGAAGTAGTGACGATGAATATTACATAGAAATCATTGAATAAAATTAAATATTTTAATTAAATTTTAAAAAAAGACGAAAAAAAGGTTCATCAGTGCTGCCCCTTTCAAATTTTGACGAGACAGATTTCGTGACACATTTATGATTTTGAATTTTCATACCATGTACGACGCCATTTAATTTTTTCCTTAATAATTGGTAGAAATGAGTGTCAGACACCCAAATAATATCCATGAACAGCACAAGTCATAATATTTCGAATTGAGCGGAGAAAAGTGCCTCTGCGTCTAGAACTAATAAAGACTAGATGAAAAATCAATCTACCCATCGCCATCAACACCCTCGAGGACCCGAAATCGCAGTTTCAGAGAATCGACATTTTTTTAGCTGTGCCAGATTCCACATGATTTGTCATATAATGTCCTTTCCCTATCCTTCCTCATGTGAACTCGAGGTGCATACTTCGATTACGTTCGTTACATAAGCAAATACATTTCCTAAAAAAATTCTGGCACTGTAAAAGTTTAACATCGATTCTTTTCATGGTTCATATGTTACAATGAGTAGGAAAAGTGAAGATGTGAAATAACGATACCTTAACAGTTTCGTAATTGATTAGGGAATCGATGGCCTTGTTTCCAGCTTCATTGTCCGCACGATTCATATCATGGCGGAACTTTGTTCGCCATCTGAATCTCTTTCACTATATAGAGAAGAGATGGAGTTAATTACCGTGTGACAGCTAGAGTACTCCCTGCATATAATGATACACACGTCAGTGTAGCTACTGTGAACTCCGGACCAAGAGTCTTTGCGAAAATTGCAGAGACCAAGCCTACCTAATAATAGAGGAGTCATGTTGTTAACCACATTATTTGGGATACCTCAACCATGGTTGGGAGAACATTGAAAATAAGAGCGCTCATAACAAATGACATTCCTCTAGTACCTCTATCTAAAAACAGTGTTTTATTTTTAAATATGAGGCCGTCCGCCTAAGGTTCAACAAGCCTCCACAGAGGTCGGGAACATGTAAAAAATCGAAAGGTCTGAAAAGTTGCCCCTAGGGGTTATTTTTGACCCTCTACACGATGGTACACTCGGTTTCGCAATATGTCCCCTCCCCGCTCCAGGAGGGGGCGCCCCCCCCCCCCCCCCCCATTTTGCCCACAAACGCGTTTTTCGCTTGTTTTTCCTCGGAGAGTCGTCAAAAATGGCTGAAATCTCATCTCTACGACCAGAATTTCGAGCTCTATCTCGTGGTTATGCTGAATAGTCATTATCTATTTTCGTTTTCGAGAAAAAGCCGATTTTTGAACAGAGACTTAGGGCGAGGAAACCCGTCAAGAGTAGAAAGAAGAGATTCTCCTGATCATTTTGGTATATTGGACTAAGGAAATAAGTCGACCCACGGGGGTCTTATGGGGGGGGGGGGGGGGGTGGAGCGAAAGTGGGACACAAAAAAGTTTCGCGAATACCCCCGTATTTGTGCTCATTTAGAAGAGCTCTTCGAGTTGATAATTTCTTGTGTTGGACTTTTTCATGAAAACGTTTCCTTACGAAGTTACAAAGGCCCACATTGGCAGTTTTCGCGAGACCACTTTTTCGATGGCTGTAACTTCCAGGAGAATCTCCTCTTTCTACTCTTGACGGGTTTCCTCGCCCTAAGTCTCTGTTCAAAAATCGGCTTTTTCTCGAAAACGAAAATAGATCATGACTATTCAGCATAACCACGAGATAGAGCTCGAAATTCTGGTCGTAGAGATGAGATTTCAGCCATTTTTGATGACTCCCCGAGGAAAAACAAGCGAAAAACGCGTTTGTGGTCAAAATGGGGGGGGGGCGCCCCCTCCTGGAGCGGGGAGGAGACATATTGCGAAATCGAGTGTACCATCGTGTAGAGGGTCAAAAATAACCCCTAGTGGCAACTTTTCAGACCTTTCGATTTTTTACATGTTCCCGACCTCTGTGGAGGCTTGTTGAACCTTAGACGGACGGCCTCATATGACTAGACTAACCGATTGCTTTTGAGAGCGCGCCTGTTTGCCTATTAAGATGAAAGGAGAGATCGAGAGAATGAAGATGAAGGAATATACGTCTAGAGATCGTACGAACGGAACCTTGAGCCACCTAAAAAATACCACATTTTGTAACCTTTCGATGCCACTGCCTCATTGAAAAGAGACAACACTCTTTTTTACCTTTGCAAAAACTGCATTTCTTAGTTCGTTGAAACCGGCGGAAGAAGCCCGAGCGATACCGTCTAAAAAAATAAATGTCACTCTCGTGAGAGACTGTTTGCTCGCTTGCTCGAGAGATCAAAAAATTTGGGTTCAAAAATCGTATATACACGATTTTCAACCCTGAATTTTCGATCTTTGACCTATATATACCATACCCACAGATGAAATGGTGGAATTTTTTATGGTATGGAACACATACCATGGGAATTTTTTTCCCAAAATGGCTCATACCTTTGAAATTTTTGAATTTTTTCACCCGAAAATAGCGTACCATGGGAATTTTTGAGGTCTAAATTACCCATTTCAACTGTGACCGTCCCTATGGGTAATATTCCAGAAGTTTCAGCACGAAATGAGAAAAATTTTCTAAACCTCTTTTCTGCAGCCCCACACCTTTCACTGCGTTACATAAAGCGTTTAAAAAATACTAATAGAAATCTGGCGAATAGCATTTCCAATTTCAAATTTGCCTTGTCTCAATGCTCGTATTCACAACCAAAATACACTATTCAACAATAATTGCTTTGGTAAGCTGTGATATTTGTACGAATCTTCCATAAACGAGAATATAAACCACAAACATGGAAAATTTTAAGCATAAACCATGCAGGTGGATAACAAAGATTTGTCTCACATGCAATTATTAGAGAAACTCCCACTCCTGCAATAGCGCTCACAGGACTGTCAACAGACAGCTTCAAAAATTCGGGTGCTTGGTTGTTGTAGAGATTGACAATGTCACGGAATATGAAAGGGACGAATGCATTCAGAACCTTGAAAAATATTGTCAGATCAATATTTGAAGTAAGTGGTCACCTTTGCCGTAACGAGAAGTCCGAAAGCCAGGACTACACGTTTTCTCAGGGAGGGATTATCTTTAGGCCACGCAAACTGCAGTAACTTCTTCACCAATTGAGTACTCGATAGCGCTTGCTCATTTTTCACTATGATCTGCAATTCGTAATTGATACGAGATCATGTGAAATACTTAAAACCTGGCTGGATGCACCGGGATGGAAACAACCTCGAATATTTTGTAAGTTCGGTGATCTCTACAAATGAAATCAATGTTAAGATCGGCACTTCTATAGAATAGAGGGCCAGGCATGAAAATCCTAAAACTTCTATATCGGGTTGATGCGTACGATTCTTCCATTTTGTAGCTCACTAAATTACTATCCTATTTTCCTACTCAAATGCCCATCTGCTCACAATCATTCATAATCAATAAGGGCTTGGATGTTCTGTTTAGTGCCCGTGAACACTGGGCTGTTCTATAGAAGTGCCCAAAAATACTATTGCAAAATTATTATTTTGCGGAGGGAAGAGATATAGTCAATCTAATATCACTAAGATTCAGCATAGGCATTATCATAAGTAATTAGCCTGGTTAGCCTCGATCCTTAGTGCTTAGTCTGCCCTTCGTATCACTGGCCCCTTGTTCTATAGAAGTGCCGTTAAGATCAACTAAATTTATAAAAGAAACCTGTTTGAGAAGACCATGTTGACGAGCGAGTGATCTTGTGATACGGCCAAATCCACTAGTAATCTCAAACGGCATTGATAAGGTCAATTTTTTTTTTAAACAGTCCACTCACGCTCAATATATGATTCGATCCAATGCGAGGCACGCTCAACATATTTTTCTAAATAAACTGAAATAAGAGGCGAACACCAAAGTACTCGCACTCGTAGGGACATGCAAACCGGAAAATAAAATTTGAGAGCCGGGGAGAGGTATGTGCCAGGAAATGAACGTCGAACTGCCCGGGAATTCAAATCTCCACAGTAAAATTGTTTATTCGTGATTAAGCGACTGTATAAGGATGCGCCTCTTTAATTTTCAGTTTTCCGAGGAGCTTCAATGATAATATATCGTGTAAGAAAAAACAAAAAAAATCTGTGGTCGCAAACATGTTAAATTTAGCGTTTAAACTTTTGCATAAAACAGTTTTTATCGAATATCCGATCAAATAAGAGATGCGCCTTCGCGGTTTGATTATGTTTTTGTTTTTAAGACCATTAGTAAGCACTATGCAAAAAATGAACAAAATCTGTGGTCGCAAACCTTATAAAAAACAGCGTCAAAAAGTCAATGAAATCAGGGATCATGTCTAGTTGTTTGCAAACTACGACTGTTTTTGTTCATATTTCATGCACCTAACAAGTTAATTACACCCTGTGAAAACGTTACAATGTATAATTCTCAACTTCAGCTACATACTTACCGAATTAGGCACGGCTACAGTATACCAGAATTCTAAAAGTGATAAGTACGCTCCCTGTGAAGTGAAAAATGCTTATATATGTATCAATAATTGTTCAAGAGAAATTGCTCTATCTAATAGCACAAAAAATTAAAGAACGAGACGCATTTGAAAATATTCGCATCTGACATGTGAAAATAAAGTGACCAAATGAACCATGCACTCGCTGGCACTACACCACGGTGGGCGGGGCTAAGAATGGGTGACTGTATCTCGCTTAAATAAAAATATTTTAAAATTCTGGATGTGTAATCGTGATTCTGCACGCCCGAGAGCCCTACAACCAAAAAATAAGACATTTTAATGGAGTTTGAATTTTCACGTGAATGTCCCTATCGCACTCGCACTCTGACTCGCACTCGCAACGTTGACTCGCATGCGCGTTTTTGCAATATTGTCGGATCGCATAATTATTTTTCAATCCCATTGAGGTTTCTGGAAGCTTCCTTGTTTCCTCATTAGTTTTGTGATACGTTATAGTGATTTCCCTCGATTAGTGCTGTTAGCTCCCTATTTTCGCGGTTCTGTTACGCGTGTACAATGATAATCTATGCGTCGTGTGTTTATTTATGTTGTTTTTTCCTCTTTTTTTCTCCTATTGACCTAGGGAAAAATATAAAAAAGGAAATGCTAAATAATAAATGTGTCCTAGCGAGGGATCCTAAAGAGTACGGTAGGTGAGCATTTTCGTTCGTTGCTTGTGTAATTAACATAATTTTTGTTTTCGCTCATTTTTTAAAAATTTTATTTTTATATTATGATTCGGCACTGTCGAATGCATAGGTCGAGCATAACAGGTTATTTATTTAATGCCTTTAAAAATTCGCCGCTGCCCTCCCTATTTATACACTTCGAATTCAAAGTTCAAGATTTTCCGATATTTTCTGTTTTAATTAGCGTACGAATGATATTCAAGATGCCGTTGTCCAGTTTCCTAATTGTGAAGTTGGTCGAGGATGAATAGAAGTCCCTGCCAAAATTCAGCAAAATCTGTAGCAGCGGACATTGGCGAAATGGGGTGGAACAATCTGGTCATTGTAGCTACCGTACCTTGTCATGTATCGATTTTCTCACTGTGCCGTAATTAATCGCTCTGGAATCAATGGAACAATCCTCTCTTATTTGAAAAATGCAAAAAATCAAAACTCCCTTGTCTCAAAATGCAAAGAAAAATTGTTCACAAAAGGAGGTGGAGGATGTGCTCCGTGGAAAAACGCGACGCTCCGACCGCGACGCGTGAAAAAACACCAAACTCTTCAACTTATACTGGTTTAAATTGAATTGTTTTGAAAATTTAGAAGTGCTATCATGATTCTACACCGCATAATACCCAATTACAAGAAAAATTGAAATTTTAAAGGAAATTTGAAAATTTGCGTGGTGGTACCTATACCTAGGTGGTACTAGGGACGGCAACGCGAATTTTTGAGTACGAAATATTGGACTACACCCTCCGACGTTTTTCTTGTCAATCTACCGTAATCTTCTTTCAAATTTCATGCCTATTTTTATTTTGTCATTTAAAAATAAATATCACTTATTTTGTTCAATTTTATTTGGTGTAATTGATAAAGGATAATAAAAAGTGCATAATAAAAATGACAGGATATTTAAAGTTGCAAACAGGAAGTGGTACGATGCCTTGCAAAAAATGGAGTGTTTTCAAAACGAATATTTGTTTCATATTTCTATTGGTATTTATAGATTCAGATGCACAAAAAATGATTATGAAAACAGAAAAGAGGATAACACTAAAATTTAAGAGAATGAGGTCGGCAAAGTTCGGCAAATTAACGTTGTGATTATGCATTTTATGGAATTTCTCAAAAACTGCCTAGAGATTCTTTATTATTTTTTTATGATAATTTTAGGATGACGGTTCGTAAGTATTGTGAAAATATTGAAAAGAATCTCTAGGCAGATTTTGAGTAAATGAATTTCGAAAATAAGTAACGTTCATGACACATCGCGAATACAGTAGTTAAGCCCTTGAGCTATGAACTTTAGCTTTGAGTACCTTTATCGATCGTCTGGAGGACATTTTCTGCCATGCCCTTCGACAAAAATGCGTCAATTGATGCGGGGAGAAGTAGGATCAAGGATTTGATCAAGGAGGATCAAGGACATTAAAATACTTAATAAAAATCAGTTCACGATTCCCACTCAGTTTGCTGTAATAAACATGACACGCGATGCGCTCCGCTTGAACTCAAAACGTCGGGTTTCGTACCTCTTTATTTTGCTGTTTTTCTAGGGACATTCACGTAAAATTTCAAACTCAATTAAAAATTCCTATTTTTCGGTTGTGGGGCTATCGGACATGCAGAATCACGATACCACTTCCAAAATTTTTGAACAAATTTATTTAAGCGAGATACAGGCACCCATTCTTAGCCCCGCCCACCGTGGTGTAGTGCCAGCGAGTGCATGGTTCATTTGGTCACTTTATTTTCACATGTTAGATGCGAATATTTTCAAATGCGTTTCGTTCTTTAATTTTTTGTTCTATTAGATAGAACAATTTCTCTTGAACAATTATTGATACATATATAAGCATTTTTCACTTCACAGGGAGCGTACTTATCACTTTTAAAATTCTGGTATACTGTAGAATTTTTCCTATATCGGTAAGTATGTAGCTGAAGTTGAGAATTATACATTGTAATGTTTTCACAGGGTGTAATTAACCTGTTAGGTGCATAAAATATGAACAAAAACAGTCGTAGTTTGCAAACAACTAGACATGATCCCTGATTTCATGGACTTTTTGACGCTGTTTTTTATAAGGTTTGCGACCACAGATTTTGTTCATTTTTTGCATAGTGCTTACTAATGGTCTTAAAAACAAAAACATAATCAAACCGCGAAGGCGCATCTCTTATTTGATCGGATATTCGATAAAAACTGTTTTATGCAAAAGTTTAAACGCTAAATTTAACATGTTTGCGACCACAGATTTGTTTTGTTTTTTTTACACGATATATTATCATTGAAGCTCCTCGGAAAACTGAAAATTAAAGAGGCGCATCCTTATACAGTCGCTTAATCACGAATAATCAATTTTACTGTGGAGATTTGAATTCCCGGGCAGTTCGACGTTCATTTCCTGGCACAGACCTCTCCCCGGCTCTCAAATTTTAATTCCCGGTTTGCATGTCCCTACTGTTTTTCTCTTTATTTTTGACTTTTTTTGAAAAACTAAATTGAAAACATGAAATGGGGTAAGGTAAGCTTCCGTTTGCACATAAACTTGTGAATTGTTTTGAGCATCTGTAAACATCGTTGCCCCTAGGTGGTACCTACTTTCCAACCGTATCAACACTGATTTAAATTCCCGGGCGATTCGACGTTCTGCCCTTCCCCGGCTTTCGATTTCGAAATTCCCGGACTTCACTCATTTTAAATAAAAAATTTAGATAAATATTTATATTGTTTGAAATTCATATATCGTTCATGACTTACATTTCTTTCTCTTAATATGACAATCACTAGATAACTGGAGAAAGTAGACCATTAGACAATAGTTTCATTCCAATGCTCTTTCGCTCTTGCGGCAAACTTCCCCATCGCAGGGAACTTTATTCGGATCTAATTAAAAGTTTAGGTGATTTTTAATATGATCAGAAGATTCTTTAATCTATTTAGAAGTCGCATTTGATTAGCACGGACCTTGCCTACACATTTCGTGGATAATTACTCCCACAATCATCATTTTATATAAAATTTTATTGATTTTACTTATTAGTTTTTTTTTATATTTTTGCCATGTTCTGTACTTCTTCCTGAGATTTCTATTAATTTATTCTGAAGAATACTTTGTTTTATGGAAATAGTTCCTGTTCAGATGGGTGATTACACGCCTAAATTTGAACAAAGAGATGGAGATGCTCGCGGATTCGGGCACGCTCGTCTTGGAACGGGAGGAGCTATTCCTGTTAAGAATGAAAAAGGACAAATTATCATGCAGAAAGTAAAGGTCCAGAGATACATGGCCGGGAAGGCGTGAGTTTTCTTCTTCTTGAAAGTAATTTGTTGATAAGGCGGAATAGAGAAATAACATATTTTTATCCAAGGGATTTTTTTCAGGTTTTGGGGTGCTTCTTTAGAACGCGGGACCAGCATATTACTTACGTAAAGTTCAGGTAGTGTGAGCTCTATTATGATGATGCTTAGGGTCAGTGCTTTGTCTTCTCACTCTGTATTCCTGTCCCCTCGTTCTATATAAGTGCTGATTTTGGTAACACTTTGGGTTTCTAAGACGGAAAAGTAAAATGACCGAGATCATATGGAGTTGCCCACACTTCACTCCTGGCGGTTTCCTTCCGGATAGGATCCCTCAGGAGTGAGGCCCAGGTGATCTGAACAATTTCAGATCATTTGGCAAAAATGTTGACCCTCAGAGCCGGGATACGGTGGGTTAGCCGACATATACAATCCGATGACCTGTAGACAGGACTGGGTAAAGTACTAGGTGTGGTTATTGGGTGATCCCGCTTGCGAATTGGAATAATTCTATCTACAACACTGCTCCTTGGGCACTTATCACCGAGATTGACACCCTAATATTTTTAAAGTTGTTACTAATTTAAAAAATAAAAACATACATGAAAAAGCTAGTCGAAAACTACCTGGAATTTGAAACCATACCCCGCTTTTGAGGTTTCCGTTAACAAGGCATGTAACCTACGTTTCGCAAACACACCCGGCTTTCATAGAATTCGTCGGTTTCCGAGGTCCTTTTCATAAACATACCCGGCTTTTGAAGGATTTTGTCATATAACTTTTTAATGTATGATCGCCGTGACTTCCTTGAACAAATAGTTGAAGATCTTTTTTTGACAGGGGAACATATATTTTTGTATGGATAACTTTAACTTATATTGGATGTGCAGACCTGCGTTCGCTACTCGATCGGATAGTGAAAGTGACTCGGATGTTGCCGACGAAAGGGATCAGATTCGAGATAGAAGAGAAGAAAGACGAGAAGAAAGGGTTAGAGAGTCCAGGTAAGTAAGGACTAATCACACGTTTCAGAGATGTTAAAGCACCAGTAGAGGTGAAAAAGTTATCAGAATTTGGGTAATGGGTTACTGTATTGGCAACGTTATTGAGAGACAATCCCAGAAATAATAATATATGAGATGTAAGCAAAAGTTAGTGAAATAGCCCGTTAATTCTAGATTAAAGTAACTTGTTTAACGCGACAAAGATAGGCGAGAACGAAGCCTTTTTCCAATCTCATTTTTCTACGATATCTTTAGTCATGTTTTTTTTCCGGATGCAAGGCGTACTTATATTTCTGAAAGTTGTAAATGTTTGTATTTTTGATTTTTAGATTTTTCTATCTTAAAAAATATATCTTAAAATATTAAACCGGTTAGCTTATTATTCGTACCTGCCAATTTGCAAACTTGACAAAAGGGTTTCCGGTTCTAAATTTGATTCCCAATCGTTTCCTAGTGGCCCTAGTAGTACTTACTGACAAAATGAGAAACAATGAATGCGGAATTCTGTAAAATTATCTGAAAATGTAACCCTATTGGCACGCCACCCTTTTCATTCTACTTTTCAGTTCAATTAAGACGGTAGCGAATCAATGAAACGTGGATTACTTTGTGTTGCAGATTGGGAGGGTCAGTACGAGACTCGCAGATTGTGGGAAAGGATTCGAGTTCGGATGAAGATGAAGATATACGTGAAGAAAGAAGAGAGAGAGCTCGAGCTAGAAGAAGATATATGGAGGAAGAAGAAAGCAGAAAAATAGAGGAAGATAATGATAGTGATGACGAAATGGAAAGACGAAGAAGAATTATGAAAGAAAGAATACTAAAGAAGGAAATGGATGAAATGGCGATTAAAGAAGAAGTGAAAGAAGCTGAAGACGAGGATGATGAAGAAGAGAGTGAATATTCATCTAGTGATGAGGAAGAAGAAGATACTCTTCCTAGACTCAAACCTGTATTTGTAAGGAAAAAGGATAGAATCACACTGATAGAAGCTGAGAAAGAACAAAAGAAGATGGATGAATTGAAAGCTGATGAAGATAAAAGAGCTGAAGAGAAAAAGAGAGAGAGTATCCGATTGGTACATGACATATTGAGAGAGGAAGAAGAGGTAATGCATTGAAGGGATACGATGGCGATGTCATCGTGTCTTGCGATGAAATGGAATTGAGGAAAGAGGCCGTTCTTCATGTTATACATTCTCTCGCTGATCTACTCTTTCCCCCTTGTCGTGGCAAGAAGGATTGATGACATCGCCATCGAATCTGCAACCCTAATTGTTTATATTATGATGTATGACAAATCAGGCGGAGAAGAGAAATATGAAGAAGGATGAACATGATCTAGAATGTATAAAGACAGACGACGAAAATGAAGAAATCGCATACGAGAATTGGAAATTAAGAGAAATGAAGAGGCTGAAAAGAAACAGGTATATAGAGGTATTTTTTAATTTGGTCACCGATTTCCTGTAAACGTAGGAAATGCGGCCCTCTTTATTACTTTTTTCTTCTTGATATTTGGTACACGGGTTCCTCTAGCGTTGAGTAGAAGATCACTGTTTGAACTACAGCGTCCAATTTTCACACACGAATTCATTATTGTGAGACCTACTTAAAGTTCCATTATGCCTTCTGCAATATCACGCGTCTTCTGAAAGATTACAGGACGCTAATCAAGTAGGAGCCCCAACTTTGAGTTGATAGTTGATTTAGCTCCTAGTTCCTGCAATCTCTCAGAAGACACTTTGGTCATTGTTTAATAACTTATTGAAGCTATCTATCGGAGACAAAGGGAGAATACGCGGATATGAACCCGTTTGACTAAGAATCGAGCAGAAAAGGCCAGCACAATAAAAAAATATATATTGATTTAAACTTACAATTAGTGATTTGTGCTTTACGATCGTGCTGGTGGCGATGGGCACGTAGAAGTCGCGTTGAACAAGTTATCAATTTTTTACCATAATTCGGTTACCTGGGCAGAATTCGATGCTGATCACGCCTATGTATTTCATTTTTCCATGATTGGCACAACTGATGCTGCAGATTGAACGGACAGTGATGAGCGTGACCCTCCAACGCCAGGTTTCGCGGGGGGGGGGGGGGGGGGGGGGGGGGGGGTACAAATGTGAAAAAATTGTTATTTTTCGGGGAGACTGAGCCTGGCCGGAGGCGTTGGGCACGCACCAAGGTACTACCCCCCCCCCCCCCCCCCCCCCATAGATGTAAACTTTTTGGAATCATTTTTCTCGTGGTTGCATCCGCTTTTTGCAATTTTTAATTATCAAACTTTTAATATTAATACCCGGGGAACCGATTATAATGCGAATAATCGAAAATCACAAATTTTTTACGAAAAAGTTATTTCTCGAAAGGAATTTACGAAATAAAATGTACAACTCGGGGAAGTAAATGTTGGAGGGGTCGCTCAACACTGAGTACATCTTCCCAATATATGCGCTCTATCGATTCCTCCTGTCATAGGCACTCATGTCAATTCTCCTGGGTAAGACCCTTTCGGCCCTCTTTTCAACGTATTGGGATCATGGTCCAAAAAATTGCAAATTTGTGCAACGCAATTTGTACGTGCAAAAAAAAGTATGGCCATCGGCATGCGCATGGTCGAGAACCCTAAATCACAATATTTCTGAGATTTATAATTTTTAAACAGGGATCTTTATCTACTCGATTCTTACGTAAACGGGCTCATATTTGAGTAATTCGGGAATGTTATAATCGCGGATAAGTGAGCGTTTGATGATATTAAGGGAGGAACGAGAAGTGTTAGCAAAGGAGAGAGCTGAACTGGAACGAGTACATAATATGACTGAGGAAGAGCGACGGGCTTATATTCGAGCTAACCCTAAGATAATCACTAATAAGGTAACGTTCGCATGTCATTAAAAAAGAAAATATTAATTGTTTAAGCATGATAATATAAAAGCACAGTGGGAAATGGTGCCGAGGACGAGAGCATAGAGAACAAAAATTTGTATATATATATACCCCCATGATCCGGTGTTCATGGTCACTGTGGAGGCATGGTCATGGTCCGAAATGGATCGGAAAAAAATCATGATGAATTAACATCAAGTTGTACACTATAAAGTACTCATTATCAGGGATCCCATAATCCGCCCTCCCGGAGGCCCCCCCCCCCTACCATGTACCCGGGTTCATGGTCCAAAATGGGTTGGTAGGTCATGAGGGGACATGCCCAAGTACTGTACCCAATCGATCCTATAGTACCCCAAGTTACCGTTTTTGTTACCGTAACCCTACCGTACCTGGTTTGGTGGATCAACCATTTTAGCCTTGGGTCAAACATTTTCCAAAGTGTCTCAAATCGATTGAGAAGTGATTCTACCGTAATCCTACCGTACCCCGGTTCGGTGGGTCAACTATTTTAGCCTTGGGTCAAACTTTTGCCAAACTGTCTGAAATCGACCGGAAAAATATTCTACCGTATTTTACAGTAATCCCACCGTACCCCGGTTCGGTGGGTCAACCATTATAGCCTCTGGTCAATCTTTTGCCAAACTGTCTAAAATCGATCAGAAAATTATTCTACCGTATTCCTGAGTATGCTAATTACTGGCCGTAGAGCCATCTACCAGCTGGCCTTATTAGAGCCATGAGCGGCTCTTGCCTGGGCCGTAGCAATGGTGTCAGAGTCGTAGAATTTTGTTCAGGGCCGTAGAGCAATGTTAGAATCATGACTGGGCCGCAGCGATGCTCTCCAGGCCGTAGAGTCTCTACAAATTTTAAGTCATATATTTTCGGCCGAGCCGCGAGCAGTACTGTGCCCGAAGTTGGGAAAGAAGTTTGCCACTGTGAGGCGACGAACCAATAGTATTTTAAAATGCAATCGCCGTACGAATGCACCCATTATTTCAAGTTGCAATAAATAAGTGAGAATTGCGCTCACAAAGTACCTCATGTAAGCACAAAAAAAGATTTTTTAAAAACACTTTGAAAAAGGTTAGTCGCGATACCCAACCGCGATTAGCATACTCAGGAATACGGTAGAAAAATTTTCTGATCGATTTTAGACAGTTTGACAAAAGTTTGACCTCATTGGAAATATGGTAATGGAAAAGTGATCTCGGAACAAGGGACTCGTAACTCTCGATATGTAAATCGCGTTTGAGAACGTGCGGTTCATAACCTACGTTTCGGAACCGGGAAAATCAGGTGTCCTTTGGCTAAAACAGAAGTTTTGTTGAACGTATGTGTTTTCTGAGCATTCTCAAGGTCTCCGGTGGGTCCTATTATGCAAATACTATTCTGAAACTGCATTCGATTAGCATAGAAGTTGGTTCTCTAGCGGCGGTTCCGAAACGTCGGTTCCCAAACGTAGGTTATGAAACGCACGTTCCTATGCAAAGGTTGTATGGAAATTGGTTCTCAGAGATGCTTTCCAGACAGTCGGTTTTGCATTATTTGTTCCCACCCGAGAGTTACAAAGATCAGTTTCCTTTATCTAGAGTTCCATTACCATAATTCTAAAATGTCGGTTTTCAGAATAGGGTTTTCAAAAATTCAGTTATATTGTCCCAGTTGCAAATCGTACCATCGCCCTGAGGCTATAATGGTTGACCCACCGAACCGGGGGTACGGTGGGATTACGGTATGCAACGGTACGGTACCCCCAAAATATTTTCCTCGACGAACTATACATGTAGGCACAAAGAACGGATTTTTAGAACGAAGAACAGAAAAAGTCAGTTGGCGATACCCCAACCGCGATACCGTAGTCAGGGATACGGTAGAATAATTTTCCGGTCGATTTCAAACACTTTGGCAAAAGTTTGACTCACGGCTAAAATAGTTGACCCACCGAACCAGGTACGGTATGGTTGCGGTAACAAAAAATCGATAATGGTATACTGTAGAAGTCATTGGGATATGCTTCAGGGATAAGTTCCGCCATGGCCTACCAACCCATTTTGGACCATGAAACCCGGGTACATGGTAGGGGGGGAGGGTGCCCTCGTGTCGGACATCTATGAACTTGATGTTCCTCCATCATGATTTATTCTATCCATTTCGGAAATTGAACCATTAAGATATACTCGAATATTACGTACTCGTCCGTATGCAGAGATACTTTGAAAGAAACGTGATAATTTGTATATTGAAAAGTATTGATTGTAGGCAGAGAAGGGAAAGTACAAGTTCCTCCAGAAGTATTATCATAGAGGAGCATTCTTCTTGGACGAGGAAGATCAAGTATATACAAGGTACACACTAAATTATACATTTCATTTTTTTCAATTACTTGCAGAGACTTTAACGAAGCTACATTGGAAGACAAATTTGATAAGACAGTCCTTCCAAAGGTTATGCAGGTATCCCTTACATGATTTTCCCCTCGAAAAATTGTTGTTGAGGTGAAAGATTTTGGAAAGGCTTCTCGATCTAAATGGACTCATCTCACGTCAGAAGATACTACTGAACATCAGGTATTAATTCGAAATTGTTGTATTTCAACCTTATCACGGGTTTCCTGTAAAAGTGTATGAAAATCGCCCCTCTTTGCTACAAAAAAAATTTTTTGTCTCCGATCTTTTTGATATTTGGTATACACGTACCCTTAGGGATAAGAAAAAGAATAATTTTGATAATTTGGAAAAAAATGCTTAATTATCAATTCATCATTATTTATTATTGGGGATTTTCTGAAAACGGAAATCTTATGTCCTACCGGGTATCTTCGATACCCAATGGGCCTTATTCAATAATTTTACGGTGAGTAGTTACCATTCCCTTGTCATGAGTAATAGAATATCGTAGTGTCTGTCTGTCCGTCAGTAAGTCCGTCTGTTGTCAGTCACGCTTTTTTGGCACCTTTTCCGCCAGAAGCTCAACCAAATCGATCGTGCTTAGCGCTAACTTCTCGCAGTCAAAATATTCCGAAAATGGGATATCAATTTCGTTATTACTGCAATGTGACGTAAGGATGGTGCAACTCCCATTTTTTTGCCTATTGTCGCTATTAACAAGAGAACCGCAAAAGTAGGTCGCGCTCCCGCCGGAATTCATTATCGCAGCTCGATGACCACCCCTCAGGGGATCTCAGAACCGTTTTAAAAAGTCCCCATTTTTGCTTCCTTGATATAGAAAATCGATAATTAAGTTTACATGGGAAATTCGCATGCTCGAAACGCGAGCTACTCTATGAAGGGGACTAGAGCATGTGCCTCCGTGGTGTAGTGGTTAGCCTGGCTGCTAGCTGTTTTGCAGGTTGTGGGTTCGAGTCCCTCCCAAGGAAAAAACTTTTGCCGCATTTAGAAAAGCTGTCCATGTTGTTTTTATTGCAATAGAGTAGTCATGTGTATTTTTCGCATAATTGTAGGGAGGGCAGCGTATGTTCCCTATGCGAAACGCGATACAGTATGCTAGCAACTTTTTCCGAGCGAATCGAATATTGATTTTATTTTTTAGTTGTCTTCAAATTATCGATTTATTGACTTCTTTTGAGTTTACCTACTATCCTTTCGCTCTCAAATAACTTATACGACTCGCACATATCTATAAAAATCACTTACTCGACTCTTTTTTCATTTTATCAGTAAATATGGACACCTTCCACTTTTTGCCTTTTTTTTAAATGTCTCGATTTCATCTTCTCGCCGCTATATTAGGTCTTCCCACCTAACCAAACCACTCCTATTTTATCGGCCAAGTCTTTCTCAATCCCCTGGTAACTCAGGATCCCCGAATTTCTCGTGCGGAAGTACTGAAAACTTAACTTGAATGTCGTGACTCTGGCCAAATTTGCATTTTTCTCCCGTTTTCATTCTCCCATCATTATACTATGGCTTCCCACCTAACCAAACCGCTTCTAGTTTATCGCCCATACCTTCCTCACTCACCCGATGTCTCTCGATCCCTGAAATTCTCGTGCGGAAGTACCGAAAACTTTAGTTTTGTGTCGAGATTATTGCGTACAGCGCACTTTCCCGAGATTTTGACCCTCCCATCGCTATATTAGGTCTTCCCACTTTACTAAACCACTTCTAATTTATTGTCCATGCCTATTACATCCCCCTGGTAATCCTCTATGCCCGAATTTCTCGTGCGGAAGTACCGAAACCCTGACTGGAATGCTGGTACTCTGACCTACTGAGCGTTTTTGTCCCCGTATCTGCCCTCCCGTTGCTATGCTTGGCCTTCCCACCGAAACAAACCACTCTGATTTGTCGATAGATGGTTGATTTTGAAATTAAAAAATAGGGAAATAGAGAAATAGAGAAACGCACGAGTGCGCATCATTAAAAAAAGGACATAAATTGCCACCAATGGAAAAAATGCGGCAAAAGTTTTTTCCTTGGTAGGGATTCGAACCCACAACCTGCAAAACAGTTAGCAGCCAGGCTAACCACTACACCACAGAGGCACATGCTCTTGTCCCCTTGAGAATCATAGAGTAGCTCGCGTTTCGAGCATGCGAATTTCCCATGTAAACTTAATTATCGATTTTCTATATCAAGGAAGCAAATTTGGGGACTTTTTAAAACGGTTCTGAGATCCCCTGAGGGGTGGTCATCGAGCTGCGATAATGAATTCCGGCGGGAGCGCGACCTACTTTTGCGGTTCCCTTGTAACTTGGTTCGAAGTCATTGTTCAGGTCTTGGACTAGGGTTGACAAAAGAACCAGGGCTGGGATTTAACGGTATCGATCCGTTAAATCTACTTTTAACGGATTCCGTTAAAAGTCGACCGTTAATTTCGTTAAAAAATAATACTGATTTTCGAGCAAGAATAGGAATTTTCATGAATTTAGAGATAATTTTTTCTTAAATTTTGATAAATCTCATAGCAAAAAGTCGTAGAAGAAGTATTGGCTGCTCTTATACAGAGTTTATTCCCTGACTTTTTCGCCAGTTGGTAATGAATACGGCTCTTCTTCACTTTACCTGTCAGCCAAATATTCATTCCCTTCCCTTACTTGCTCGCGCGACCGTCATTATTTCTTCCATCCCAGAACTCAGGGTGCGGTCAAAAAAGAGCAAAATGGTCAGGAATTTATTGAGTTTGTAGGAAAATTAGATCATTTCACTCAAATTTCTCGATCATTTCAGTTTTCTGATAGCGGTTCTTTGCATTTTATGGAGCCTACTAATTGAGTTTCGATCCCAAGTCTATAAAAGAATATTTCCCTCATTCCTCTGGTCAGTCCGGCCGTCTTCCCTCGGTGAAGAAGGTGGGGTGCTTTCCCCTCAGCCAGAGTGGAGGGGGGAATGAATATTTGGCTGGCAGGTAAAGTGAAGAAGAGCCATGAATACTTCAGAAATTGGTTTCGGGAAGCAATATTAAACAATTTTGTATTGCCTCTACTGATTAAAGCTACTGTTCAAGCTCAGAAAAGCAGTTTTGGAAATTATTAGCATTGATTCAAGCAGCTTTTACCATTTTAACGGAATTTAACGGAATTTGAGACCGTTAATTGAACGATTTAACGGATCCGTTAAATTTTCATTTAACGCCCAGCCCTGTTCGGAACTCGGCATTCCGCCCTCCCAGACGCTCTAATTGGCCCAGGCCGGCATCGAGCGACATGCAAATTGCGAGATGCCGGTATCGGCCTCTCTCTCTCCCCTCGTGCCGATTTCGTGCCGGGCTGGAGAGTGCGGCTCAGCATAGAGAGAGGGAAGGGGGAGACAAAGGAAGAGTCTTTGTCTACGGGTCGATTTGCATAGTGCCGGCATGGGGGAGGGAGAGGGGAGCGGTGCCGATTTCGTGCCGGGCTGGGAGAGGGAGAGTGAGGGGCTATGCCGGCATCTGATGCAAATCGCTCGGCATTCCGCCATTGTGCCGCGTGCCGATTTGTCAACCCTATCTTGGACCTTTACCAATAGGCTCCCATGAAATTTTGTTTTATTATTTTCATTTTTATAAATATTTTTATTGGTTATGATGCTTAGTATGCACTCGGTATGCGCCTGTGAATATAATATCTTTTCAAGTATTGACCAATGCCCTAAATACCTAAATACCCGGCGTTTGACAGCCTAACTGCGAGTTCACGTGGTTTCTCCTTCTTTTCTTATGGACTCTTTGCAGGGCGCTTGGTTCAGCGCAACAGCTCTCAATGTAAATTTCTCAAATAGGAGTGCGGCTGGAATGAAGCAAGTATTCGAGAGGCCTGCAGCCAAGAAGAGAAAAACCAGTAATTGATTTTTGAAAATCTGCTCGCTTGTATTTTCATCCTAAGAAGGCTATTTTTATGTCTCTGCTATGATTTATTCCATACGCCTATTACCCTTCGTCTTAGCAAGTATCCCCCCCTCCTTACTTCTTTTATTGTATTACAATTTTGAATAAAAGTAATTCTTTAGATGTGGTCTTCTCTATGGAAAATTTATTATTTTTTCGAGTCCATGAGAAAGTTAAAATCTACGCAGGTATAAAAAATCTGAGATAACTGAACTAGATATCTAGTTGTGAAAAAAATCACAACTAGTTGCTTCCCTGTTGAATTCGGATAGGGGGGGGGGGGGGGGTGAAACCTAAACAGGCTGAATCAGAAGACGAAGAATGAAGTTCTCCAAACTCTTTTACAACTAGTTGTATAGTTATTTATCGTTATTTATCTAACAAGGGAAGTCCGTGAACTGTCGCCGAGCTTTTCAAATTTGCTTGAAACGCCAAACTTGGGCTCCTCATGGGAATGCGAAATCAGATTTCAAAAACCGCTAAATGTCGAAGATGACGGCGTCTGGATCCGAAAACTGAAACGCGCGGATGCTATCATCGCATCCCTAATCGCTCATCCCAACGGCCTGTGTGGCCGAGCGGTAGAGTGCTCGCTTGAAGAACATTTACCCGTCGGCTCGGTTCCCTCTATTGCCAAACGTTTTTGCTGCATTTTTTCTGACAAAAGTCAAGATTTTTGATTTATTATTTGATCTTTTAAAGATCAAGACAATGATAACAACAACAACAACTACTACTACATCTGTCTAGCATTTGTGATATTTGATAAAGTAACAACCGAAACAATACGACCTATTACAATGAGGACATGGAATAAACGAATCTTCAGCACAGGAGGAAGTGTGACAAGTGGTTGAATCGATCCCAGGAGGAAAGCAGATCTGGACGGGAGTCTTGAAATTGGGAATAACGGAATATATGTATCCGGCTTTTTTCCAATGATACTCGAGCATTGGCCGGAAAATATGCGCCGAATCGTTCGAATCCGAATCCGAATCGTTTATTTCTTTCCCGGGGGTACAACTGACTGGATGGTCTTTGAAGCTGGACCAAGAGTCCACGAGCACCAGTGGGAGAGAAGGGATGAGCAACGCACTCCTTGAACCAGTCCAGCATGAGTGATTTGGTCATTATATGGGTACTCGCAGCTCGAACTATGAGATTGTCAAGCTTGACATGTCCTTTCTGCGGGAATCGTCCTCCAGGCTCTTGCAGAACGACATAAAGCTGCTCTCCCAGAGTTCCGTCTGCCTTGATTATGGGTAGAACAGTGTAACTGTGCTGCGTTGCAGAAACATTCTTCGCCACAACTTCGACCTGAAGAATAACGTATTCAACCATTTAGGATCTGGGAATATAAGAAAGCTGACCAGTCTCGTTCCAGTGATGTTTCTGCAACGCAGCACAGTTTCACTATTCTACCCATAATCAAGGCAGACGGAACTCTGGGAGAGCAGCTTTATGTCGTTCTGCAAGAGCCTGGAGGACGATTCCCGCAGAAAGGACATGTCAAGCTTGACAATCTCATAGTTCGAGCTGCGAGTACCCATATAATGACCAAATCACTCATGCTGGACTGGTTCAAGGAGTGCGTTGCTCATCCCTTCTCTCCCACTGGTGCTCGTGGACTCTTGGTCCAGCTTCAAAGACCATCCAGTCAGTTGTACCCCCGGGAAAGAAATAAACGATTCGGATTCGGATTCGAACGATTCGGCGCATATTTTCCGGCCAATGCTCGAGTATCATTGGAAAAAAGCCGGATACATATATTCCGTTATTCCCAATTTCAAGACTCCCGTCCAGATCTGCTTTCCTCCTGGGATCGATTCAACCACTTGTCACACTTCCTCCTGTGCTGAAGATTCGTTTATTCCATGTCCTCATTGTAATAGGTCGTATTGTTTCGGTTGTTACTTTATCAAATATCACAAATGCTAGACAGATGTAGTAGTAGTTGTTGTTGTTGTTATCATTGTCTTGATCTTTAAAAGATCAAATAATAAATCAAAAATCTTGACTTTTGTCAGAAAAAATGCAGCAAAAACGTTTGGCAATAGAGGGAACCGAGCCGACGGGTAAATGTTCTTCAAGCGAGCACTCTACCGCTCGGCCACACAGGCCGTTGGGATGAGCGATTAGGGATGCGATGATAGCATCCGCGCGTTTCAGTTTTCGGATCCAGACGCCGTCATCTTCGACATTTAGCGGTTTTTGAAATCTGATTTCGCATTCCCATGAGGAGCCCCAGTTTGGCGTTTCAAGCAAATTTGAAAAGCTCGGCGACAGTTCACGGACTTCCCTTGTAAGTCTAATTATGACGAAATGATGACGGAATTAATTATCGACTTTAAAAAAAATCACGAGTGGTGAATGATATAGGTGTGGAGGATCGTTTTGGAGCGAGTTATGAGCATTAGAAAAAAAGGTGTGATCGAAGAGCATCTGAAAAACATCCCACAATAGTTGTCCCGCTATTACCTAATTGTAAGTATCTGGATTCGTTAATGTAAGAAAGCTAACAAACTAGCTTTCGTTATTCTAAACTAAACTTCATGCTATACACTGCCTTCACAGCGATGTCTCTCACAATCAGACCATTCACTGAGCACTTTTTTGTACACATGAAAACGAACTAGAGTAATGAACTCACTTGTCGAGATACACGGCCGTAACATCAACACTGATCAGAATTTCGCGATGAAAAAACTTTCGCGGAGCATTCGTACTACTCCAAATGTTCAAATTTTAAACGTCAAGTTGACAAAAAAACACAGGTTGAACACCACCCCGTAAATGCCTATCTAGCCCATTCCGTGTCCATCACCATAAAGACTAGTTTCGAAGGCTGGTACGTTGCAGAGTGTCAACAAAACCATAATCAACCAACGTCTTTATCGGGAAGGCAGATAACAGTAACAATACACGGCTTAGTGCTGCTTCTTTCTGAAAGAGCATCCCTCAGTCAGATGAGCCTTGCCTCCAGTGGGCTGGCACAGAACTGTGTTGCATCCGACGCAGACGACGACAGTCTGCGCGTGGCTGAAATATTCAAAAATATTATAATAGCATACTTTTTTGAATAGGGAATAGCATAATCTCAAAACGCTGCTTTAGATACTTAGGCTCTACGACGAGTCTCTTTCCTTTCCTCCCGTTTTGTAAGTGATGAAAGAGAAAAATTATTATCAAAACTCAAAAAAATGGATTATCTGAACAGTCTACGCTATTAATTACGGGGTTCTTAATCAAAATCCCCATAAAACGATTCTGAGATTCTGAGATACCTTGTGGGCATCGCTCCATCAACAACAGCGAAACATGAGCGAACTCCTCCCACTGCTAGTCTTGCGCGGTAGAATTAAAATTTCGCGAATAATAAAAATTAGATTTCATGAATTCGATTTCATTGGAACGCATTCACTCCTCAATGCGATCCTAATGATGAATGCCGAATTTTAAATCCATTGCTGCCAGGTTTATGAAGAAATTGTCTGAATTGGAAGATTTCGCACAATCAATTCGACAGACAAGTCATCCTGTATGTTTCAGTTGGCAGCGAACCACTACTTCCTTCCCTGTAGCGGGGTCGATGACCACACCATGTTTCCAAAAGTTTTTAATTTTTCATCTTTGGAACCGAAAAACTATCAATAAGATTGCACGAGAAATTCCGAGATGCTCAACTATCTCTAACTGAAATGGGGCGAGCCTTTGTAGTGTGTAGTGTTCTGGAAAACCTTTTAAAGGTTGCTGGCTCTAGTAACGAAACTGCAGGACAATTTTACCGCATCTTATTTATCACAATGCACTAAAACTTCTTTTAGAAAAAGTAATACCCTCTCTAAAACAAAAAAAAAACTAAAAGAAAAACGAGAGTGAAAAAACCACTAATGATCAGAGAAAAAAAAGCGCCAGTACAAAAAAAACCGATAAATGTTAAACTTAAAAACCGATTCAAAATCAGAAAAGATAGTTATTCCGACAAAAGACCACAAAGAGTTAATTTAAAATTGCAGATGGTTACATTTTCAGTGTTATTCGTAGGCTGCATAAGGTAAAGATGTACAAGTACCTGAACACGGTGGTGATCTTGTAACATCCGGGGCACTTGACGTCCATGAAGAACGAGTTGGGGTGCTGAACAAGCCTCTTCAGTTTGCACTTCTGACGCTCCTTCTCGGAGTCAGGGTGCAGAAGATCGCGTGCGAGAGGCATCTTGTTTTAACCAGTTGAGCGGATGAGCTGGAATTAAAAATTCATTCCACGATATTCAGAAAAATATCATCTTGCTAGATATATATACTAACACGATGAGACGATTATGAACTTCTACTCAAAAAAATAATATACACATGTATTATAAGGAAATCTAAAACTGAGCAACAGGACCGTATTGAAATATAGCTTGCGCAAGATCAGTGGAAATTGAACAGGTAGCACAGCACCATAAAATGCAATATAAATATGAACTTAAGTAACATGGCTAGTTAAACTTAAATTCGATATTCTAAAAGAAAATCTGAAAAACCCCAATGAAATATGTAAACACAATAATTCAAACCTTACACGATCTAAGCAACCAACTAAATATAGTCGAAACTGTCAACGTCCATATTTTGAAATATAATCGAAATATATTTTCATTAACTGGATGGACGATTTTTGCAACACTTACATTAAAAAAACGCACGCCGAACTGGAAAAAGAAAAAAGGAAAATCCGGAGAAAAATGGACGAGTCGAACTGAGTATCACTCTCTCGTAACTTTAAGGCTAAGCTGACGAGCAGTCTTCGCTCCATAGTGGCAATTTGCCAAAATGATATTTCATGACTTGTGTGATTCGTCGATAACTTGATCCCGACTCATCTTTTTTTATTGATAGGGTGTATTAGTTGTTTGTTCATTATCGAAATTCGTTTACTCGGTATCTATCCTCATATTCCAGGTAATATGGCCTCGAACGTCCTCAGACGCTCCTTCTCGACGAGCAACGTGTCTCTTGCGAGTCAGTTGATCAAGACTCCGGTCCAGGTGCACACATATTTGTCACTGCATTACTCATAAAAGCGGAGTCGATTCAGCTATTTTATTGGATTCTAATAATTGAGGAATATCTCAATGCCAAATACTGCGCTGTGTGTAGAGATTCTGAATAATTTTTATCTGAGTGATACTCTAGTCATTGCCGAGTTCGATTCCCGGTCTGTGTCTTAACCTTGTGGTGTCTTTAAAGGGGGAGGGGCACGAATCGAAATTGGTGGGTCCCACCACGACGTGCCTGCAACCCGCTGTAGCTACAGTAATCAGCACAGCCGTTGACTCTGTCCTCTCCCTTAACTAGGCCGTCTAGACTCATCGAATGTAACGGCACTTAGCCTGGTGGTTGTGCTTTTGCCTCGCTATCCGTCACCCGCTGGTTCGACTCCCGCCGTGTGCAATCCTCACTATTGCTGCTATTTTCGACTGCCAATCTAGTGAAGTCAATACAAGAATACAGTACCCCAAATCGTTTTCGCACAATCAATGAAACTTCAAAAATCCGTAGTGAGGTTCAGAGGCGTTTCTAGAACTTCGGATAAAGTGATCTGTGATCCCTATTACATCCCTATTACTCCACAGGCTCAGCCTATGTGAGAAAATATTCGTGCCCCTCCCCCTTTAATAATGTTTTAGGAGATTCTATAGAAGATCTATATGGATAATTCAAACAAACGTTACCACAAAAATGTTTTTGATGGGAAATCTCTTACCCACTACGCTATGAAGCTAATAAGAGAACTCATCATAGTAGAATATTCCTCGCTCGCTGTCAGGAACCCGTTTGCGTCAGAGTTGAACAAAATCCGTACAGGGTAACCAGGCATAGTAAGTAAAATAAAGTAGTGAGTCGGTTAATAACGCATAACACGTCGTAGACTACTCCACGTCTGCGCTGCAACAACTGGGCCTAACCTGAGAACAGCGGCCTGTTGCGAGGCTAACCGGCGTGCCAGCATATCTTAACCCCCTCGGCTGGGTTTATTTGCAAAAAAATGCCGTGTGCAGACACTTCGTGCTACACATTCGATTCGTGCCACTCCCCATTTAAAATGCGATTATGCTTGTAATATATAATTTCCTAGGTGCATGGGATTGAAGGACGATATGCCGCGGCCCTGTACTCTGCTGCTCACAAGAGCAACAATCTCGAAACTGTTGACAAGGATCTGAAAACCGTTCGCGAGATTCTAAAGGAGAATCCTAAGTTCAGAGTAAGTTTTTTTTCTTTACATCTCTTCTTTATATGTTGCTGAAATATACTATGCCTAATAGAACACTTTTTTAAAACTTTTTTTCATAAGTCAGTTTAAATCAAAATATTGATCTTTCTTTGTTTGTCAGGATTTTGTCCTCGACCCCACTCTCAAAGCCACCAAGAAGAAAGCGACCGTCACTGCCATTGCCCAGAAGCTGTCTCTATCGAAGGAATCTGCCAATTTCCTTGGCCTCCTTGCCGACAATGGTCGTCTCAACAAGCTCGACGCAGTCATCTCGTCATTCGAGTCTGTTATGCGTGCTCATAGAGGGGAGCTGTTTGTCCAGGTTTGTAAGAGTTAGAAAGTGAGAAATGACTAGAAAAAAAAGCGGAAATTACTATACCGTAGCTGCAACCTTAGGGAGGGCTACAGTCAACAACATACATATTTTTCTGCAGGTTCTAGCCATATTTTTGGCTTTATATGAACGAAATTTCCGAACCTAGCCAGATTATTCGCTACTGTAATTATCTGAGGGAAATAGCTGAAATTTTTACAGGTAGTTCCTTAGGGTCATGTAATCTCTCAGAAGCCGCCTGTTATATTGGGGGGTTGTCCCGTAAGTTGTACTCAAGAGAACTTTATAGTGAGTGATATTTGTTCATTTCCATTTGTGAGGTACTGAAATCTCAGAAGATTGAAATATCTGCATGCCGTACGTTTCACACGCCCTGCAAATGAAATGTGGTGGTTAGCGAGCTATCGATTCCCCGGGAGAGACGAGGAAGAGAGAGTGAGGAGGGAGGAGGGTAGGTAGATCACGCTTCCTCCCGGCTTCTTCTTTCCTCCGCCCTCCCTCAGCGTGCGTCAAAAGTCACCTAAGCGCGGAATGGGAAATATTCTAACGATAATTGCGCATACTTTTTTTTGGTTTTCATGAATGACATGAGGCCCAGAATCGGTTAACGTCTAATACAGTATAAGAGATGCAAAGAATATATTTGAGCACGATCTTGGTCCCCTCCCCCAAACAAGAAGCATAACGTCATTGTTACGGAATCAGCTGTTTTTTTTTATTATTCCTGAGAATACCTGATTTACGAATCACCATAAGAAATGGAAATATGTTTCGGTTATCCTAATATTATATTATCAAAACCATTTGTGCGAGATCAGGCCTGCATAGAATCGTTACATTGTGCGTAAATACAAATGCCTCATACGATTATACGCAAATCAAATATTCTTGTTGGCTAAAATGGTTCTCTTGAAAAAATATATCGAAAAAAAATCCGAGAACTTGTGGGACGCACTAATATTTAAAATAATATTTTTTTTAAATTTCCGGCCAACTGCAAAATAGGGTTGGCCAAACGGTATTCTAAACGTGGCACGTCCCTACTGCAAAAGCACTCATTACTCATTGTCCGATGGGTTTGAATAGGGACTTGCGAATGATCTTTTTTTTGTAGGTCACTTCTGCAGAGGCCCTTTCAAAGTCTCATGAGGGTGCCCTGAACGATGCTCTGTCCAAGGTACGTTTTCCAAAATTGTGTTTTTTTTCAATATTTATTTAGCTGACGAGTTATTAACAATTATCTACATTATCTTTCTTGCAGCTGGTGAAGAAGGGTCAGAAAGTGACTATCACCTACAACGTAAAGCCTTCGATCGTCGGTGGACTTATCGTGAACATCGGGGATAAGTACGTTGACCTGTCCATTGCTTCTCGTATCAAGAAGTACAAGGAGGTTCTCAACTCGGCTGTTTAATAGATTCAAGAGGATGTAGATTTAACGTTGAGTTCGTATAAAGATTGATTTTATTATCACCACAATATCGGAAGTAACAGTTTTAAAATGTCTTCGAACGCATTCCTCTTCGTACAGAGCATACAACATCAGCGTAGTCATCCATGTGTATGAATCGGATGTGTCTACCACTCTGCACGACGGTTACAAATTAAAGAGAACGGCTGGTTGAAAAATAACAAAGGTTACTTAACACAGGTATCAGGAGAAAATGTACGTACCCGGGAACAATTTTTTTCATATTTATTTTAAAAATCCCATTTTTTGGCTGTAGCATACCCAAAATAAAAGAAAATTTTGCACAAGGCCATTTTGTCCCAAAGCCGGCTTTTAGGGATTTTCCGGTCCTGGGTACGGCTCTGCCATATCTCAGCTCCCAGATGAGCTAGAGAGATGGCACCGAGCCCAAAAAAACCGGAAAATTTTTCTGAGCAACTTTTTTATTATGACCAAATCGATGGGACTAAAAATAAAAATGATAAAAAATAAAATAGTTAAAAAATAGCATTTTTTTAGCGAAAACATTTTTTCCGGTTCTCTTAAAGGGGGAGGGGCACGAATCGAAATTGGTGGGTCCCACCACGACGTGCCTGCACCCAGCTGTAACTACAGTAATTAGCACAGCGCTTGACTCTGTCCTCTCCCTTAACTAGGCCGTCTAGACTCATCTGATATAGCGGCACTTAGCCTAGTGGTTGTGTTTTTGCCTCGCTATCCGGCACCCGCTGGTTCGACTCCCGCAGTGTGCAAACCTCACTATTGCTGCTATTTTCGACTGCCAATCTAGTGAAATCAATACAAGAATACAGTACCCCAAATCGTGCCTGCACAATCAATGACACTTCAAAAATCCGTAGTGAGGTTCAGAGGCATTTCTAGAACTTCGGATAAAGTGATCTGTGATCCCTATTACATCCCTATTACCCCACAGGCTCAGCTTATGTGAGAAAATATTCGTGCCCCTCCCCCTTTAACCCTCAAACGCAGGGAATTTTATTGCTGTTTTTGAAAGAAGGAGTCATTAGGTGAATAAAAAAAATATAATTTGAAAATCGAAGGGTACCCATTTTGTGATATTTCACTCCGAAGTTCGAAAAGCGGAAAATCGTTATGTTAAAAGCGTACGAAAGGAATCTTTTTTTGCGATTCAATGTCTGATTTATGTTGTATTTATCACGTACGACATTCAAAAAGTTTATTACATGTTAATATTAGTGAAAAACGCAGATTTGGAATTGAAGAGATTCCTCTTCTCTCTTCAATTTCAATTTTTCAATTTCCTCTTCACTTGATAAATTTGAGGGTTAAGAGAACCGGAAAAAATGTTTTCGATAAAAAAAATGCTAAAAAAACTAAATAAAAATGATAAAAAATAAAAACTATTTTATTTTTTATCATTTTTATTTTTAGTCCCATCGATTTGGTCATAATATAAAAGTTGTCAGAAAAATTTTCCGGTTTTTTTGGGCTCGGTGCCATCTCTCTAGCTCATCTGGGAGCTGAGATATGGCAGAGCTGGACCCAGGACCGGAAAATCCCTAAAAGCCGGCTTTGAGACAAAATGACCTGGTACGAAATTTGCATTTATTTTGGGTATGCAACAGCCATAAAATGGGATTTTTAAATTAAATATGAAAAAAATTGATCCCGAAAGGTACATTATTCGTACATTCTCTCCTGATACCTGTGTTAAAGACCCTACCGCTCTTCGCGGTGAAAGACAAACGCATTCGAAAAAATAGGGAAAGGCGAATTTTCGTAGTGTGATGCAAATGACGGTTCCTCCGATACCGGCTCTCCCAGGGGGTACATGAAAATGTGGTCTAGCGATGCAGATCGGACATTTTTTACAGCTTTTTCTTAATTTGCCAAAGTTCCAGAGCCTGTTCGAAATTATCATGCAAAAGACAAGTCATAAAATGCTTCCAACCTTTGGCAAATTCGCACCCCTGTTTTTGGCAGTCAGTGATGTGCCCCCTCTACACTTTTACGCAGATTACTGTAAGTACGGTAGATTCCTGGCAAATTTCCAGCATTTTCGTTTTCGCGCTTATGCGAACGCGTGACCTCAACGCATGAAACCTCTCTAGCGAACCAGCCGGTGTTACCGTCGTGCTCTGAAGATTCAAACGTCCAACCACGACGCCTATTCCATCGACAGTTGCGGAAAAGTGCCTGATTCCCCCACACGATTTTGAAATGCTCCGTTCGTGAAAATAAGGAGCGTCAAGCGGTTCTTTTTGGCAGGTGTTGATGGGACGGGCCGTGTTCCGCTAGAAACGATAATTGGTACTCACAATGAAAAAATTCCGCAATAGGACGGTACCATTTCCTTGTAACATTGACACATTTTTCATCCTGAGATTGAGGTAGTAATCGCAGCTCTCCAATTCTCCTTAAAAATATTTATCAATCAGCGGAGCACCTGATAAGGGAAATTCTCCCCAAGTTCCTGAATATTCTAAACGCGATGCGCGATTCACCATAGCATATCATAAATATATGGTGTGGGATTGACAATATGAATTCATTCCAGATTTCTGCAAGCAATTTTTCCATAATCGTTTATCTATTTTTTTTGGAAATTACGAATTATTCAACTCGAGCGCAATTGAGAGAGAAGAAAAGTGGATTCAAGTTAATATTTCCAAAACTGATTCCGAACGTGCTCTATTGAATATGGTCGTGGAAAACAAGAAAACAAACAAACCGTTTATATATTTATCGCCCCTCATTTCCACCAATAGTTTCTGTCCGATCAATCCGTTGATAAAGCTTGACAGGCCTTCTCGATTCACTTTCCCTTCATTCATCCTATGTAAAGTTTATTTTTAGGTTGGCTTCGCAAACAAGAAAATAAGATCTTGCCGGGATAATTGACCATTATGCAATTGTACCTACATCAAGGGAAACAATTGTACCTACATACACGATGAAATCTGATGGCATGCCCGTCTACAGAAGTCTAGTGAAACACGAAGAACATTTATGTGTCTCCTGATAGTTGCTTCGAAATACCCAAAAATGTCCAAATTCATTCAACATTCTTGTGAAGAAGTGGGATCTCATTCAAGGGACCACCACGCGATATGCAAAGCTCAATTTCATGTCCAATGAAGTATCAAAATTTGTTAACCAGGTGTATAGAATCATTTTTTGTGAGCGGACCACCCACCAAAAGTTAACCGTTCTCGAGAAAATCGTGACTTCATGAAAACATGTTTTTCAAAAACGGGGAGACAAAAATCTTAAAAACCCGATAACTTCTGTTTTATGAGAGGGCCGGGACTTTTGAAAGTTTCCAGTGATAGACTAGGGTCGCATGCATATCATATCCGAAAATCAGCCAAATCAATGATCTCCCCCGAAAGTTATATAAGATCAAAGATCAATAAAATCACTTATCTTTGACCATGTATAACTTTCGACGGAGACCATTGATTTGGCTGATTTTCGGATATGTTATGCATATGATCCCTGTCTAACAATAGAACATGTCAGAAGTTGCGGCCTACGCATTTCTCGAAATTTAGAGCGCTTTAAACAATGATTTTCCGCCACATTTGCTGTTTTTTTTGCGACATTTTCATTGAAATCTAAAGGCGGGAGACCATTGATTTTTTTCAGCAGTTGCTTGAGAGGGTGAACTAAGAAACTCTGTGAAATCAGAACACGCGGCCCTTTCGTTTGCTTTGAGTTATTCGACGTTGCGCTCACTCTCATCGAAGAAATGAGATGGTGGTCCCTAATCTTTTTCTTTAGAACCTTACTTCCTAGGAATTCCTGTTGAGTTCCGGTTAAACCGCTACGAAGGTGGTCACGTAGCTGGCCGTTATGAGGGAGATTAGGATATATATATATATATATATATATGTAATATCATGTGAATTTCTAAGATTTGTCAATTAACGATATGCCACGACATAACAGTTGGATATTTCGCAAGCAAGGATTTTGCCGTGAGACCAGAATGGCTATTAATTTTTTTTAACATACCGGAAACATTCAACAAAATGAGGTGATAACAATGATAACGATGGTCAACAATTGAGTAGGTAAGAAACTAACAGAAAGCAAGAGTGGATTAATCGTCGATAGATTGATCTTTCATTTCAATATCATCTAGATTTAGCTCATCAAGCATTTCATTGATGGATGGCATCGAAGGAGGCACATCCGTATCCTCATCCAATACACTTTCCTGCAAAAACATATTCTTCGGATTCCAGTGTAAGCGCATCAGCTGTTGTATCAACTTTTCCATCAACTCCTCTCACCACTGCCTTATTTCGGCACTTATGAGGCCGTTTGTGTAAGAATTGAACAATAATCAAAGATAGTCCGTACTGGGTAAAAAAAGTGATATGAGTAAAGAGTGCTTTTCAGTACAGTTTGAGGTCCTGAAAATCATAATCAACATGACTTGTTATGCAAATCAAGTTTTGGCAAGGTACGGTAGGTCAAAATTTAGGCCAATTATCTCTTTTTGACTGATATTGCCATAATCGTTGGTCGAAAAGAAAAAAAAATTGAACATAGACTATCATTTATTTTTCATGACGAATCGGTCTGTGTAGGTGAAATTCATTATTAAAAATTCGCAACTGTTTTAGCTACTGTACATTTACTGCAAATGATTTGCAGAAAAAATGTTTCTGTAATGAAGAAGGTGAATATGAAGCCAACTCGCACAAATCGGACTCCTAAGCGAGTTATGACAAGAAAACGGATGCGAAATTCTCCGCTAATTGATCATTTCTCTTCCTCTCCCCTCTTTCATTCTCATTCCTCATTCTAACTAAGAAGAAGAAAGGTCACATAACGATATCGCTACGAGGAGGGAAGAAGTAGCGATATCGCTAAAACCGTTAAAATCGCAGTCTCTTCCCTAACTTCGCCCTCATCGTTACCCCCTCTCTCCGCTCTATCTAACCCGTCGCGTCTAGAGCCTAAAGATCTAGCAACCACGACACGCGAGACGTAGCGGTTTTAGCGGTTTTAGCGAAATCGCAACCTCTTCCCTTCTCGTAGCGATATCGTTAAACCGCTACCGTTTAGCCAAACCAGGGAATGAGAGTAAATAATCGATTAGAGGTCAATTTCGGATTCTTTTTTCGGCACTCCTTCGACTTTTGGCCCAGACTTTTCTCGCAGAGTATTCCCTCCCAACCATTCTCAATCACCACCCCCTCTACGTTCGGAGCGGCTGTTGCCTGGGCCAAAAATCGAAGAAGTTCCCTTTTTTCTTATCATAACTCGCTTCGGGGTCCGATTTGTGCGAGTTAACGACGTAGGTGGCTTTACAATGCCCTTCTTCATTACAGAAACATATACAATTTTCATGCAAATCATTTGAAGCAAAAGTACAGTAGCTAAAACAGTAGCGAATTTGTGAAAATAAATTTCACCTACACAGATCGATTCGTCATGAAAAATACACGCTAGTCTACGTTCAACATTTTTTATTTGGACCAACGGTTACGGCAATATTAGCAAAAACATGATAATTGGCCTAAACTTTAACCTACCGTGTCTAGCCAAAACTTGATTTGCATATATAGACATGTTGGCTATGATTTTCAGGACCTCAAACTGTACTGAAAAGAACTCTTTACTCATATCACTATTTTTACCCTGTACGGACTTTGTTCGAGTCTTACACAAACGGCTTTTAAACGCTATTTACGTTATTTTAAACGTTATTTTTTTGCACAATTCATTTCGCTCAATCAGATTGGAATAACTAACCTCGAAAAAAGGACATTTCGCACATTCCGTTTCGAACAATTTTTGCAAGAATTTTTTTCTATGTATGGATCAGTAAAAGCTATTTTAAACCACTCCAACCCAAGAAGAAGAGTTAATGCATTAATTATGCAGCGAAGTACTATATGGGTTACGGTAACTCGATATTCTATAATCAATTTCTCGAAAACCGCTCATAGATTATTCCTCATATTCTCTCATGCGATGTTACATACTTAGTAGAAGAACATCCTAAAAAATAGAGAATGATCTATGAGCGGTTTTTGAGAAATTCAATAAAACGCATTTTTACAACGGTAAAATGCTAAACTTTGACGACGTCAATTTCGAACAATTTTAATTTACATTTATTTTCACGTGTATTTTCGTTTTCTGGGGCTCATAATTGATATATTCTGAAAATATAAAGACTCAATGATAAATTATAAAAACACATCATTTTTTCTTCGCCTCTGTGTGAACTTGCTTTTGCAATTTTACATATATTATCTTGCTTCGTATTTGCTCAGTATACTTACTTATTAATCTATGAAAACAGAAATATTGAATTTTGTTTAGAAATATATTAAAAACAATTATTTATAAAATGAAACATTTTCAAGGAAAGATTACGGTAGATTGGAAAGAAAAACGTCGGAGGGTGTAGTCCAATAATCCGTACTCAAAAAATTGGCGCCGCCGTCCCTATTTCTATGTTTCTCTCGTTCTGTTAAAACATTTTCATTAAAAAAGTGAAAAAATGTTCAAAATAAAATGTGCGAAATGTCTTTTTCGAAACCGACTATTTCAACTCGATTGTTCGAAACATACATGAAAAAATTAGGGCACAATTTTTTTCCAAAGTCGGGTATGTTTGTGAAAAAGAACTTCGAAATCGAGGCTTCTATGATTAACGGGTGTGTTTACGAATGGTAAATTACGTGCCTTGTTAACGGAAACCTCGAAAGCGGGTTTTTTTTTTAAATTTTAGGTAGTTTTCAACTACCTTCTCTGGTATTGAGTTCCTACTAGGCCACCTAGTAAACGACCCTTTTAAAGGGGGAGGGGCACGAATCGAAATTGGTGGGTCCCACCACGACGTGCCTACACCCCGCTGTAACTACAGTAATCAGCACAGCGGTTGACTCTGTCGTCTCCCTTAACTAGGCCGTCTAGACTCGTCTGATATAACGGCACTTAGCCTAGTGGTTGTGCTTTTGCCTTGCTATCCGGCACTCGCTGGTTCGACTCCCGCAGTGTGCAAACCTCACTATTGCTGCTATTTTCGACTGCCAATCTAGTGAAATCAATACAAGAATACAGTACCCCAAATCGTGCCTGCACAATCAATGACACTTCAAAAATCCATAGTGAGGTTCAGAGGCATTTCTAGAACTTCGGATAAAGTGATCTGTGATCGGGTATAGCATCCCTATTACCACACAGGCTCAGCTTATGTGAGAAAATATTCGTGCCCCTCCCCCTTTAATGCGATTCCTAGTAGGTCAACTACTAGGAATCGCACCATCTCAGGACACATTTCCCGATCTTGATGATAAATTCAGGGTCTACTAAGTTGACTGCGCTGATTCCAAATCTGTTTTCAAAAACTGCCACCGAAGTCGTTGAAGCGAGTTGTCGACTTCTGAAGTTTTGCACGTGATTTCTCAAAAACCGTTCGCGCGAGGTGTAAGGAGTTCGCTCGATCCCCTTACCATCAGCAGCCGTAGCCGAGTGGTTAAGAGGATCGGCTCGCTTTCCTTTTGGGTATGAGTTCGACTCCCTCCCGATGCAATTTTCTTTTGCCGATTTTTTACACTATTTTTCATTGAATTTCAAGTAACAATATGGTTTTGAACGAGTTATGACATGCCAGAATCGACCACAGAATATTTTCTCAAATCTGGTGTGATGAATAAATTCGAGTTCTCTTCTCTACTTGAAGTGCTATCAATCAATGAAGGTACCCCCACGATCAGATCAATTTGGTGTGCAAATCCTATTCCATTAGACGAAATTCAAAGAATTGCGATTCCACGACCTATGAAAATGCGAACGAGTATGCAAAGTGTTTCGCCAAAATTGACTCCATTACTTGATAGCACTTCAAGTAGAGAAGAGAACTCGAATTTATTCATCACACCAGATTTGAGAAAATGTTCTGTGGTCGATTCTGGCATGTCATAACTCGTTCAAAACCATATTGTTACTTGAAATTCAATGAAAAATAGTGTAAAAAATCGGCAAAAGAAAATTGCATCGGGAGGGAGTCGAACTCATACCCAAAAGGAAAGCGAGCCGATCCTCTTAACCACTCGGCTACGGCTGCTGATGGTAAGGGGATCGAGCGAACTCCTTACACCTCGCGCGAACGGTTTTTGAGAAATCACGAGCAAAACTTCAGAAGTCGACAACTCGCTTCAACGACTTCGGTGGCAGTTTTTGAAAACAGATTTGGAAACAGCGCAGTCAACTTAGTAGACCCTGAATTTATCATCAAGATCGGGAAATGTGTCCTGAGACGGTTCCCATGTGAGGCTGCAACTACGTGACCTAGATCACTTCCTACTAGGCCACCTAGAGCCACTTCCAACTAGGACACCTAGTCTGTGTCTGTGACAGCTATTTTCTTACCCGGTTTGGTTAGAGCTCACCAAAGATGAAAAGGGTGGGAATTTTTGATGGTATGGAACTCATTCCATGGAAATTTTTAACCCAAAATCACTTTTACCATGAGAGTTTTTGACCCAAAAACGGCTCATACCATTGAAATTTTTGATTTTTGACCCAAAATGGATCATATCATAGTAATTTTTTGCCTCTTCCCTTTTCAACTGTGGAGCTCACGCTGCCTCTAAGGTCCCTTCGCGGGCTTATCCAACATCAGCACTGCCCGGTCGCGGTGATCACTCTACGATCCCAATCGGGAACGAATTTTTGGATCTGTGGTTGTCCACGTACACAGTGAATGCTGTGACTGGCAACTCACGGAGTTTATTCGTAACCTATTGGTTGCTGTTTTGGATGACTAGTTTAGGCTGACACCAGAATATCGAAAATGAATATTGGCTAGAAGATTTATTGCTAAATCGTATCTATAATGAATCAAAAAGTATAGTGACTGTTCTAGTCGACCTCGCCAATGATACTGCAGAGTAGCACTGTTCACATCATCACAATAATCATCTTTCCTATTAGGCTACCTAGTGTGCAAGCACCGTCTCCCCCCCTTCTTTTCTCGACAGTCCTTCTTTTCCTAATAGGCCACCTAGTGGCCCATGGCTTTCTAGTAGGCCACCTCGTTCAACTCCAACTAGTTTGTTAGCTAGGGATCTAGTAGGAAATTTACTAGGTGGCCTGGTAGGAACTCAATACCAGTTTTTCCTGTATGGTTCGAAATGTCTTTTTCGAAACGGTATTTTCAACAACGGTTCAACAACTGTTTGTTCGAGATTAATGGTTTCATTAATGATGTATGAGTAAAAAGGCATACCTTCAATTTCAATATCTTTTCCTCGTCTTTGTAAATATTGATCTTCTCTCTCATCTCCACATCTTCTTCAAGTTCCTCTTTGAATCTGTAACACATACTTCATTTAATCATCCTTACCTCTCTCTCTCTCTCCAACATATCAATTAGACATCACCCACATGCTTACGTACTGCAATCCATCATTTCCAGAAAACAAACCTGCGTCTCCTAGATTTTCCCGAGCATAGGTGCCCAAGCTGACCGCTGGGGGGAGCCCACCCGGGTGCCCCCCCCCCCCCCCCTCAACGTATAGGGGTTCATGGTAAAATAAGTGTAAAGGATCACCCCATAACCACCCTGGTACCGTATCCAATCGTGTCTACAGGTCGCCGGATTGTATTTGTCGGCTACCATAACCGGGTTCAGTGGGTCAACTATTTTAGTCTTGGGTCACATGTTTGACAAATGGTCGAGGATACGGTATATCACTGTAGGATCACTGTGCGAACAAATTCAGTCCATTTGGCGAAAACGTGCCCCAAGGCAAAAACAGAATCGGGTTACGGTAGCCGACAAATACAATCCGGCGACCTGTAGACACGATTGGGAACTGTACCAGGGGTGGTTATGGGGTGACCCTCGAAACCTATTTTACCATGGCCCCCGTACGTTACGTTGAAGGGGGGAGCCCACCGGGTGGGCTCCCCCCTGCGGACCGCCGTGGGCACCTATGTTCCCGAGCTTTTTCGGAAAATTGTTTTTCTTATCCGACCGTGAGTTTCGGGGAAAATAAACAATTTCCATAAAAAAATTGTAACTAAAAAGAGGCTAAAACTGAAAGAAACGCAACCAGAAAGAAATCCCAAAGAAGTTATCAGAGCGTGCGGCTAAGAATCGCACCTCCTGCGGTACAGCAAAAAATGACGCCTTGAGATAAACATACATGATAGCAGCCTTAGGTACCCTACATCCATTTTTGTGATCGTCATGTTCCTATCACTCTCATTTGCATAATTTCGCGGAAACATGCCCAATAGGGCTGAAATTTTGGCTACACACTAATCTTGACATGCTGCATCCACATGTGATATCAGATTATACGAATTCGAAATTTGAATTTTATCAATGAATTTCAAACCCTGATTTCTCGGATATAAGGCCGAACACCTCGCTATATTTTTGATATGTCATGTCAATAGCTGTAGTCTGCCCAGAAAAAAATTTCAGCCAATTTGGTTGTCAGACTGAGGAGTTACAGCCCAAAAACGATCACGCGATTTTGAAGAGAAACCCTCTCATTTCGACCCATTCGCCAACCCGCGCGGCGTGAAATGGAAAATGGGTGAGGATAATCAAATTAGTTTTATCGAAAATTTGCTGAAATAGATCCATCAATTATCCGATTCGTGACCGTGTTCCGATTTGCCGTCCCTAGTGTCTCACTCAAGTTTTACGACTAGGGTAATTGATCGCTGGAACGCACTTTCTGCCGAATTGTAAAATCGATTTTGTTCAACAATTTTAAAAATTCTAAGTTCTAACATTAAAGGGACCCGGACACACAAATGAAGTAAAGTTCAGAAAAAAGTGCTGATTTTTCTGAGAAAACTCAAAAAACCGCATATTTTTACGATTTTTTTGAAAGAAGTTATGATTTTTCAAAGTTGCGCATTTTGGCCGTGCACCCCGGCTAAAAATTGAAACTTTGAAAAATCATAACTTCTTTCAAAAAAATCGTAAAAATATGTTTTTTGAGTTTTTCTCAGAAAAATCAGCACTTTTTTCTGAACTTTACTTCATTTGTGTGTCCGGGTCCCTTTAAGTCGATAAAAGAATATTAATTTTCATTTCCAAAAATGAAGGATTGAATAGAGAGAGTAGCTTGATTATATTTCATACGAATCCTAAGCGATTCGCATCTTTTCTAAGCTCTCCGTCCATACAATTTCAACTATTTAATATCACCGGAATCAGCTCACACAGTGACTGTTCACTGTTTTTTTTCACAGGAGCCTTATTTTTCATTCACCTTTTTGCCGTTGTGATATTATTGTTAAATTTTGAAATCCTTTAGAACTCTTGGTTTTAAATACCTCTCAAATTCATCAACGACACTTCCAGTTTCTCTTCCCACGATATTTCCATCCACGATTAGTCTTTTAAGCTTCCACGTTCTTCTGGCACTTCTCTTTGTACGATCGAATACCTCAATGCATATTTGATTAACAACACGCGTGTCACCTAAGAATACGAATCGAAAAACCGTTTGCACATCTGAGAAATCTAAAAGCCGATATATATATATATGAACAAAGGGAACTTCTTTACTTTACCTGCCGGCCAAATATTCACTCCCCCTCCCCTCTAGTTGAGGGGGAATTCATTTCCCCTCAACCGGAGGAGCGATCAGCTCGCGGAGGACAGAGCACCCCACCTTCTTCACCGAAGGAAGAAGCCCGGACTGACTAGAGGCACGAGGAAAATTTTGCTCGAAACTAAATCAGTAGGTTCCATAAAATACAAAAGACCGAGCGCAGAATTGAAAGTTGAGCGAAATGATATAATTTCCCTACAAACTCGATAAATTGCTGACCATTCTGCCCTTATTTGACCGCGCCCAGAGTTCTAGCATTCAAGAAATGAAAGAGGCGCGCGAGCGAACGATAGGCGACGGGAATGAATAATTGGCCGGCGGTAAAGTAAAGCAATATAGGAAAGACTGTAACTTTTTGACAAGATCCTGCACCACAAACCGTAGAGATCTCTTAATTCACCTTTCTGACGATTACAATATCTGGAATATTTTCTTCTTTCATAGCATCGAATACAGAATTGTTCGTATTCGCACTCCGAATATCAAATCCTTAAAAACAAATTAATAATACCAATAATCAGAAATCTTATTAAAAGGAAACATTTGTATATATACAGAAAAGGTTTTAGAAACGCTTTCGATTTCAGGAATATTTCCTTCATTCATAGCGGGTTGGCCGAGTGGTATACGGCGCTGCATTTCGAGAGGTACCGAGTTCAATCAACAGTCGAGGCAAACGGCACTTCTTTACTTTAGTGCCCAAAGGTAGATACATACCTGTGCAAGTATGTACGTGGAATTTTTGCAGCCAAAAATCAAGGGTAGCCGCCAAATAATTGAGATTTTTTAACGGGTAGCCGACTTATTCCTCTCAAAACCCGTCATATTTTCACAAAACACTCAGAAAATTCAAATTTTTCTTAATGGTACCCGACTTTTTTTCGATTATCAGAAATTTTTCAACGGGCAGCCGCGTACTTAAGTACATGAAGTACGCAGGTGTGGGTAGATATCTATTTTTTTATTCCTCGCTCATTCAATAGCTCGCTGTCTCATTTCTCACTACCAACAAGTTATAGCGCTGTCTTTGGGCACTAAAGTAAAGAAGTGCCAGGCAACTAAGCCTTGCCATCCCTCCGGTGAAGGTAAGTTGGTAGTAGCTTTGGTCGCGGAAGGTAACCTACCCTAGAAAACATTGGACCACAGTGAGTTGTAGTCCGTCTAACACACTATTTCGGTACAATTCGGGGGCATGACAAAACGGCAACAGGTCATAAGTTTGTCCAAATGCATCCTTCCGTATTCTGATATTTATCATTCTGCTCCTTGTGAGCTGCTCTATGCATTGTGCCACTGATCTTTGATATTTCCTCAGCGTCAAAACGGCAACGAACCATACTTTGTTGCTGTTGCCGTTTTGTCATACCTCCTACAATTCTCTATGGACACCTTTTCTCAACGCTAGGATCAGTGTCTTTTTAAACTTCTCAGGGACGAAAAATAAACCAACCCCTCATATAAACCTGGTAAAAATATACAATTCATCTATAACCTATGTGCGCATGCTCTCCAGTTTTTGGTGTCAACGAGAACTCTGAGTTGGTTTATATTCACCGGGGTTGTATTTATTGCATCCCAAGCACTCTGGCTACCGCTGACAATTAAATTAAGAATTAAAAATTATATTAAGAACACGAAATTGGACGGTGTGATTGGGTGATTGCCGGCTCACTCTCCGGATTTGCCCCAACTTGAGACAATTGCGGACTCTCCTTCCGGCTCTTCCTTTCGTTTCCCGCTTTGACCATCTCACAGGCCTCCAAAAATGGACCAAATGTGGGTTGGATATTTCATTTTTGACATATCAATCGACCCCTGGGTAAGGTGGGCACGTAAAGTGAACAAGTACCAAAAGATTATAAAATATGCGGTTGTTTTTTCATAACGAAAATTTTTTTTCTTTTGATTTGGATGCCCGCTGGTGTCCTGCCCCATTAAGCATTTCCGTTAACGGTAGGAAAATAAAGTGTTATCGCAGACAATTACGTTGTATCTCGAAACTATTTGTTTCGCAGGTACGAAGCTCAATGTCAATATAACGACGAAATAGTAATAATATCGTTGTTACCGAGAACAGTATCTCCAGGTTGAAGCAGATGGCCGAGATGAGATCGACTGCATACAGGATCAATATTGTTATTTCCAACCTGAGACATCATATATTTATCATCCAAATACGACAATATCGAATAACCAGCAATTTCCCATAGACACTGCTGAGATACCAATGTTTTTTGGATTGCGGATCGGCGGAGTGGTTTTAGTGAAAAAAATTCGGCGCTCCGCGCCGTTTACGGAACCCCGGGAAACTATGACATCGAAGCTCACCAGTGCCCATAGAATCGGCCGGAAATTTGTGAGGGTCAGACAGCATAAAAATCACTGGTGAGCATGGTGCGTTGAGAATTGCGGATGCCCGCACACACATTATTCAACTGTCACTTTTTTTCCTAAACTTTTATCTGTGGATGTCCGAAGGAATGCCCGGAGCCAATTTGCGGTTGCCACCACTCTGTCACGTTTATATCCCTCTAATGATAAAAATGTGAAATTCGAGCAAACAATAGTCTCTGAGGCACTTTTGAGAAATTCATCATCAAGTGTACCGTTCAGAAGCAAGGTAGCCGACAAATGCAAACCGGGATACTGTATATACTTTTGGATACAATACTACGGGCGTTTATGGGTATATCCGCGACACATATTTTAGCATTATTACTGACCTGATCACTTCTAACTAGCCATACATCAGCCAATTCGTGTTTCTTGCTCACAAATCCATGGCCAACTCCCCTATGAAGATCTTCCACCTTTTCCACATCCATCACGTAGAACTGAAAGAAATAATATATAAACATTCAATCATTTAAGTTATTTTAAATTAGGAGTCCCACGAATATTAGACGAATTAGGTACTCGAATAAAAAAAATGTGAAATAAATGTCGTGGCTATCCGGATGCCACCACACTCTTCAAACTCAAAATCATCAATTTACATTTAACTTTATATTATATTAAATAAATTATCATTGATAATTTATCAATTCGTTGCTGGCCCAGGGACGCTGAAAAAAAAACAGGAGCTAACAATTACGCCACAATATATAAAGACTGTCTTTGTCGAATCACTTTCTGTCGAAATGCCCTTTTCCAAATTTTCCTTGTCGACAACATTTATTCTCCATGTTTTCCCTTTTGATTGGAATTGAATGAGAGGAAATGTGTGTTGATGAGCGTGAAAAAAAGACGTACTGAAGTGAGCATCTTTGGATTGCAAAGAGTTTCGAATGGTTCCCTCCAGAAAGTAATTCCCTGGACATCTGACATTTGCAAAGTGCGAGGATCGATGAGTGTAATCACATTCGAAACTCGAAGACACACCGCAATCTGCAAGAACCTATTTAATACAGCAAAATAAGCTCCCCTTCTTCGTCTTATCTCTGTCTTTATTGTGGGAGGGGACACAAACCTGGCTCATGTTTCCGAAAGACTGAGCAAGTTGTTTGGGAAGACAAACTACATTGTCCCTGAAAGATAGTTTTAACGAATACAATACCAAAAAAATACCTGCAGATAGGGACAATTTCGACACAAAAAGTGTGCTTGTAATCATATGTGTTGTTCTTAGTATCATGAGACACCAACTCCTTAAAAAGTATAACAAAGGGTATGGTTTAATAAAATGGCCACATATATTCTCCTTAACACAGGGATCGACTTTTTAGGGATTTTAGAGCCCCTTTCTTTAGGAATTTTTGGATGGGAAAGAAAGTTGATTCTTCCTCAAGATGACGTGCTCGAGAGAGAAGGGGAATGAGAGAAATCGGGATTACCCCAACAATCCCACGCCACAACCAACCCAACTATACGAGAAAATCATATACAAGTTTAAAATATTTCCCACTCGCCTGTGCATAATGGTACTTGCAAGGAAGCACCGACTGCAGAAAATCGACAAGACGACGTGCATCCTGCAAATTATAACGATATATGAGTTAATATCTGAACCGAACGGTATGCCACTTGCACAAAAAAATTCTCCCAAAATTAAAAAAAGTAGGGTTGGCAATAAGAGCTCGAGAAATGACACGACCCCCTAGGAGCCGACATAGCACACAGTGAAAACGTCCGAAAAAATCAGGTTGAATCTCACATGGGAACCGTCTCAGGACACATTTCCCGATCTTGATGATAAATTCAGGGTCTACTAAGTTGACTGCGCTGATTCCAAATCTGTTTTCAAAAACTGCCACCGAAGTCGTTGAAGCGAGTTGTCGACTTCTGAAGTTTTGCACGTAATTTCTCAAAAACCGTTCGCGCGAGGTGTAAGGAGTTCGCTCGATCCCCTTTCCATCAGCAGCCGTAGCCGAGTGGTTAAGAGGATCGGCTCGCTTTCCTTTTGGGTATGAGTTCGACTCCTTCCCGATGCAATTTCCTTTTGCCGATTTTTACACTATTTTTCATTGAATTTCAAGTAACAATATGGTTTTGAACGAGTTATGACATGCCAGAATCGACCACAGAACATTTTCTCATATCTGGCGTGATGAATAAATTCGAGTTCTCTTCTCTACTTGAAGTGCTATCAATCAATGAAGGTACCCCCACGATCAGATCAATTTGGTGTGCAAATCCTATTCCATTAGACGAAATTCAAAGAATTGCGATTCCACGACCTATGAAAATGCGAACGAGTATGCAAAGTGTTTCGCCAAAATTGACTCCATTGCTTGATAGCACTTCAAGTAGAGAAGAGAACTCGAATTTATTCATCACACCAGATTTGAGAAAATGTTCTGTGGTCGATTCTGGCATGTCATAACTCGTTCAAAACCATATTGTTACTTGAAATTCAATGAAAAATAGTGTAAAAAATCGGCAAAAGAAAATTGCATCGGGAGGGAGTCGAACTCATACCCAAAAGGAAAGCGAGCCGATCCTCTTAACCACTCGGCTACGGCTGCTGATGGTAAGGGGATCGAGCGAACTCCTTACACCTCGCGCGAACGGTTTTTGAGAAATCACGAGCAAAACTTCAGAAGTCGACAACTCGCTTCAACGACTTCGGTGGCAGTTTTTGAAAACAGATTTGGAAACAGCGCAGTCAACTTAGTAGACCCTGAATTTATCATCAAGATCGGGAAATGTGTCCTGAGACGGTTCCCATGTCAGGCAAAATTGCGCAAATTCAAACTTTGGCTTGCCTGAATCAGGTTGAACCTGACCCCTATCACTGCAACTGCGTTTTTCCACATCTGCAACCAGAAAAAAGTATAACATTATTTCTGTATTTAGCGGGGAAAAAGCGCAGCACAAGTTTCGCAGCTCAGGACGTTTTTCTTAGCCCTATGTCGGCTTCCCGGGGGCCGTGAAATGAGGCTCTCCATTTCGCTCTATCTCTCGTCGACCGAGCGGACGAGAGAGCGTACAAAATGAAGAGACATCGGTATCATTTCTCGAGCTATATTGTTGACGGGTGCGGTTCCGATTTCGTGCCGTGCTCGGAGAGATAAAGCGAGAGCTAATGCCGGCATCTTATGCATATCACCCGCCTTTCCGCCATTGTGCCGTTTGCGCATTTTCCATCCCTACGCTCGAAGATTCATTCTGCCAACCTCATTATCGTATATATAGTAAATTGGAAGCTTACTAAGGCAACGTGCAAGGTACCCCTCTCATTCCTCATCTGTCTTTAACAGAAGATGCAGTCATTTCTGTCTTACCTTATCCAAATAACCGGGCAAACGAAAGATGAGACGAAAAAAGTCATACTTGTAGTTTTGCGTAGAAGAAGTCGATTCCAGTGGGAACAGGTTTGACACCCGTGGCCTGTCCGTGCGCCGAATGCTTCAAAAGGAGCTGCTCCAGATAGAAAAGCGTCTTTTTGAATTCCGCTCGCTGTCGCACCTTTGAATATTTACATTTTTTACCAATCGAATGATTATTTTGCTGAATATGGAACAGGCCGAATTACTGTTGGAATGATGTTACTCATTCCTAGTCAAATTTATATATTCCAAATAGCACATAGCTATAACATGGATAGTTAAAATGAACAAGACATTTAGTAAACTCTAGCTAGCTATCACACGTATCACCCAAGAATTGAACAAAATCAGGGGGTGTATGGTAGGGTTGCGCGTTCGGGATCGGTGTGACCCCCTCTTCCCTTCCTCGCCCCTCTCCCTCGCTCGTGCGAATTGAAGAGGGAGGGGAAGGGAAAAGAGTCGGCAATACCGACATTTTCGGGATCTCTGACGGGATTTGACCTACCCCTCTCCTCTCTTCCCACCTCCTCCCCTCTCCCTACCTCTATTCCCGATCGATATTGTAAATAGAGGCAGGGAAGGGGGAGGAGAGGGAGGAGATGGGAAGAAGAGGAAGGTGGGAATAGATCAAATCCCAACAATGTCGGTATTGCCGACTCCTCTTCCCTTTTCGTCGGTATTGCCGAGGAAGGGAAGAGGGTAATCCCTCCCCCAAGAGCACATGCTCGAGAAAGAAGGGAAGGAACTCGGTGAGTTCGGGATTGCCGATCCCGAACGCGCAACCCTAGTGTGTGGTACGACCTAATATCTTCTGTGTAATATAAGAAGATATTAGGTATTACATGATGGTATCTTTAGAGGGACCCTTATCGTTAGGACTATATATATGCCGCGGCAGTGGCTTGTAGTACAATATACACCCGCGGGCAAAAGTCATGGGACACTTTTTTATTGTTCTGTTTTTTTTATGTTCTGTCATCGAATTGGTTATAAACAAGTATCCCCTCGGTATAGCATTAACTCCACTGTTCTTCCTCTTGAGAATAATGTTCGTGACTTAGGCGCTCAAGTTCGCTCTGATCTTAAGAACTCTTCCTCTATAAAAATGCGTGCCCAGACAGCAACTTCTAAAATGTTCCTCCTTCTCAAAGCTCTTCCTTTCAATTGTCCATCTATCCTGATTCGTAGTAACAAAGCCTATGTTCTTCCATTACTTGACTTTGCTTCTCCTTTCTGGAATCCCCACTACTCAAGTGATATTGCTACTCTTGAAAAAGTCCAACAAACCTTTACACGTCAACTCTTCTATCGTTGCTTCCCATCCCCTGATTATCCTCTTTCTCTCCCCTCCTACTCTGACCGTATCAAAACCCTTGGCCTGCGCGCGCTTACAGAGAGGAGAGTCATAGGTTTGTATGACTCACATGATTATGAATGGTTTCACTATTATACCACGTTCCCTTTTCTACGTCTACAAACCATTACGAGACCGCACTTCATCCTTCGGAATCAACATAGAGTTGACAAACAGTACTCCCAGATACCACTCTTTCCCTGTCAGAACCTCACGATGGTACTCCCAACTTCCAGATAGTATTCGCACTGCTCCCAATATCCGAATGTTCAAGCGTCGACTTGAAAACCACCCCATCATCGCTCATTTAGCCAAACTCACCTAACCCAGGAGAGTCCCCCCCCCCCATTCCTGCTCTCCCACCTTATTATGTAACGTTTCGGTCTCGTTGCGCCTCGGGCGTAGATAAATTATTTTTTGAACCTAGTCCTAGTAAGCGTTTAATTTGAAACTTGGATAGTATCTATATAATGTTCAGTAGAAAATTTTGCCTACCATATGGCATAATGAAAAATCGATATTATTGCATAGTGATGACGTAATCGAAGCGGCTGCAGGATTTTTTTTCAAAATTCGGGTCGGATTTTCATAACTCGCATCCATACGTGCTAGAAACTCGTTCTAAGGATCATTCTATGCCTCCGTAGATCGATCACCATAGACCGGAGAGTAAAGCAAACGCTCTGAAAATTTAGGATGTTACTATTGGATGGTTTTGCAAAGTTCCTGCACGGTAACCATGATTTTACATTATTCACCCTTGGAGTGGTAAATGGTCAAACTCAGGTCATCTGAAAAGTGACTTTTGGGAGCCAAAGATGATGACCGATCTTCACCAAACTCTCAGGATCTCATTTACTCGTCATAAGAAGCAGAATGATCCTTAGAACGAGTTTCTAGCACGTCTGGATGCGGAGTTATGAAAATGCGACCCAGATTTTGCAAAAATCCTGCAGCCGCTGTAGCAAGCGGCTGCAACTTGAAACTTTTTTTCCAGGTAGCCCTCGATCATGTGTTTATCCATAGAAAATTTGGGGGGGGGGGGGGGGGGGTTAGGAAAATTGGTCCTAGGAATAATGATACTTTGAAATAGTACACTTCGACTGCGTCATCACTATGCAATAATATCGATTTTTCATTATGCCATATGGTAGGCAAATTTTCTACTGAAAATTATATAGGTACTATCCAAGTTTCAAATTGAACGCTTACTCGGTTCAAAAGATACAGAACAATAAAAAAAAGTGACCCATGACTTCTGCCCGCGGGTGTATATATTTTCGAAAAAAATATGATCATTTTTCACATTCCGACATCTAGGAATTTCCCGGTTATTATCCCGCCTACATCATTTATCAGCTCCCAAATAAGATAGTTTCTTGTTCTTGACAACAAAAAAAAAAGTTTTTTTAAAATGTGTAAAAATGTGAGAGACAACTTTTTTCTTTAAAACGCTGAGCTGTTCACAAAAGGTAATCTCTTAAGAATAGAAACAAACTTGAACGCAAGCCCTCCAGAAGTCTTTTGCTTCTGCTCTTCTGCACTCGTCGCACATTTGAGAATGAATAGAGAACTCAACAATGAATGATTGCTGTAGAATCGTTCCCGATAGCACCTTCAATTATTATATTCATTTTCCGATTATATGAAACGTCTTTAGAGAAAAAAATGTGTTCAATCAATTAACCTCTTTCTGAATGGTTAACTTGACTTTTACTCTTTTTGAGTGCTCTTCAGTCCATACGAAAGCTGCATCAGTCAATCGAACCTGAAAAAAATAGACTAAAAAATTTATAACGTGCAGTTATACCTTTGCCAGAACGGGTTTGAGCTTTTTTAAACAAATGGAAAGAAGTTCCTTGCTCTCCAATTCAGCCCTCATCCAAGTAGTAGGAGGAACAAAATATCGATTGCAGAATTTGCATAGATACAGAGTAGCTTAAAGTGATGAGTTAGAATACAACCTAACATGTTATAACATAGAACGAACAATATATAAATGCTTTTTGCTACCACAAAGGTATTGAAACTGACAGGTTCTCGTTATTCCTTCTGTAATATCGACGCGACTTCTGAGACATGCTCCACACATATTAACCGAGTTAGGTTCAATAGCGACCCCGCACTCGCAGCAAGCCACTCGGCCGATTGTGATAGAAGGAGAAAAGGATTCCATTCTGGCATAAATGAACAATTAATATTCAAACAAGTAGATTATCAGAAACAATTAAAGATCGAGAAAATAAACCATTAGCGTACACGTTTCCTCGCAAGTTCCCCTAGACCGTTGGGGGCCTCGACGACGACGCCGGGGGGGGGGGGGGGGGGGGGGGGGGGCACATCTCCTAATCGGGCAGATCGGGAGAAACGTGAGCAAGTTTGACGAAATATGATAGTAGTCCCAAACGTCTGGTCAGACAAGGTCAATGCTGAAGCGCTTTTTTTTTTACATTACTTGATGCCCAAAGGTGCTATTTTCTTCCTCACTCATTCGATCGCTCGCTGCCTCGTTAGCCACTGAAGTGCACTAGTTAGAGCGCTGCCTTTGGGCACTAAAGTAAAGATGATGAAAAAATTTAAAATATATTTTTCAGACCGGAAAATATAAATTGAGAGAGAGTGCGTTGTAGTACACGTCGAAATGCGGGAATTCAAATTTCATAGCAACAAATTGTATGATAATTATTTTATCTTTTCGAGTTTGTTTTTTTTCCAAATGTCTTGTCACCAAGTTGATGGTAAGACGTTTTTATATAAATAAAAAGTTTGGCGAGTTAGAAAAATTCAACCAAAGAAATGATTTTTCACCCTCATCACCATGCAATAATATTCTTTTTTAGCAATACCATTTTGTGCAAAATATTGTTCTTCACAGTTTTTAGGTCTTCTTCAATCATTCCTATTAAATATTAAAGTATGCACATTCATCGAAAAATAAATCGAAGTTTATTCGAAAACGAGGCAATTTCAATTGGATAAGTACCCCTCTTTCGCCATTGTTTCTATTCACTAGTGAGTGCACTCTACTCCCATCGTCGCATCCGTGCCATCTCTTTCATTTACGAATCAAGCACATCCATCCATTACATCCATTACAGAGCAGCTTGAGGTCCCACGTTTTTTGGGTAGCTTGAGTCCTCGTGAGGATTTCGGAAGCGGATACGCATTTTTATTTATTGAAAATTTTTTTATCAGGTCATAACAATAATAGTTAGCATAAAATTGAAACATTACGAAATTGGAAGCAAAAATGGAAGAAATATAAAAAAAAGTATACATAAATACAAAAAGGGTGAAAAGTGGAACTGTACAGACATGCAGCAGCTCAGTGAGATTCCACATTATGTATTCAACCATGTTTGAGCCACAATGAAAATCGATAAAGTTAGAAGTGAATCGAATATATCTAATATCGGTATGCTATTTGAGGATACTGTCTGTTTGACATGATCCCAGTATTCACAGACGCGCGATGTACAACTTTGTTGATTATTTTTAAATCCTGCAACAATGTCAATGTGTTGATATGAGTACCTTTTAAGTACCTGTGGCGACTTGTTCAAATTGTATTTCATTGTTCTAACGGAGGGATTGACTGGGGAAGACGATCGATTGAAGAGAGGAGTCACCAATATACGCTCACAAATCATCTTTCAATTAATAATATTATTAAGATAATAGTTTGAAAGTACCTTCTTCACAGGGCTTGACATGTGTAGAGGAAGTGATGGAATTGGAATAAGAACGAGTCCCGAGTCATTTCCTTCCATTCTTCTCACGAGATCTTCCACTCTGTGCATCATATTTCATTATTGCAATCACAAAGACCGAAGATTCACCATAGAAAAATCAATATATAATCATAGAAATACATCGTTCAGGGCACACTATTGCCGATAGGAGGAGTTTTAATTGAAGAGCGCAGCAGTGCAGTGCATCAAAAATTATAATTTTGTCATATTTGTTAGCAATCGCTTTAAAAAGCAAAATAAATGAGCCAATGTGAAAACGGGAAGAAAGAGGCGAGAGATTAAAACGGAACATTGTGTTTCATGGATATCAGAGACTAATGGAAATTTATAACTAAGAAAAATGGGCCTTGTAGGCAACATTTGATGATACAAATTTACGGCATGGGATTTTTGAAAAATTCTATTCATAACGCTCATACGCTGCTCATACCTTGGGAATTTTCGGCGGTTGAAATTACCCTTAAAAATGGACAAAGTTACAGTTGTTTAAAGTAAAATATCAACAAAATCGGGAACTTCTGAACTTATTTGTTGATCAGTGATTTAAAGAAAATAGCTTTGGTGACGCAGAGCAAGATAATAGGCACTTCTTTACTTTAGTGCCCAAGATATTTTTCATTTTCCTCACCCCTCCCTTCCCTCCCCCTCCTTGCGCATTTTACCCAGTTCTCCAATCATCGCGCGGTCGAAATGAAAGAAGAAAATATTATTTTATTTTCAAAATTGGGTGATTTTACATATTAATGGCTTTCTAATTGAGTTTCGAACTCAACCCTATAAAAGGCCCTTGTACTCGCGCCTCTGGTCATTCCGGCCCTTTCCCTGCGGGGAGAAGGGTGGGGTGCTCTGTCCCTCGCGGATCGACCATCCCTCTGAAGGGATGGAGGAGGAGGGAGGGGAGGGGTGAAGAAAATGAAAAAAATATCTTGGGCATTAAAGTAAAGAATTGCCAGATAATAATATGATACCTGGTAATAAAGACATTATTGTAGTACTTAATAAGGTCGATAACAGCTCCATTGGCAATGGACTCATCATCAATAACAAATTCAGGTGGTAACTCTCCAGGAACTACCAACACTTCTCTGAATAACATTCCTTTTAATGGTACAATATTCCGTTCCTCTCACTCTACCTGTACACTCTGGCAGTTGCCTGCGGCTGTTCTCTGTACTTGCACATTATATCTTGGAATGACCATTCCAGCTTACATATTCGAACCATCACGTACCTACAAATCGTCAATAGATGCCATAACCCGTGCGGAATACCGATACGTTTCGCGCAAATTGGACAAAATAATCCCGATAATCAAGACACGTAGGTCTTGAAGGAAATAAAAGGCCAAATCAGTCCGGACTTCAGAGAGCCGAATTACTTCTTCGGGCCTACTTTATCGCATGAGCGGGTTACTACCAAGTCAAATTTAGGGCGCCTTGATGAAGCGGAGATGATGTGTTCATTAGTATTCTTCGCTCGAGCATTACTCGCAGGACGCTCTTAAAATCCCGAATGTCTTCCATAAAATGATTGTAATAGAGAATTGCTCGCGAGTGCTTTTGTCAGGGGCCAAATGACACTCAAAAATGAGCAATGCACACCACATTTTTAGGCAGATTTGAACAAAATAATACAGAAAAGGTAACAACCGACTGACAAAAATAGAGGAAATGGCCCGAAACCTAACCACCGGAAAACCTTAAAATTTGAAGTAATCTGAGTATTTGATTCCTGGATTTTGTTCGCGAGTAGACTTTTCATTCATGCTCGTGAGTCCCGAGTAACTCGGCCTAACAACACGACGTGTTCAGGACAGAGGCCGAAAAAAAAAATTCTTGGAAAGTCGAAAAGGTAATGTTATGTTGACGCAAAAACCGATGGCGCAAAGGTCAATCAAGGAAAAGTGAACATCATCCTGATTTAGTATCTACCCGAAATGAGCAGTACCTAATCTATTTTTCATAGTGTTTAGCCGCATTTTTTCACGAAGAGGCATATTTTCGAGGGGGGGGGGGTGACGTACTCAAGTACGTGACAACACGAGCATCCTTCCGTGTCAAATGTTTACATACTACTAGTAAAAATGGTGAAAATGTAACTGACACAATGCAGAGTAAGTTCTGATCGAGATGTCTTCCTGCATACAGATTTGTCTCTGTCCTCAATGTATGCTCAAATATCGTCCATACTTTCTCTTTTCCCTTTTCATCCATCTTCAATCTATCACATAGATCATTTAATCGAGCTGCAGCCATTAAATATATCTAAATATGAATAAGATAAATGAATAAGTTGGTAGTGGGTTGATAGATACCTTTCTGAAGAACAATGTTCCTGGAGTGAGTCCATTCAGTCGACAATCTATTATTCTCCCATCTTCAGTCCTTCTTTTCTTTACAGGAGAATATGATGTTACAAGTCTCCTCTCGCTTTCTAAATCAAATCAGCTATATTCAAAGCTTAGTGGATATATAATAATTATAAAGGGATCATCCTCGTGCCTCTGCTCACACTAGCCGGCCCTCTACCAGAGACGATAATTAATTTGTGCGCAGGCGAGTAAAGAAGTGAGATATTTGTTACTACTAGATAATATGAGGCCGTTTGCGAGAGATTCGAACAAATCCGGATGGACCTGGCACAGCCCAAAAATATCAATCCTCTGAAACTTTCTGATTTGGGGTTCTCGAAGGTGCTGAAGACGATGAGCATTCTCATTTTGGCCCCCGATTGCATCGTTGACTCCAGACGTTGTCACGTCGAAATCGATTTTTCGCCTTTATTGCGGTTCCTGGTCAAGCAAAATTTACGTTAGTATGGCCCAAGGGTTAGAATTAGAGTTCTCTTGTTGGAATTATTTGCCTATTGGAATTCCATTCCACCCCACTCATTTTCAAGGAATCGATTGCATATGACCGGCGCTCAATTAGAATTCCACTTAGATTGGAATTCAATTTCTTATTGGAATTCCAATAAGCAAATCCTCACTCTTTGTAACAATAATTGTATGCAAAACTCTTAATGGAATTCCAATAACTGATGGAATTCCACTAGATCACTCGCTAGACGAGAAATAGAACGAATGGAATTACGTCACACCTTTGTTCTCGCTATTGGAATTCCGGAATCGATTCCAACAAGAGAACCCTAGTTAGAATTTGATGCTGATCACTACGGAATATTTCATTATTTTTATTAATTATTTTGTAAAATGGAACTTTCAGAAAACCAAAGTGTAATAGTGGAGAGTAGCATAGTTCGGACCGAAATGCCACGAGGATTCCAAATCTGTTTTACACTTGAAAATCCATCATGCACCTAAGGATTTATTCAACTTGTACAGGCAAAGTAACTTGTGCAATCCTTCCCCTTGTTTACTTCCTTCCTCTGATCGATCGGAGTTGCCATCTAGAGAGAGGCGAGAGAGCAGGGGGAATCGAGAGAGCGCAGAGATAGGGAAGAGATTATGGAGGAGAGACTCGGGTAGATCAAAAAATCGGATGTCAGCAAGAGGGAGGATGGTACAATTTACTTACAAGCTTGTACAATATGTTGTATAAATCCTTAGGTGCATGATGGATTTTCAAGTGTAAAACAGATTTGGAATCATCGTGGCATTCCGATCCGATCTATACTACTCTCCACTATTACACTTTGGTTTTCTGAAAGTTCCATTTTACAAAATAATTAATAAAAATAATGAAAAATGAAACATTCCGTAGCGATCGCCATCAAATTCTGACCCTTGGGCCATACTAACGTAAATTTTGCTTGACCAGGAACCCAATAAAGGCGAAAAATCGATTTCGACGTGACGACGTCTGGAGTCAACGATGCAATCGGGGGCCAAAATGAGAATGCTCATCGTCTTCAGCACCTTCGAGAACTCCAAATCGCAAAGTTTCAGAGGATTGATATTTTTGGGCTGTGCCAACCCTTGTTCGATTCTATCGCGAACGGCCTCATATACTATTCATCAACTAGTTGTTTATCTTTGAAAGTCTAACTTTGACCCGGCTCTCTTCCACTCAAGTTTGGACAATCCTCATTTGTCAGCTCACGCTACCGAATGGTTATCGCCCACTTGCTACTAGCTATGTCAAAACGGTATACAATAGATTGTAATAGAAGAATGATTTGGAATTAGCTATGTGATAAAACCCCTTTCATTTTACATCTCACTCTCATTCTTGATCGCTTTGTAACGTTGGGTGCACTAGAAGATGAGGGCCCAGGAGTCCCCCTAGCCGTGGGCCTGGGCCACTCGAAGATGAGGGCCCAAGAGTTCCGTGTGCGTGTGTGTGTGCGTGTGCGTGTGTTTTCATTTTCGAAATAAGAGAGGAGCGATTAATTACTGCACAGTTAGAAAACCAATACACGACAAGGTACGGTAGCTATAATGACCAGCATGTTTCACTCCATCTCCCCAATTTTCGCGACTACAGATTTCGATGAGTTTTGGCAGGGACTTCTACTCAGCCTCGGTCAATGTTATAATCAACATTCTGGAGAGGGGCATCTTGAGAATCATTCGTACGCTAATTTAAACTGTAAAAATTGAAAAATGTCGAAATTTGAATTCGAATTGTATAAAACCGCGACTACAGATTTTTAGTATTTTTGAAATATATACTCTACCCGATCGTCTTTTCATATTAATATAAAAACTGCAAGGGGGCACCTCCTAGTATTCTAGAAATCAGCAAAAAAATGAAATTAACGTTAAAATTTGAATTCCCGGGCGATTTCGACGTTTGTGCTTTTCCCCGGCTCTCAAAACTAAAATTCCCGGATGACGGTCCCTAGTTTAATACCATATGTCCAGATAGATTCGCTACTGGGAACTCCATCAGCTCTTCGAGAAAGTGTTCCCCATAGCGGAGAATCATGAGTCCATGCCATCTCTTCCAGAATATTTTCTTCAATTCCATTAATATGTCTGATAGAGTCTCTACTCAATCCAATATCTGCCTTTACCACCAATTCAATTATCTTGTAGAAACTGATAGGAGGCAACTTGAATACTTGAATGGACCTAGAAGGCGTGCCTTATTTTGATATACATTTGAAAGGCTCACCAAGGGAAAATTCTTTCACTGTTATATGCATCCAGAATGATTTCAACTGAGATTACAAAGAGAGAAATTATAAATTCATCTTTGCGGAACATTCCCTGTGAAGGTGTCTCGATAACAGAGAAACATAAAAAAATGAGAAGTAAAAACTGACAACGAAATCAATATCCTTGGTCCTTTCTCTTTCAACCTGAGAGATCTTCTCGAGTAAACGATAGAATAAATGGGAAGAAATATTTCCAATATGAGATCTGATGGTAGACAATCCCCCGTCTCTATCGGGGAATTCTTCCTCTTCATCACTTAATACCTACAATCATTCACTCTTTTTATACACTTATCAAGCTCAGTTTACCTTCTCAAGTCGTTCCACTTGACACGACAACGTTTCTTTGATGTAATTAATCGGACTGTCTCTTGCTTCCAATAGCAACATTTCTAATTCGGGTCTGAATAAACGTTTTATCTACACAAAAATGATCGCTTACCCCATGCCAACCGAGCCCATCGACAATTCGGAAGGAATTAAAGTACTCAATCTCATCATTTTGTATTCGCTCCTACTCAAGTTGCTTGTTGGACTGCTTTGCTCCGTGTTCACAGTGAGTCTAAATGATCAAATCACCACTACTGTGCGATAAATACCATTTTACATACGTAGTGGGTGTAGAACTTTTCTCTGCCAATCGATTGAGACATCCCTGAGTAGACATCCGAATCAAGAAACTGGCATCCATTAACTGATGAGATTGGCCAAGCGAACGACGTAATTCATCCACAACACCAACTAAGAAATGTTGAAAAGCGAAAAGCAACATGAATAATAATTACCTTCGAAATCGGGATGGAAGAGATAATGGTAATCAGAAGGTATAAACATCATCTCATTTAATTCTCCTCTCTTTTTCAACCTCAATTCGTATTCAGTAAACCATCCCATTAAGTATTCTTCCATGTTCTCCATTAAATTTATAGGATCCTTAAGTTTTAAAATATTCTGAACAGATTCTTGAAACCAGTGTACTCTGCAACGTATGATTCAGGAGATAAATACATAAAATATAACTATGTACCTCAAATGCTTTCCGTCTAGGACGATTCCATTGAATTGTGTGCACATCAACTCGAGAAGATCCGTGTCTGGATCCATGGCCACTTAATTCATCTCATTAATTAATTGACACTAATTGTAGGTAATAATGATAACATACATATTTGTGAGTGTACGAAATGTGGAGCAGAAGCAGTGATATCTTTGAGAAAGTGCTCCATGATACAAAGGAGAAGATGGAAAGCCGAGATAAGATCTTCTGATGTATTCGACATGTACTGTTCTGATACGACACAATTATAAAGCATAATAAAAAAAAATATAAAAATAATACTTTTCATAATAAGGAACGATATCCAGATTGCCTTGACGATATTGAGAAACTCGTTATTTGCAGATGCTTCATGTCCTTCCACATGATCAGGCTGCGTCATATACGAGAAATAAGCGGGTAATTACGACGAATACCTGGTTGAACACACTTCTCATAATAGGAAGGAATCGTTTGAATACAACGGCAGAGACAGAGAGCGATGATTGCATTCGACACATTTGATCGAATACCCGACGAGGACTACTCATAACTTCTTTCCATCTGTTCATTTTGTCAAAGAATTCGAGCGGGCTAAATTTTAAACGTATCGAGTGCAGATATTCCAATATACCTGATATCGCAAGCAGTGAGAATTTGAGTGAGAGAACATTTGTAGTTGGTTGGCTGACCGATCTGCTGTTGCAGTGTTAGTGAAGAATAAATTGCACATGCCATCCATGATTCCGAGCGACCCTTAAAATATTAATATCTTAAATATTTTTTTAAACGGGATTGTTAACATAGATAACTAACCTCCAATGAACACTGCTCACTTCCTTTATCGAAATGGTTCCATGCAAGATCACAAATGGATCCCACTTCCTCGAGAGATGTGACAATAGACACAAACCGCTCATAAAGCTCGCTATTCCCTTGCGTCGATTCTTCGAAGACAGCTTCAGTTTTTGGAATAGTCTCTAGTGGTGCGACTTCTGGCGATTTTTCTTCCATCTATAATTTAAAAATCATTGATATTGCATGTGTAAGCAAAATGGGGGGGGGGCTATATATATATATATATATATATATATATATATATATATATATATATATATATATAGCAATGCATAATGCATAATTGAATGCATTCAAATTTTCAAACAAAGTAGCCCAGCGCTAATATACCGTATCTAAGCCCTGAAAGCGGGAATTTTAAAAGTCTGACAGCTGTATTGCGTTCACGCTGTTTCCCTCTTGACCACACGTTATCTCGTTGTCTCCGTGTGACTCTCAAGACACTTCTTTCAACGTCGATGAACACGTTGCTTACAACTGATCGCGTTCAAACATAATAGAACGGTTAAACCGGCGGGTTAGGATGCTTTTACGAGACCGCTCACAATGCTTAGGTCAAAGTAAACATCTATAGACATATATCTAGAGAATTTAGTATACAGACAGAACTAGCATACGAAAAAAACACAGATTTTCAGCCCCGGGATGCGCCGCGCCCGACGCCCAAATCATGCATGATAGGGACATGCAAACCGGAAAATAAAATTTGAGAGCCGGGGAGAGGTCTGTGCCAGGAAATGAACGTCGAACTGCCCGGGAATTCAAATCTCCACAGTAAAATTGTTTATTCGTGATTAAGCGACTGTATAAGGATGCGCCTCTTTAATTTTCAGTTTTCCGAGGAGCTTCAATGATAATATATCGTGTTAAGAAAAAAAAAAAAATCTGTGGTCGCAAACATGTTAAATTTAGCGTTTAAACTTTTGCATAAAACAGTTTTTATCGAATATCCGAACAAATAAGAGATGCGCCTTCGCGGTTTGATTATGTTTGTTTTTAAGAGCATTAGTAAGCACTATTCAAAAAATGAACAAAATGTGTGTTAGCAAACCTTATAAAAAACAGCGTCAAAAAGTCCATGAAATCAGGGATCATGTCTAGTTGTTTGCAAACTACGACTGTTTTTGTTCATATTTCATGCATCTAACAGGTTAATTACACCCTGTGAAAACGTTACAATGTATAATTCTCAACTTCAGCTACATACTTACCGAATTAGGCACGGCTACAGTATACCAGAATTCTAAAAGTGCGCTCCCTGTGAAGTGAAAAATGCTTATATATGTATCAATAATTGTTCAAGATAAATTGCTCTATCTAATAGAACAAAAAATTAAAGAACGAAACGAATTTGAAAATATTCGCATCTGACATGTGAAAATAAAGTGACCAAATGAACCACGCACTCGCTGGCACTACACAACGGTGGGCGGGGCTAAGAATGGGTGCCTGTATCTCGCTTAAATAAATTTGTTCAAAAATTCTGGAAGTGGTATCGTGATTCTGCATGTCCGATAGCCCCACAACCGAAAAATAGGACATTTTAAGGGAGTTTGAGTTTTCACGTGAATGTCTCTACATGCATGAAAAAATAGTTTGAGCGAAAATGCGGGAACACAGTTCTTTTTCCCGGATCATGATCCGGATATTTTGAAATCAGCTGATTAATCAGTATATATATATATATATATATATATATATAGTTTACTGATGCGTCGATGCGATTAAAATTTTTGAAAAGCTTTAAAAGCGCGTTTTTTTTGCTGCTGACATTTCTGTCCCGTTGTAAGGTCTTTGTTACTTAGCTGGGCACGTTTTTCTCTTATGTCGCCTCCCAGCTACCGTGTATCATCAACTAACATGTTCAGTATTTTCACAATTGTAGACTGTTACCATAGATAATGCATCTGATATGCCATGAGCCCTCGTCTATTTTCATATCACTCATGGCACGAGAGAATCGAGCTAGAAAGGCAAATCTTGGGCATGTTGCCCAAAACGTATATTAGTTAGCGCAACAAACGTTAGCATTAGATAGTTTTGAAATTTTTTGCCCACTTCTGGGCATCTCTCGACAATGTGAAGGGATACTTTTGGAACTTCATGCACCGAGGCTGTATGCTGGAGCCCCAACTTTGAGCCATATGTCTTCCATTAGTTATGATGCTTTTTTTGAGAAAATTTGTTCTAAGAGTGATCGCACCTATTTTCCCCAGCTCTATCGATCTGTCGGTCATCAAAGTGCGCATATCTTCGAAGATTATGGGTAAAATATATCGCTCATATAACAAAATTAGCAAACCGACTAATTCTATGAATTTCAGGTGTGTTTGCGAATCGTAGATTACGTGCCTTGTTAACGGAAATCTCGAAAGCGAGGGTATGTTTTCAAATTCCAGGTTGTTTTCAAATTGATTTTTCATGTTTTTCATGTATGCTGAGATCTTATTGCTTAAAGTTGGGGCTCCAGCATGAAGACTAGGGTTGAAAGTTCGAAATTACGATATCGCGATCGAAACTCATTCAAAATGACAAAATGAGTCTCATTTCGAAACGATCCAATTTTCGATACGAAGTTGATACGAAATCGGCCATTGTTCGACTCTCATTTCGAAGCGTAGCCAATTTGACCCCGAAAATCGTCTCGGGGACGATTGAAACATTTCAATTTGATCATTCTCAATAGAATTCCCTCTCACAACGGTTCTTCTCATTTCCATTCGAACATTGCATTCTAGGGTTGGCATTTTGATTCCCAAAAGACCGCTCCTCCTTGCAAAGTGAAGAGCGGAATGATTCTCATTTCCCGCTCTCTCCTCTTTTCGAAGAATCAAATGATTCTTCGGCTTAGAAGGCAATGAAAGAAGGCTATGAAAATCATTCGATCTTTATGAAATTTGAAACACGTAACATGTACTGTATAGGGAGCTCCAAAATTATCTCTGCATAGTGGTACATTGGGGGGGGGGGGGGGATGTTGGGAGATGCCCAGAGATGGCCAAAACTGATGCTAACTAATTTTGCAATTTTGGCCACCCGATCTTTAGATGGATTCTGTCATGAAAGGCGCGAAAGATTCACCTGTTCCATTTCAGCGAAGCATACTTACTATACTAATACAAAGGAGTTAGATACAATACGAGGGCATATTCTTCGGATGAGTGATCACGGCCACTAAGCGTCAAATCAGGCTACTAATAATATTCAAGAAGTTGTTTCGAATGGACCCTTCACATCAGAAAAAAAATATAGTATCTTATCTCCGTTCACGAGAAATGGGTCATGCCAAAAGAGGTAAAAGACCTTTCATGACGCCTAATCAAATATTGTGTTTAGGCTCAGAATATCATAGGAATATTCGTGTATTCTATAATGTTGTCACTCCGAAGAATTCTCATCGAACCATCCTGTCAACCCCATCCTACATTAGAGCGTTTTCACCAGATGGTATCGGATATATTTCTCATATTTTCTATTTATTCTTTCTGTGTTAGCATTAGTATATGGTTCAAAGTTCTACTTTTTGGGCACTTCACTACAATGAGCACACTGTGTTAATCTAATTTAGATGTTGTATTAATATTAACCTTTTAAGGGAGATACTTGATTGGGTATGGAATGAATCTGAAGGTGGTTCATATATACGAGTACAATGGAGTGACTTCCCTACCAGGAAATGGCGAGAACAATCTCTTAAATGTGAGCCTTTCGCCGTTATAATAATTATTCTCTCTTTCATTGTAGCGTATTCTCATTTGTCGTCACACGGTTGATTTGGGAGTGGCTGCAGTATATCAAATATTTATTGAGAATACTCTCTTTACTTCTGACTCTTCCCATCTTGTCGTGTGCACAAATTCTCCCGTTAGTCATTAATTTTACAAAAGATATTGGGCTGATTCATAAGTCCTGCTCGTTTTTTTTGCGCCAACTTTGAATTTCCACTGCTCCCTTGTCCTTAAATTGGACGACCTGTCCTCGTGTCATTGTTTGGTGGTACACTCTAGCATTACTGCCATAAATCGGAATCGACTCTATCTTTCTTATAAATTGTGAAAAAAATCGATATCTACGTGGAAGTTTTTCATAAAAATCTCAACTTTCTTGGTGCCCCTGGTATTTCTCTATAGATTTTATATTCAAATTCGCTCACAGTAAAATAAAAAGTCCTTTTTATGTCCTACCTTTCACTGCAACTGAAATGGGGATAATGCAAATATCAACCCAGATATAGACGATAAAGTATACGGCTTCAAAATAATATGATGTATGTTTGACGAGGTCCCTTCTCGCGCAAATCAAAAGGGGACATTTGAATCTATGTGGATTTTTTCGTGCACATCTTGGCTATGACATCACATAAAAAATTGAGGCTGCTTCTATTCCTATTGAAATTAAAAATATGTTTCTGAAATTTTAATTTTCAATAACATTTTGCAGAAATCGGTAAAGTAAGCGTCTCAGATAAGATTATGTCTCTCTATAGTTATGAATCCAAATATTATGTTCCATACAGCAATGATTAGGCAAGAGATACTCTTCATTTTGGTAGCATTAGAACAGTTCTTCAAACAGCGCTAGCAATGTAGTAACATTAAATAGGCTGTTTTCGATGACGCAATTCTACATGTGTCTTCTGACAAACCTGTCTCTGAAACGGCGTGGTTCTATAACTCCATATAAATATGTTAGAATCTAGTGGGTGGGTACTAAAAAAATTTATACTCCAGATATTTCCATTCACGTCGGTTCGAAAATAGAACAACAAAGCTTGAAATTTCAAACCATCGGAAATTCACTGTTTGGCTTAGGTGAATTTGCTGGGAAGGCTGAATGATGCTTGCCCGATACAATAGTTACATTTTCAAGTATTCTAATCGTACTTTTCAACCATGTGGTGGGTTTGACCCTATCACTCTTATCCATCGAGAGCTGGACCAAGACAGATGGAGCACCAAAACCGGATACCGAAACTTTGATTGACCACTGTGGCTAAGACAGAGATCGAACTGATTCGGTTCATTGTGTGTTTAGAAGAGAGACCACGTCCCCATAGAATAGCAATAACACAAGGACCTCAAAATATAATATAAATATTTCATAGGAGAATATAGCAAAAGTCCAAAACGAGCAAGACTTATGAATCAACCTGATATGAGTCTGTTCTCGAAAGAATCGAGTAGATCAGGAAATATCATGCTCAACTAAAAAATGTATATTCTCTGAAACTGTGTTTTTTTTTAATTATTCTGGCGACCCTAATGAAATTGCATCCTTTAAGGTTATGGATGGTACTTCGCGATTGGAGGATTTATATGTGAACAATGAAAGTCCGGCTACAACAAATGCCCCATTGGAGAGATACAAAATTCATGCTGTATCTCTCGAAGTGAGTTCCCTTGATAGACGGGACAATGGGATATCGTTATGCATCAGTTCTCAAGGAGCCCGGTCGCCTAAGAATCGAATATTATCAGGAAGTTGGGGGTACCATTGTGAGGTTCTGACACGGAAAGAGTGGTATCTGGGTGCACTGGTTGTCAACTCTATATTGATTCCGAAGAATGAAGTACGGTCTCGTAATGGTTTGTAGACGTAAAAAAAGAGAACGAGGTATAATAGTGGATCGATACGTAATCATATGAATCATACAAAGATCACCTATGACTCTCCTCTCTGTAAACGTGCGCAGGCCATGTGTTTTTATACGGTCAGAGTAGGAGGGGAGAGAAAGAGGATAATCAGGGGAAACAAGGATAGAGGACGATAGAGGACTTGACGAGATTCGCTAATGAACACGTGAACATGTTTCCTGGGGGTAGAATTTGATGCTGAGCAGTGCTCAGTGAGCACACATCTGCCTTTTAAATTTTATATTTTTTTTAAAATATAGATTTTTTCACTGGAAACCGCGCTGTCGAGAGAACACATCGAAGCACAGCGTTTTATAGGCGTAGAAAAACTCGAGCAAAAACTTGGTGAAACGATAAGCCATTCGTTGATGTAACCAAAATCTCTGAATGACTCGAGAGGGAAAGGGAGAGTGTGTGGTGAGAAGAGGAGAGAGCACAGGGGAAGGAAATAGGGATGGGAAAGATAAGAGGGACGAGGTCACGGCGGAAAGGGGTAGATTAACACGTGTAAGATTATGTATGCCTTTCCACACTCTTTCTTCACTATTTAGCTGCTCCTGGAGAAAATTCGTATCTCTTTGGTTGAGATTATGGATTTGGACTCCTCTCGACAGCACGCTTTCATCCGTGTAACCCGTCTCAGTTTTGACGTATTGAAAAAAAACAAAATGTTTAACGCGCACTTGATACTCTGCCTCTATTTTTATGGTGGTAAGACGTTTCGAAAAATTTCATTGGAAAAATAACAAGTCGACAAACACGCCATTTCAAAGCACGATTTACAGTCTGAGTGGATACTCACAATCAGCTGACCGGGGCCGGTGTTTTGAGCGGGGCTGCTACGCAGTAATTACGGTGGTTGATCCATATTGATAGGTGGGTGTGGAGGATCGTGATCTGAGATCGACGTCCTCTGTGCGAAAACAAGAAGGCGAATTAGGTTCTGCTCGGAATCTTAGAGCAACCTTTTATCGTCTTCAATAAAACAAACAGTACGAAACAAGCTGGTTAACTGAACGCCCCCGATACCCGCCTCGTGCCTTTGCTCACCGACTTGTAACCCCGAGTCGAAGACCAGGGGGACAAATCCGTCGGTGAAGAAAGGCAAAAGGAGAAGTACACAGGAGCGAAGGTTCAGTAGTGAGCGGAGAGGTGAAGCGGGGGGTTTTGTATAAACGCCATTTTAAAGTGGAGTGACACATGGCAACTGAGCATTGCTAGTGAAAAGTGCAATGTCCTTCACATTGGCAAAGGAAATCCAAAAGCTGATTACTTTTTGAACACTTCAAAAATTGAGCCTAAGTCTTCCATTAGGGACCTTGGAATTCAAATCGACGATGAGCTCTCATTCAAAGACCACTTTGACATACTCACCCAAAAAGCTGCGACCCGTGCTAACATTATCTTTCGTGGTCTTACTACGAATAATGCTAAAGTAATGGTGAATGCATACACCACCTACGTTAGACCTATGGTAGAATTTTGCCCGAGTGTCGCCTTTCCAGTTCATGAAAAAGAAGCTGGAAAACTGGAGAAACTGCAGAACAAAGTAACTAGATTGATTAGTTATAAGTGTTTTGGATATAATTTTGAAAATCGGCCACGACCAGAGGAACGTAACGAAATGCTCAATTTGAAATCGTTGACTTATCGACGAAAGATAAATGACTTCAAACATGCATATGAACTGTTGTTTGGAAACTCGCGCCTGTCTCGCAACCAAGCTCACTTTCTTACTCTGAGCAAGTCGAATCTCAGAGGAGCTGGATATAAAGTGTGCAAAGAACCGTTCAAAACGAAGGTGCGAGAGAAAAGTTTTGCAAACCGTATAAGTAATGTGCTTTATGATGTACTTCGTAAGGGAAAGATTCCAACGAAGTACTCAGAGTTTATGAGCGTGATGAGCAAGGAGGTTAGATGATCTACTCGGTTGTGCATATCATTCGCATTACTCATCTTGTTCTCATTCCCCTATCACTCCTACCCCCCCCCCCCCCCCCCCCACAATCATAACATCGTGCGGATAAATAAATAAAAAATAAAAATAAATAAATAAATAAAATAAATATAGGTACACGGGGAGGCGAGAGTAGAGAGCCTAGGGGTGTTAGCTTACTGAGAAAGAAACAAGGAGTTATTACAGAGATAAAGGAGGGGCAAGTAAGATAGCATTGTGATCTAGGAGAGAAGAGGGGAAGATACGGAACCACGGGAATAGAGAATTCATAGATGACAATGGCGATAAGCGATAGATTGCGCAAGGAATGTCATTATGGCGGTTTCTCTATATCGTCGAGTCCACGACAGTGGGCGCTACGCAGCAGCCAATCAGCAAAAGTGGGCGGAGTCTTGCTTTTGCGTGGACCCCAAATTCCGTGACAAAGAACTTTTCGAGAAATTTTTTTATCACTTCTAACAAGACGAATAAGGTAATTTAAGTAGGTACCGCAACCTGTGTTGTTCAAACAAGTAATAAAAATGTGAGCTCGAATGGATACTATATTTTCGACGGTGGGGAATCTATTAGAAAAAGCAAAAATTCAAAAAATCATAAGACAATACAAATACAGCACATTTAAAAATATTCCAAATTTCCATGCACCTACCGTACTTTGTGTAGAGCTTGAGCACATCTTGGGCCAGACATTTTTCAACATTTTAAATTCATTTATATTCACTTATTAGAAAAATTTTTTTGTATTTTTTTGCTTAATTACATCCTATGCATGCCTTTAATTCATTGTAAAGCCAGATTTCGATAGGAGATATCATATTTGAACAGCTATCGGCAGATTTCAGAGATGCATATTTGACCTGTTCGCAGCCCTATAGCAAGCGTTCGAACGAAAATTGGGCATGACACACACCTAGAAGGTGTTCAACATATGTATAACGTTGTATCTAAAACAAAATCTCAAATGGTACATGAGGAATTCCGGAGAAAACTCAATATTTGTAAATATCAGGCAAAAAAACACGTAAGTTCGGCATGTTTCAAGGCCTATAGCGAGCGTCCGAACGAAAACCCGGCATTAAGATACGTTAGGATATGTTCAGAAGAGGTTTTAGGTTGCATAAAAAAAACTCGAATGGTACACACGGAAATCCTGAGAAAAATGGAAAATACGAAATTTAGAAAATGGTCGAAAACTTTCAATCGCGATTTTATGTGGCCCAGAGGACTTTTTTGACATTTTAGCGGTATTGATTTGAAGGAGTGGGTTTTCATTTAAACATAACTGTACGAAAATATATTAACCTAGAGAAATATTAGAGCGAAACAATCGATAATGAAAAATAAGACAAAATCCGTGGTAGGGACATGCAAACCGGAAAAAAATTTGAGAGCCGGGGAGAGGTATGTGCCAGGAAATGAACGTCGAACTGCCCGGGAATTCAAATCTCCACAGTAAAATTGTTTATTCGTGATTAAGCGACTGTATAAGGATGCGCCTCTTTAATTTTCAGTTTTCCGAGGAGCTTCAATGATAATATATCGTGTAAGAAAAAAACAAAAAAAATCTGTGGTCGCAAACATGTTAAATTTAGCGTTTAAACTTTTGCATAGAACAGTTTTTATCGAATATCCGATCAAATAAGAGATGCGCCTTCGCGGTTTGATTATGTTTTTGTTTTTAAGAGCATTAGTAAGCACTATGCAAAAAATGAACAAAATGTGTGTTAGCAAACCTTATAAAAAACAGCGTCAAAAAGATGGGCGGGGCTAAGAATGGGTGCCTGTATCTCGCTTAAATAAAAATATTTTAAAATTCTGGATGTGTAATCGTGATTCTGCACGCCCGAGAGCCCTACAACCAAAAAATAGGACATTTTAATGGAGTTTGAATTTTCACGTGAATGTCCCTAATTTAAAATGAGTGAAGTCCGGGAATTTCGAAATCGAAAGCCGGGGAAGGGCAGAACGTCGAATCGCCCGGGAATTTAAATCAGTGTTGATACGGTTGGAAAGCGACGGAGGACTAGGGACGTAGGGACCCTCATCCGGGAATTTCAGTTTTGAAAGCCGGGGAAAGGTGCAACTAGTCGGAATCGCCCGGGAATTCAAATATCAACACAAAATCGATTTTTCGTGGATTTCTAGAATACTAGGAAGTGCGCACTCACAGTTTTTATATTGAAATGAAGGCATGACCGAGTAGAGTATACCACGGAAATTTACCACGGAACCACACCACGGAATTGATGAATCACAGAAACGACCATGGTCTGCGGTGCCTACATTTAAAGGAAATATAAATAATATTTTCATACCTAGGGACCGCAGAGCCATTTTTTAGAAGTGTTGATAAAATTCTTTTTAATGTACTAGCCTATGGAATCGGCGATGCCGAATCGACTAGAAAAAAAATTAGCTCAAAAATACGCACAGTAACAAGGGAAGGGTATAAGGGTGCAGATCTACCGAGTAAATTCGTTGATGACAGTTGAAAGGTACCCCATAGGGAAGTCCAAAACCGCTTTGAACTGATTGGATATAGGTTTCCTAAGAACCGAAAATTGATTTTGAAAATCTGGTAAAATTTCGACGGATCTTTCCTCATCCTCCCCCAGAATACTGGTCGAATTGAAGAGCTAGAGAGACATGTCTCTCTTGACGCAGCAGGTAGTGCGTTCGCTTACGCTTTTGGAGGTACTGGGTTCGATCCCCCGGACTGTTGGAATCTTTTGCCGTATTTGCTTCGACTGTTTTTTGGAACAAACTTCATAGATGTTAATTGCATTTCTGCTTCTTGCATTGTGATATGTTAAATATGCTTATCTGCCTAATTATTATAGGCGCCAGATGAAATTTGTCATAATTTATTGTCAAAATAGAGTGACCATATGCAAAATAATTTATAAGAAAAAACTTCAAAAGGCATAAAAATTCGGCAAAAGGTGATAACCACCCGGCGGAATCGAACCCGGTAGTTGCAAAACGTAAAGCAAGTGCACTACCTACTGCGCCAACGGAGACATTGGGGACATGTCTCTCCAAATCGAACACTATTCTGGGCGAGGAGGGGACAAATTTCGCCGAAAATTTCATGGATTTTCAAAATCAATTTTCTGTTCTTAGGAAACCTATATCCAATCAGTTCAAAGCGGTTTTGGACTTCCCTATGGGGTACCTTTCAACTGCCATCAACGAATTTACTCGGTAGATCTGCACCCTTATACCCTTCCCTTGTAACATAATTATAAGGATTTTAGCGAAAACTTGAAAAGACTTCCGGTGAATCCGTCAAAACCGGAAAATAGTCCTTATTCTGCTGAGTTGAGCTGTGTCACGTATATGATTTGAAATACAAATTTTTAAATATTTATTTTAGTACTATTTTTATTATTTATTTATTAATTTTTTGCCGTAATTTATTTAGTAATAATTTTCTACGTGCTCTGTATACATCAGTATACAGGAAAATAGCATACTTTTTATACAAGACAATGAGTGCGAAAAAGTGATTTTGCTAACTTCAAATGATCATAACTGCCGTCCGAAATAACATTTCGCGATAAATTGGGTTTCGATGAGTAACTAGAGGTATTTCCGAGCAAATGAGGAGTGGTTCATTCAAAAGGACGGCTAATGGTGAGAGCAACGGGTCAAAAACACGAAAGTTCACGATAAACAGTGATTTCGCGAACTTCAAATGATCACAGCAACCGTCCGAAATGACTTTTTGTGGCGTGCATTGAATCAATGGGTAGGTAGATGCATTGTGGAGACAATCTAACCAGTGTCACTCAAAAGGACGGCCATTGGAACTAGTAGTCCTGCCAAAACATGTAAAATTCAGAAAACATCGAATTTTCGTCCTTCAAATGATCACAGCAACCGTCCGAAACGACTTTTTGCTACATGCTCATAAACAGTGGTTAGCTAGATACATTCTGGAGATAATTAAACCAGTCTCTCTCAAAAGGACGGCCATTGGAACTAGTGGCAGGCCAATGAAAAAAATTTGAGAGCCGAAATTAAGAAAGTCAGCGGTATTGACTGCTAGAGGATAATCAACTCTGATTTATGTATTGCAAGCAGTAGTAGGATGTTACTATATATTTTTAAGACAAATAAAAATAAAAATTGATAACGAAAATCCTCGTAAAAATCGATAAATAGTTATCAAAAAATCCGCCCAGTTCTCGATAGACACGGAAAAATCCGGTAGAAAAGTGAGAAAAATAAGATAAGTCGGCCGCAGTTTTGGATTGCACCCGCGACCGCACGACGCGGTACCTATTCATATAGGGACATTTACGTAAAAATTCAAACTCTTTTTAAAAATCCTATTTTGCTGTTGTGGGTGTCTCGGCAATGCAGAATCACGATAGCACTTCCAGAATTTTAAAACATTTTAATTTAAGCGAGATCGAAGCACCCCTTCTAAGCCCCGCCCACCGTGGTGTAGTGCCATCGAGTGTACGGTTCGCTGAGTCAGACTGTTCGGCCTGTCACTTTTTGAAAAATTTCAAACTAATTTTCCCTCTAGTTTTTATACCCTATTTTGTAGAGCATTTTCGGAATATCAATAATTGATCAAAGAAAGGGTGGTTTTGAATACACGGCGTTCACAATAATCTTAAATTAGTTCAAGGTATACGGTATCGGCCAATGTTCAACAGAACTTTTACTCAAACTACTAAATCAATACATAACTTTGTGGTTAACATATGTTGCCTGACTCTTTGAATGGAGTTATATATATAAAATATAGAAAACAAATCCAATTATTTCACATTGGCTTGTTAATGGCTCCACCATTCACTAACTTCAGTATCGATTATTGAAGTTCCGATATATTGAATTTTTCTAATTTTTGCTTAAAACCTTGCTCTGATAAGGAACAACGTACTATGAATCAAAGTAGACTGCTGCACTTCCTAAATCGCACGCCCTACGATTTATTTCCAAAATTGACCGATTTTCCAAATATTCACGACCCGATTATATCTTTCCGATATTGTGAATATTTTTAATTTTGTTTACTGCTAATTATAATCAATAGTCCCTTTATGATAATCGTAAAATTGGAGTGCTGCACCTTTTAATATTTGATAAATCTTGAAAAACATTTTTTTCCACACAAATGTGAATTCCCGCATTTCGACGTTTACTACTTTGGCGCATACCTCTCCCCGGCTCTCAAATTTTATTTTCCGGTTTGCATGTCCCTACTATTCATACCGAATTTTTTCGATATGAATTTTTCGAAACGTCCTTTTTCGAAATGGATTTTTCGAACAGTCTTTTTTCGAAACGTCTTTTTTCGATTTTGTTTTTTTCGAAATGTCTTATCACCTATTTTTATCGACCTTGAGTATCACAACTTTTTTTTTAAATAAAAGAGCCTAAAAACCGTCATACAAATAGTGACTGGCCTAGTAATGATCTCCCGCAGAGCGCAAGTGCATTGATTTACGGGATGACTTTATACTTGGGTTGGCTAAACGATAACGATATAACGGGCTCATAATAGAAGAGGGATTATTGCGAGCCCGCAATGCCTCGCAACGCCTCGTTATGATATGGGAAGGGCAGAGCGCGGCGAGAGAGCGTGTGAAACGGAGAGAGTTTCTTCCGACCTCGTTGCGAGGCATTGCGGGCTCGTAATTCCCCCCCCCCCCCCACGCTCTCTCTATCTTTTTTGCGAGCCCGTTAACCTCGTTTGGCCAACCCTACTTTATACAAATGGCATGATGAGATCCAAAAGTGATCAAACATGCTACGATACGATATACGATATACAAACACTTCATTGCTACGATAACACAACCATTTCATCGCTGCATTAAACACTGCTAACAGCTTGACGATTTTGAAAAGGGGTAAACATATTGCTCTTGATTGTTTGCCGCACAGCTGCTCGGGAGACATGTCCACGTTTTTGCCCTTCCTTTGTGAACATGAAAAAGTAGTGACGTCTGTGGTATACATTGATAATCGGTGTAAAAAAAGTTATATTAAACTTTAAAACGTTAACATCTGCAGCTATTTATATATTATAGAGAGGTGAAGTGACAGGAACGATTTCTCACGATATGGATCGAATTCAGACATTTCCTTCTCTCCAAGTTGGTCACATTGTTCCTTTCGCTCTTTATGTAAATATAATTGAGGGGCGTATTTTGTGTCTACTATCTCTTCATCGACAATGTATTATTCTGTACTCTCTCTCGGAGTCAGGTCAATTTATTCCTCTCAAATCGATCGGGCATTCTATGTTGGATGATGATCCCATGTATTTACCGTAAGTTTACCTAAAACACGTTTCTTTAAAATGAATGTATTTTTCTTGAGCGTGGATGTACATTCGAACCGTCTCTCCCTCTTCCTATCCGCATTCAAGCATAGGATATTTGTATTCTTGTACAAAAGAGCGAAAGGATTGGGAAATAAATCAGAGATGCTTAGATTTTTGAATGAAGAGGTGAGCGATCTGGCACGACGGTTACAAATTAATGCGAACGGCTGGTTGAAAAAATAACAAGGTTACTTAAAACCCTAACGCTCTTCGCGGTGAAGACAAACGCATTCGAAAAAATAGGGAAAGGTGAATTTTCGTAGTGTGATGCAAATGACGGTTCCTCCGATACCGGCTCTCCCAGGGGGTACAAGAAAATGAGGTCTAGCGATGCAGATCGGACATTTTTTTACAGCTTTTTCTTAATTTGCCAAAGTTCCAGAGCCTGTTCGAAATTATCATGCAAAAGACAAGTCATAAAATGCTTCCAACCTTTGGAAAATTCGCACCCCTGTTTTTGGCAGTCAGTGATGTGCCCCCTCTACACTTTCACGCAGATTACTGTAGGTACGGTAGATTCCTGGCAAATTTCCAGCATTTTCGTTTTCGCGCTTCTGCGAACGCGTGACCGCAACGCATGAAACCTCTCTAGCGAACCAGCCGGTGTTACCGTCGTGTCTGGGGAACAGCTAGCGTAACACGTTAAAAGACATTTACGCTTATTATTATTGAACTATCAGTCCATTTTTGGATAGTCCTTACAATTAAGGTCCCTTTCTAGATAGCGTCGAGCTTTAGATAGTTGACTTAAACGATGTGCCAAGGTCAACGATGAGATACAAGCATGAGGCTTTCGTTGAGATCAGATGGGGTCTGATTGTATTGGATTCTTACGTGACACGAGTGTTATACCTATGGCACGGTGTGACTATTAATAAAATATGGGGGGTTCTTCTCGACGGAAATGTCTCCGCCTTTTTCTCTTTGCCTCCCCTTCGGTTGCCCTGTGCGATCGAGAAGGACAAATGAAGGGATAGTAGATCGAATAACATATTCTCCACTTGCCAGCCCTATATTAATTTTGAGAAACACATCCGAAACATGGCTAATTCCATATCAAAACGTATTTATCTTGTTTTTTTTCGATTGCACGCGGCGCATTCCGCAATGGTGAGTAAATAATTGGCTCGACGCGTTAGAATACATACGCGGTGATGAACACATTGGTCCACTCTCACATGCAGTGTCTGATCAAAACAAGTATTTTGAATGAAGTGTGTAATGACAGGCTGAATATCGACAGTTGAGAATGGTCAGATGTCAATTGGTTGATATGCGATATGTACTCGTAAGAATGCAAAAAGGTATTATCTTTGTGACTAACATTCAATAAATTAAAGCCATGTGTTGCCTATGTGCACATTTCTTACCTCAGAAATCTGCGTAAATTGCTTTTCGAACATTTTCCGCGCTTTTCTTCTTTCATTTGACCTAAAAATAACGAGAGAGCAGTGCGTATGAAGATTGAAAATTATTGGCCTGACATAAATTTGTGGAGAAGAAGGATATTGTTGACATTGAGAGGGCCATGTATCTAGTAACAATTTCATCCTGGTATTAATCGAATGGGAGAATGGAGAAGTAAAAGACGTGTGGACAAAATGTGATGAACGACTTCTTTCTGCATTTGAGGTATGCAATCCCCCGATATACCTCACCCAATATCTTTCAAAATAATTGCTCCGTAATATCTATATTTGAATGGAATGTGTATAAGATTATTTCAGCATTCCCCGTGGTCATTCTCTCAACCATTCCTCTCTATTAATCGGTCACCATTTCATGCTAGAAATATTCCATACAACAGAAATGTCTTCAAAGCTTATGATATGGCGAGAGCAAGGAGTTTCTCTGATACTCTCCCTGGTCAGTTTTTCCCTATTCTCTGTAATTTATTCATATGAGGCTGTTCGCGAGAAAATCGGACAAGGCTCGGCATATCTCAAAATGTTCAAATCTCTGAAACTGAAACGAATGAGACTGGGGTTCAAATGAAGGAAATGAAGTGTTGGCAAAAATTGTCTGAGACAAGTATTGTCTCAATTTTTTTGAGACAATTATTGTCTGAGACAGTGACTGGTCCGAAAAGTTTGGACTGAAATTGTCTGAGACAACGCATTGGACAATTTTTGCCAACACTATTTTATTCCAATCCCACCATAGCGCGATTCAAGCAGGAATGATTCGGAATCCATTGAATTATTTTTCCTGGCAACCCTAATCGATAAACAAACTGCCGAAAAATCAATGAAAAAACATTTTTTTTGGATCAAAATGCGATAGCACCTCTTCCCAACTGCGCCACGAAGGTTATGTCTGCGAAGTACCAATGAAACTCGATTGCATGAAATTGCACGTAACCTGCACGTCTAAATTAAATAAGTAATGCGTACTTTATGCAAACGTAAATCGACTTCGCCCATGGTCCACTATGATACAAAGTAGGTCTCGTTCAGTAATTGTACAGTGAGAAGTTACCGTTCCCTTGCTCCGTCATTTCGCTGGCGCACCCTGTAATTCTGTAAAAAAAAACTGTAAAAACGCCTTTTTTTTTGAAAATTGAAATGGACTTCGCTTATGGTCCACTATGATACCGGTTTGAAAGGTTTGGAATGAAATTGTCTGGGACAATGCATTGGACAATTTTTGCCAACCCACCCGGTCAGTTTCAGAGATTTGAAATTTTTTTAGCTATGTCATAAACGTCACGACTCTCTCGTAAACGGGCTCTTATTCAGTTCGTATGATAGAGGAATATCGTGAACGAATTCTGTCATATCTTCCGTGTGTATATTCTGTTCATCTAAATGAGTCGCCATATCTTGATCCCAACCTATTCACAATGGATGATTCTCTAGCAATTGCTCTCTCTTGGGGAAGAATCAAAGTAGAAAATAACCACGCCTACTTCAGGTAACTACTTCCTCCTCAATATTAATCATACTTTCGATTATTCTATGCCTTCCACACTCTAACTTAGCGGGGGCTCGAAATAACTGTACTTGTTCTATTAATGGCCACGCGTGGTGTGATCTACAGTGAACACTTCATTCTTAGTCTAATTAAATGCTACATTTTTTTCTGTTAATCATATTTCGATTGCTCCATGTTGAAGCGAAATATGACGTTGTTTACGTAAGAATCGAACAGATCTAGCTGGATTTAGCACAGTGAAAGTGTTCGATTCCCTGAAACTATGGGTATAGAGAGAGAATGAGTTGCGCTTTTCACCATTCGAATCAGCGCATCAGTGGCTGTCGAATGCACTTTCATATGAAAAAAGTTGAGTTTTTTAGCATGGGGAGTTACGAGATGGAATCGCTTCCCATCTCTGCGCTCTCTTCCCTCCCCATGCTCTCTCGCCTCACTTTCGATTTTTTTTCCAAACTGAACTATATCTTTAAAATGAAAGTGCATTCGACATCCACTGATACGCTGATTCGAATGGTAAAAATCGCCACTCATTTGGTCCATTCCGAGCTGAGGAAATCGCCGGTTCATTTTCGGCTCGAAATAATACGGCACACCCGACACAAGAGTCGTAAAACCGGTACAACCGAGAGAGGCCGTAAACAGGCTCGAGTACCCTTGTGCCAATTTCGCCACCGTAGTGGGCTCCTATGTTTGAAGTTGTTTATCAAAAAATCAATAATTGACAAAAACAAGTAGTAGGATATTTTAGAGTACCCCAATGTTATACCAACCAACTTTCATCGAAATTGGAGACTTAAAATATTTTTTTGGTGGTATGCCTTCCTACACTCTTACAGAAATCCCGTGGAATTGCTACTGCACGGTAGATAAATATATATTTAAGTGTGTGCTCGCGAGATTGTCGGTACTCTCAATGCATCGAATTCAAGGTGGAAACTCCATCGTCTCGTCAACTTTCCGTTCTTTTTCATCCACATGATCCTTTAATTCTCTTCTTCGATCGTTATAGAGCTGATCAACCAATCACTCTCTACTGTCCATATTAGTGATTGAGCTTATAGATGAATAATAAACTGTTTCACGTATTCCTGTTTCTATCTGTTTATATTCCAAATTCGCTTGTAGGGGCTCCGGCTCTGGCTGTTGTTCCCAATCGTTTCCTAGAGGCCCTAGTAGCATTTTTTTAGGATCGACATATTTCTGAATGGACACCGGTGAAAATGCGACCATGATCGAACTTGAATGGTGGCTAGTTGGTGATGAATGTATACGGACAAGGGAGTCTGCTAAGCTTCCTTTGCTTCTCTGAGCTTCTGTAGGCAATGAAAAGTGTATGATGACGTTATAGGTCGAAACATGTACAACGAATCCAATCGATTGGGAAAATGGTCTAGCTGTGTTCGTCTTCGAATTCCAAAATCAGTTTTACTCGTAGGCATTGATTGCTCATTTTTTTAGAACCAAATCGTTGAAAAGAGGTTACTTTATCAGAAATGGGCGATGTGGTCAGCATGGATACGGTAGCGGGGTTTTTAAATTGTAAGATAATAGGCGAAGCCCGCTTCCTTACATAGTGTTCTACGTCTCCTTCCGTGATGTGGCGGCTATCGTATCCTATTTCGAGGGCAGTTGGAAATCGAGCAAAGACACAGATCTAAAATATCGATTCTCTCAAACGGTTGTCCTGTTTTTCACGAAGCTTATTTTGCTCCAGACGACGTCACGCCGATATAGTGTTTTGATTGATGACGTTACCGCTAAAATTAAAGGGGGATAGACATCAATATATTCGTTGATAAACTCAACGTGGAATGATAGAGAATGTCTACCGGATCAGAGATCACTTTGTCCTGAGTGCCCCTACGGAGTTTAAGTTCATTGATATTGCAGGGAAGATTTGGAGTATGTACTATATTCTCGTATTGATTTCATTATAAGGACATTCGAAAATAAGAGCAATAGTAAAAATGCACTCGGTGGAAATGGAACAAGCGGGTGCTGGAGCTGGGCAAAAGTACAATCCACTAGGCTTCGAGCGATGATGATCTCTCGGCTCTTCGGACCGTCTTCATAGAACGATTCCAATTCTAATTTTTCATCCTCTTAAAACACAGTCTCCGTAAGAACGCAGGGAAAGGGGGTGATAGTGGTACAACTCCGTCAAAATGATCGCCCAGCGCTCAAACTTCACCACCATGACCCCTAGAGTTGATATAGACGATTTTTGAACTTTGGTCCCGAAATGTTGATTTTTGATCTTAGATCTCGCGAAATTTCAAATTGAAATTTTAATATTGTGTGATAGCTCATTCGAAAGAGCATGAAAAGTTTCGAAAAATTATTAAAAATATGATTTTAGTAAAATAAAAGTAGGGACCGTCATCCGGGAATTTTAGTTTTGAGAGCCGAGGAAAAGCACAAACGTCGAAATCGCCCGGGAATTCAAATCTTAACGTTAATTTGATTTTTCACGGATTTCCAGAATATTAGGAAGTGCGCACTCACAGTTTTATATTGAAATGAAGGCATGGTCGAGTAGAGTATATATTTCAAAAATACTAAAAATCTGTAGTAGCGGTTTTATACAATTCGAATTCAAATTTCGAGATTTTTCGATTTTTACAGTTTAAATTAGCGTATGAATAATGCTCAAGATGCCCCTGTCCAGAATCCTAATTATGAAGTTGGCTGAGGCTGAATAGACGTCCCTGCAAAAATTCAGCGAAATCTGTAGTAGCGAAAATATGTGAGATGGAGTGAAACGTCCTGGACATCGTGGCTACCGTACCTTGTCATGTATTGGTTTTCTCACTGTGCAGTAATTAATCGCTCTGGAATCAATGGAGAAATCCTCTCTTATTTCAAAAATGCAAAAAAATCAAAAATCCCGTGTCACAAAATGCAAAGAAAAATTGTTCACAAAAGGAGGTGGAGGATGTGCTCCGTGGAAAAACGCGACGCTCCGACCGCGACGCGTGAAAAAACACCAAACTCTTCAACTTATACTGGTTTAAATTGAATTGTTTTGAAAATTTAGAAGTCCTATCATGATTCTACTCAGCATAATACTAGGGAGGGCAGCGTATGTTCCCGATGCGAAACGCGATACAGTATGCTAGCAATTTTTTTCGAGCGAATCGAATATTTTTTCGATTTCGCTTTCCCGTTCCTCTACATTTGGCCTTCCCCCTCTAAGAAACCAATCTGAAATCATCGCCTGGGACCTCCCTCATCCCCCCGTTAATTCCTTTCCCGGAAATTGTATGTCGGAGGTACCGAAACCATCGATTCTTTGTCTCGAATTCGCACGTGCTCGTCAGTTTTTCGAGATTGTCCAGCTACCCTCTCCATACCCGGCCTTCCCCCTCTACCAAACCACTCTCAAATCATCCACTGGGTCCTCCCCCATCCCCCGGTTACTTCCTTTCCCGGAATTTCTCTGTCGGAGATACCGAAGCATTGGATTTTTTGTATTGAATTCACCCGTGTACTCGATTTTCTGCCATTTTTGCAATCCCGTACATACGGTTGGCCTTCCCCCTCAACTAAACCACTCTGATATGATCACATATGTCCTCCCCCATCCCCCCGTTAGTAGCTGTCGTGAAAACTCTCTGCCGGAGACACTGAAATCTTTGGTTGTTTGACGTGAACCCGCCCGCGCGCACGTTTTTCTCATGGCTTAGCCTTCCCGTCGCTATACTTGGCCTTCCCCCTCAACCAAACCGCTCTGAAATCATGACCTTTACTCTCCCCCGTCCCCCTGTTGCCAGCTATCGCTTTAATTTTCTGCCGGAGGTACCGAAACCTTCGCTTGATTGTCCTGAGTTCTCCCCACGCCCTCGATTTTCCGATGTTTTCGCTCTTCCCTTCCGATACTAGACATTCCCCCCGAACAAAACCACTTTTATATCATCACTTATGCCCAAGCCCTCCCCCTCATTGGTAGATGTCGGGACAATTCTCTGTCGGAGATACCGAAACCTTGGGTTGAATGCACATGTACGCACGATTGACTAATATAAGCATAATAATAGCTTTCCTGTTATTTCTGTTTACAAAATCGATCGGATTTATGTTTTAGACACTCAGATCATGTTCACAATCATAAAATATTTATATATTTTTAAGCAATTACAATAAAATATAAAAAGGAAAGTGCTAAATAATAAATGTAGGAACCGTCATCCGGGAATTTTTATGTTTTGAGAGCCGGGGAAAATCACAAACGTCGAAATCGCCCGGGAATTCAAATCTTAACGTTAATTTGATTTTTCACGGATTTCCAGTAGGGACGGCGACGATGTTTACAGATGATCAAAACAATTCACAAGTTTATGTGCAAACGGACGCTTACCTTACCCCATTTCATGTTTTCAATTTAGTTTTTCAAAAAAAGTCAAAAATAAAGAGAAAAACAGCTAGGGACATGCAAACCGGAAAATAAAATTTGAGAGCCGGGGAGAGGTATGCGCCAAAGTAGTAAACGTCGAAATGCGGGAATTCACATTTGTGTGGAAAAAAATGTTTTTCAAGATTTATCAAATATTAAAAGGTGCAGCACTCCAATTTTACGATTATCATAAAGGGACTATTGATTATAATTAGCAGTAAACAAAATAAAAAATATTCACAATATCGGAAAGATATAATCGGGTCGTGAATATTTGGAAAATCGGTCAATTTTGGAAATAAATCGTAGGGCGTGCGATTTAGGAAGTGCAGCAGTCTACTTTGATTCATAGTACGTTGTTCCTTATCAGAGCAAGGTTTTAAGCAAAAATTAGAAAAATTCAATATATCGGAACTTCAATAATCGATACTGAAGTTAGTGAATGGTGGAGCCATTAACAAGCCAATGTGAAATAATTGGATTTGTTTTCTATATTTTATATATATAACTCCATTCAAAGAGTCAGGCAACATATGTTAACCACAAAGTTATGTATTGATTTAGTAGTTTGAGTAAAAGTTCTGTTGAACATTGGCCGATACCGTATACCTTGAACTAATTTAAGATTATTGTGAACGCCGTGTATTCAAAACCACCCTTTCTTTGATCAATTATTGATATTCCGAAAATGCTCTACAAAATAGGGTATAAAAACTAGAGGGAAAATTAGTTTGAAATTTTTCAAAAAGTGACAGGCCGAACAGTCTGACTCAGCGAACCGTACACTCGATGGCACTACACCACGGTGGGCGGGGCTTAGAAGGGGTGCTTCGATCTCGCTTAAATTAAAATGTTTTAAAATTCTGGAAGTGCTATCGTGATTCTGCATTGCCGAGACACCCACAACAGCAAAATAGGATTTTTAAAAAGAGTTTGAATTTTTACGTGAATGTCCCTAAAAAACAGCAAAATAAGGAGGCACGAAACCCGACGATTTGAGTTCAAGCGGAGCACATCGCGTGTCATGTTTATTACAGATCTATCGCAAACTGAGTGGGAATCGTGAACTGATTTTTATTAACTGATTTTCCACGACAGCCAAATCCTTGATCCTACTTCTCCCCGCATCAATTGCCGCATTTTTGTCAAAGGGCATGGCAGAAAATGTCCTCCAGACGATCGATAAAGGTACTCAAAGCTAAAGTTCATAGCTCAAGGGCTTAACTACTGTATTCGCGATGTGTCATGAACGTTACTTAATTTTCGAAATTCATTTACTCAAAAACGGCCTAGAGATTCTTTTCAATATTTTCACAATACTTACGAACCGTCATCCTAAAATTATCATAAAAAAATAATAAAGAATCTCTAGGCCGTTTTTGAGATATTCCATAAAATGCATAATCACAACGTTAATTTGCCGAACTTTGCCGACCTCATTCTCTTAAATTTTAGTGTTATCCTCTTTTCTGTTTTCATAATCATTTTTTGTGCATCTGAATCTATAAATACCAATAGAAATATGAAACAAATATTCGTTTTGAAAACACTCCATTTTTTGCAAGGCATCGTACCACTTCCCGTTTGCAACTTTAAATATCCTGTCATTTTTAATATGCACTTTTTATTATCCTTTATCAATTACACTAAATAAAATAGAACAAAATAAGTGATATTTATTTTTAAATGACAAAATAAAAATAGGCATGAAATTTGAAAGAAGATTACGGTAGATTGACAAGAAAAACGTCGGAGGGTGTAGTCCAATAATCCGTACTCAAAAATTCGCGTCGCCGTCCCTAATTTCCAGAATATTAGGAAGTGCGCACTCACAGTTTTATATTGAAATGAAGGCATGGCCGAGTGTAGAGTATATATTTCAAAAATACTAAAAATCTGTAGTAGCGGTTTTATACAATTCGAATTCAAATTTCGAGATTTTTCGATTTTTACAGTTTAAATTAGCGTATGAATAATGCTCAAGATGCCCCTGTCCAGAATGTTGATTATAACGTTGACCGAGGCTGAGTGGAAGTTCCTTTCAAAATTCAGCAAAATCTGTAGCAGCGAAAATTGGTGAGATGGAGTGAAACATGCTGGTCATTGTAGCTACCGTACCTGTTCATGTATTGATTTTCTCACTGTGCAGTTATTTATCGCGCTGCAATCAATCGAGAAATCTTCTCTTATTTCAAAAATGAAAAAAAATCAACCATCCCGTATCACCAAAATGCCATGAAAAATTGTTCACAAAAGGAGGTGAAGGATGTGCTCCGTGGAAACACGCGACGCTCCGACCGCGACGCACGAAAATTCACCAAACTCTTCCACTTAAACTGTTTTAAATTGAAATGTTTTTAACATCTTGATGTGCTATCATGATTCTACAGCGCATAATGCCCAGTTGCAAGAAAAATTGGAATTTTAGAAGACGTTTGAAAATTTACGTGGTGGTACCTATTTCGCGGGCAGGTACGGTAGCCATTTTAAATGGTACATCGACAAGTGACTTTATTTTCTACTTTAATTTTTATTTTACTAAAATCATATTTATCGATAATTTTTCGCATTTTCAAGATCGTCCAGCAGTTCGGGCACAAGAAATAAGCTTATGCTGAAAATTTCGTCTAAATTCGTTCAGCCTCCACTCCGTAATCATTGTTTTAAGGAAAGTTGAGACAAGTTGTCTCAACTTGTCTCAAACGGTTCACATTTTGTCATATTGACTGTAGTTGAAATCAGTTACTATTTTGCGAATTTGTGAGTAAACCATGTACACATCCTTCGTAATGACATTTATTCGTGGTCAATTGTAACAGTTAATAACTTATAAATATGACAGCATCAAAGAAATATGAAATATTAAAGTACGGATATTCTGGATCAGAAAGGTTTTTAGTGAACCGGTAGATCGTTATTTATATATTTGGAATATGTAAGGCGGCTTTAACGATGTATCTTATCAACTGAGTAATCTACAGATGCTGCGGAGCTTATTTTCAAGGGATTCTATTCTTGATTCTAATCTCATCTGGTCCGCTTTCAATTGACGATTCTCTTTCTTGAGAATTCCATTTGACTGTTGAAGTTGCTCCAATTCCCATCTTATATCGTCTCTAGCCTGCATTTAATATATATTTATATATATTTAAAATAGGTTGCTCACCCTGATACTTTCCTTCTCTAGCTTATTTACATTATGTTCGACAATCATGGAATCCATTCTGATTATCCTCTGAGCTGCTTTAAGCCTGACACAAGTACCCATTCTCTCTTCCATCACGTCTTCAAGAGTATTTCGATAGTGAAGTGAAGCTCTTCTTGCTAATACTCCCACACTTTCCCATAGGATATCTCTCTTAAAGTAATTGGTAGATAATAAATATTCAATATTTACCTTCTCTCCTGCCTCTACCATCTTCTCTATATCATTCAGAATAGAAATAGTTTTATCGATTATAACTCCATAAGGAAAGCAGCATATACCTAATATACATATGTGAGAAGCAATAGAATGATGTACTATGATAACGTAAATTTCAAAAGTTAAAAGTACTTTCTGTTTGATGTGCCGGCCTTGATTTTAAGGCAAACGGCCTTACATTATATGATTATAAATTGGTACCTTCATCCAGCGCAGCTCTCATTATATCCACAGGATTCAAAATGTGAACCTTCAACATGTTTCTTATATTGTTTAAATAGTTATCATATCACATAAATCTAGTGATAAAATCTAGATCTAGTGATAAAAATAATAAAATGATTACCTGGATATTCGTGAGAATTGCAACTGGATAGAGAAGAGATGAATCGGAATGAACTCTTCTCTGGTATTTCATTAACATTCTATCTGTTCTCTCCAAAAGAGAATAATATCCTCCATTGAGTAATTGGCCACATATTTCATCCCAATGCGGATGAACTGCACGTAAAAATCCTAACTGAAAAAAAGAAGAAATGATGAAAGCGAGAGGACTCGCCTCTTCAAATGAGAAGTTGGTACGGAGAACGATTTGTAGCGGAAGAACTGGAATAGAAGGAAGTGAAGATATGGGAATAGAAGAATGAGAAGGTGGAGATATATCAATGGAACGATGTTTCATGAATGTTCCTGATCTTCCCATTGGAATATCTATTGGATATTCATCAGACGATCGGCGAATTGAACGAGTTCCTTAATGCCACATTCTAATGTATTAAAGGAGGAAAGATTGCACGGTTCAATCATTCAGACTCAATTAAAATAGTGGGCCAAATTCGTGTTCAAACTATAGTCCCAATATCATCATACTTTTTTACCGTTAGACTATATCTTTTCTCTGAGGCGCGCTAGCGCCCGAGGAGTACGCACTGAACGCGCTGGGGAAGAGGAGGAAAGGTGAGACGAGAGGGGAGGAGGGAGGGGGGGGGGAGAGAGAGGGATCATTTGCGTCTGTCTCTCTCCCTCCTCTCGCTTTCTCGCTCGCCTCTCCCCACGAGTCTTCCAACAAAACAAGCCAGGGAGAATCGTTAAAATTGTTATTTTTTCTAAAAAAATATATTCGAATTATTCAGAAAATTACTGCCCAAACAAAATTTTTACACTGCAACTCGTCAAAACGACCTCTTCCCTTCTATAAACGTTGTAACGCTACTAGGTCAGAGATAGGTGAGAGATGATGACAGGGTTTTCCTCCACAGGTTTAGCAACGTTGCAACCCTCCCTTTACCCTCGTCTCTTCGTTGCAACTTTGCTACCTAGAGTCGCGCTATTGCAACGTTCCAAACTTCCGAAATTTCTCAAATATTTTCCCTGTAATAATAATTGAACTGACTAGTTTCACAAATAGATGTGAGAGAAGGAGAAGAATGATTAGGAGGAGATCGATTTGATGATCTATTTATCGACAAATCTTTCTTTATTCTTTCTTCTCCTATTCCAATTAATCTTTCTCTTTCCATAATCTCCTTTCTCAATTTCATAACAATATCCTCATCATCTGATATTTCTTCTTCTTCTTTTCTTTCAATCATTCCACACTGAAAAAGAAAACACTCAAATAGATACATAATATAGCACGATGTGAACTATAAATTGGATAGCTGCATTGAGCGAGCCGCTCGACGTGATTCAGGCAACCTTCAAATTTTGCCAAAGCGTGAATTTGCGCACTTATTAATGAGAATCGCTCAGATATTTAGAGAACGTTTTGAAGAGCCCCATGGGGCATCCCTCGGGGGAGACGTGCTCTTCGTGAAGTATGAGAATACAGTACGTGCTAAACGTCTCATGGGTATGCGCTCGCGACGAAATTATGCAGACCGTGGATACTGCCGATGGCTTTTTTGCGGGAATGAGTAATGTTCGGAAAATGGTTTTTTTTGGATTTTCGCATCAATACCACCTTTCATTCATCTCTCTCTCTCTGTTTTTGTGGCCCAGCCTTGCCTTTTCACTTAGTATCTTACCAATGAAGACGGGAGAAAAGTGTTTACTGAAGGAGATGGAAGAGACTCGTTGTGAGAGATCAATTCAAGTGGTTTTGAATGGAATAAAGTATCCATCCCATTTGAAGTATCTCCTTTCTCTCCGTTTGATAACGTCTCCTGTACGATAGAAGATGAGTCCAGAAGATGAGTAAGATGAGTTATCATTTGAATTTTTACAAACATAAACATTTAGGTTCGTTACGGAATATCTGAGTAAAATTGAGGAACCCTTGCAATCAAAAAATTCCTTTCTGGTACTAAATTGTGAGTGGAGAGTAGTAGGGATGGCTGGCCAGAAATGTCTCTTTATTCGAGTTCTCTTATTGGAATCAATTCCGGAATTTCAATAGTGCGAACAAAGGTTCCTCTCTCTTAATTTCAATTTCAATAAGACTCGTTGTTCGGTCGGCCAATTCCAATAGTTATTGGAATTCCAATAAGCGAATTGATCATTCGAACAAGGAGAATTGGTGAGAGCGGTCCTTTGTTCTCTCTTATTGGAATTCCAATAAGAATTGGAATTCCATTAAAGGGGAGGGGCACGAATCGAAATTGGTGGGTCCCACCACGACGTGCCTGCACCCAGCTGTAACTACAGTAATTAGCACAGCGCTTGACTCTGTCCTCTCCCTTAACTAGGCCGTCTAGACTCATCTGATATAGCGGCACTTAGCCTAGTGGTTGTGTTTTTGCCTCGCTATCCGGCACCCGCTGGTTCGACTCCCGCAGTGTGCAAACCTCACTATTGCTGCTATTTTCGACTGCCAATCTAGTGAAATCAATACAAGAATACAGTACCCCAAATCGTGCCTGCACAATCAATGACACTTCAAAAATCCGTAGTGAGGTTCAGAGGCATTTCTAGAACTTCAGATAAAGTGATCTGTGATCGGGTATAGTATCCCTATTACCCCACAGGCTCAGCTTATGTGAGAAAATATTCGTGCCCCTCCCCCTTTAAGAGGTCATTTTCCAATAGCAGACCGCGTAGATCTCGGTCATTATTGGAAATGAGAGGGAGAGGGGGTCAATTCCAATAACGTTTCAATTCCAATAAGAGAACTCCACTCTTTATTGCACGTGCTCTCTCGTTCTTCTAACCGTTGGGAGAATGTTCGAAATAAGGTGATCATTTCTTGCGAAATCATCCATAATTGTAGATATAGATATATGGCGTAATCTGGCTTGATGAGTTCGCTGCTAAACTAGGGTCGTTTCTACTGCTTTTTATCCGGGTTATTTTTCCTACTCATTATCACTTCCGCGGAGAAAAAATGTCACGTTGTTAAAAAGCATGTGTTAACTATAGGGATGAATGTCTGTTTATCTTTTTTTTCGCATTTCATTTTCGCACAGTTTAAGGCCTATGTCCTTAATAGTGTACCAAATAGTGTTGAAAAAACCGATATTCAATTTCGTCATTATTATGAAGATCTTTTCGCTCCGTTAATGAACGGGTGAAGAAATATTAATTATCTCTATCTTATCGAGAACAATAAACTTCTCGACAACTGAGTGGAAATTGATACCGAAATATGGTATGTGATGTGCACATCGATTTAAAGAAACATATATCTACTAGGCTTGATTATTCGGAACGGAATGACGGAATTCCGAACTTTTAATTCAATTATCACCTCACTCCGGAATGGCCGAATGTCGAACAAAGGCCGTTCCGGAACAAGAGTCGAACAATGGCCATTCCGAACTCATTCCGGAACACCCATTTCCCGAAAAACTGTGGACAGAGCGGTGAGAAATGAGTGAGAGAGAATGAATCGCTCGAAATAAATATTGATTGAGTTTCACAAATCATAGGTAACATTTTTGCAAAAATTGGTCCAATATCTTTCGAATTATTTCGGATAAGTTTCAACTCTGCTAATCCGTTCCGGCTCGAAACAAAGGCCTTTCCGAACTCGTTCCGACGCATAATTGAATTTGTTCCGGAACGAGGCAATTTTGATAACTCTCATTCGGCCGTTCCGAAAGCCGAACGATCAATCCTAGTATCACATTTTGAAGCAAAGTTGTTTCTTGTTCCGCGCGTAACAAAATTGCTACTAAACTATGGTCGCGTTTAAACTTAAGCATTAATTATATAATTTGTGCTTAATGAACGCGAAACCATCCCAGAAATCGTGTTTTATCAGTAAAAACTAAGAAAAGATAGTGAAAATAGGCTGAAAATGCGTAAAACGAAGTGAAAGTGGGCGGAGCTAACGCATTTGCCGCGCGGAATAGTTTAATACCGTTAAGCGGGAGGAAAATGAACCAAGCACGGGAAAATCCGGGAAAATCAGGGGAAAACCCGCACCTGCTGGCAAACGCGCCAGAGTTGATGAAACGACTCAATATTTGAGTTTCAAGTGATTATCTAAAATGTATCGAGAGGGAATTTAAATTAGTTGATTCTAAATAGTCAAACGGATGCATCCAAACGTCATCCGGGAAATTCAATTTTGAGAGCCGGGAAATGGCTTAACGTCGAAATCGCTAAAATCCGTGGGGCTGAACTTCCAAATATTGAGTCATTTCATCAACCCTGGCGCGTTTGCCAGCAGGTGCGGGTTTTCCCCGGATTTTCCCGTGCTTGGTTCATTTTCCTCCCGCTTGACGGTAGGTGTGCAATTACAATCGTATCATTTTAAAAATGTGATATCTACATGTTCTGCGCTTTGAAAAAAAAACGCTGGAGACAATACGGAATATATGTATAATAAACTCACCGACGGTTTCTTCTCGCAAGGAATTGCAGCTTTCACTTGTCCATTTATATCCTCGTCTTTATTTATCTCCTTTTCCTTTCCTTTGTTTGCATCGTCGAATGTTGAGATTTCATCTCTCTAGAAGGAAATTTTAAAGAGGAGTAAGTAAACTGAAAAAAAAAATTAATCTGAAGATGTAGTTCATTTGGATTTTTGTACATAGGAAAAGCGAGTGCCGAAATTTCAAAAATTCAGGCTTTATTTTGAAGCGAGTTGTTCACAATCAAAGTGTCCTTGATCGACAATATCGACTCAGCGAATTTGACATGAATCGAGGTGGGAATAGAGGGGATATACCAAATCCGGGGTCAAGACTAGGGTTGTCAAAATGAACGGCAAATGTAGTGGCCACAACGTCGATAGCCGATTTTACGCCTTGGACCAAACTTGTGTTCGACCTATCTTTCCTGGGTCCTATAAGATCATACTTTTTACCAGTTGTCGATATCATGTCTTTGAGTTGCTCTAAAGTGCGAGAAGTACGTGTGCGCGCAAGTTGTTGGAGGGAAAAGAGAGGAGGGAAAAGCGAGACGAGAGGGGAAGGCGAGAGACTCATTTGCATGTGTCTCTCTCCATCCTCCCGCTCTCTCGCTCGCCTCCCCCCGTCCGCACAAAACAGAGAAAAATGCTTTTTTTTCTAGAAACTCCCTAGAATATTCCATTTAGTTAGGGGCCACAACTTAGATTTCCGAATTATCACCATCCAGTCAAAACCGAGTGGAAACTGTCCCTCATGGTCCCAATAACATCATACTTTTGGCCGTTTGTCGATATCTTGTCTCCGAGCTGCGCTACAGCCCGAAAAGTACGCGCGACACGCACTGTTGTGGAGAGGGAAAAGGCGAGACGAGAGGGAAAGGGGGCGGAGCCTATTTCGGACTCATTCCCAAAATTCGGAGGCAAGAGCTTCGCCATGTCGTGAGAGACAATTCAAGGGCGAAATTACCTCTTATCCAGGCAGATCGTGCGCTAGTCACGACGGGTTAGAAACAGTAGGGAGAGGCAAGGCGGAGGGAGAGGGAGTGTGGTGTGTCTCTCGCCTCTCTCCTCTCATTTGACTATCCCCTCTGGCACTCACACTGTGTTTAGCGTGAGTAGGAATCGAAAAAATTCGGGCGTACTGAAAACTTTAAAACAAAGTCGCAAGCTTTTGAAGCATGCTAAAATTCTATTTTTTTCACTAAACTTCCTAAAATATTCGTATTAGTCAGAAAATTGCTGCCCAACCACAAATTTCACACTGGAACCCGTCAAAATGACCTATTCCGTTCGTTAGAATCCAATTTTGACCTACCCAGTGAAGATGTGCACAATTTGGGCAGTGCTCAATCGATTGGGATCCAGCGCACTTTTGAATGAATGATTTGGCTTAGAATGAAGCTTGCGACTTTGATTTCTCGCGTTTTGTGGAGAACCGTGTCTCATCAAAGTGGGCGGAGCTTGTGGCCCCTACATTTAGTCTGAAAATCACTATGCAAACATAATTTGCATATTCTGAAACCTAGAATTCCAATGGCCGTCCTTTTGAGAGAGACTGGTTTAATTATCTCCAGAATGTATCTAGCTAACCACTGTTTATGAGCATGTAGCAAAAAGTCGTTTCGGACGGTTGCTGTGATCATTTGAAGGACGAAAATTCGATGTTTTCTGAATTTTACATGTTTTGGCAGGACTACTAGTTCCAATGGCCGTCCTTTTGAGTGACACTGGTTAGATTGTCTCCACAATGCATCTACCTACCCATTGATTCAATGCACGCCACAAAAAGTCATTTCGGACGGTTGCTGTGATCATTTGAAGTTCGCGAAATCACTGTTTATCGTGAACTTTCGTGTTTTTGACCCGTTGCTCTCACCATTAGCCGTCCTTTTGAATGAACCACTCCTCATTTGCTCGGAAATACCTCTAGTTACTCATCGAAACCCAATTTATCGCGAAATGTTATTTCGGACGGCAGTTATGATCATTTGAAGTTAGCAAAATCACTTTTTCGCACTCATTGTCTTGTATAAAAAGTATGCTATTTTCCTGTATACTGATGTATACAGAGCACGTAGAAAATTATTACTAAATAAATTACGGCAAAAAATTAATAAATAAATAATAAAAATAGTACTAAAATAAATATTTAAAAATTTGAATTTCAAATCATATACGTGACACAGCTCAACTCAGCAGAATAAGGACTATTTTCCGGTTTTGACGGATTTACCGGAAGTCTTTTCAAGTTTTCGCTAAAATCCTTATAATTATGTTACTGTGCGTATTTTTGAGCTAATTTTTTTTCTAGTCGATTCGGCATCGCCGATTCCATAGGCTAGTACATTAAAAAGAATTTTATCAACACTTCTAAAAAATGGCTCTGCGGTCCCTATCTACTTAGTGATATTATGCAAATTTTGCAAAGTAATCTATCAATAGAGGACACTTGTAGTTATATTGCAATTGAGAACGAGCGATTTGGCGGAGAAAGAACCTTGTGCCCTTCTCGTCTCGCTTTTGGGCGAGATCGTGTCCGCACAAAGTGGGCGGAACTTGTGGCCCCTAACAAGGGAAGCACCAAAGTCGGGGTCGTCGTCCCGGTGAGAGACCTATGTGGGCCGGTAGGGCATGGGGGGAGAAGCTCAAATCAGTTTTCAAAACCTGCTAAAGTTTTATACCGTGGTCAGGAAAATCGATAATTGTTCACCACGTGGATTTGCGCGCGCGCGATCCCAAGATAGTCCCCAGGTTGCAACGTGTGTGTCAGAAGCACTGGTAGCTCAACCTGTAGCGAGTCCGCCTCGCACCCGGTACCCATGTGTTCGATTCCCTTTTTCTTTTGCCGATTTTTCGCAACTTCGGCAGCTACTGTGTGTTATTTTATCGACTTATCCGAGTACAACAATGAGTTTCGAGAACGTATAAGGCTGCTTCAAGGGTGGAGAACTTCGATATTCTTTTTTGAATTTCTTCTTATGATCTTCATAAAAACAGTAAAAATTTAAAAAAAACCTCTGGATAGGAGAAAATTGTAACAGGGATGCCGGATTCTACAAGCTATCGCAGATCAGCTCTCCAATTTGGTTATGCCTATAAATTGTAACCGAAGGATCATGTTCGATGTTCTCCACCCTTGAAGCAGCCTTATACGTTCTCGAAACTCATTGTTGTACTCGGATAAGTCGATAAAAATAAAACACAGAGTAGCTGCCGAAGTTGCGAAAAATCGGCAAAAGAAAAATACACATGCAGGGAATCGAACCCATGGGTACCGGGTGCGAGGCGGACTCGCTACCGGTTGAGCTACCAGTGCTTCTGACACTCATATGTTGCAACCTGTTGTCTTGGGATAGCGCGCGCGCAAATCCACGTGGTGAGCAATTATAGATTCCCCTGACTACGGTATGAAACTTTAGCAGGTTTTGAAAACTGATTTGAGCCTCTCCCCCCATGCCCTACCGGCCCACATAGGTCTCTTACCGGGACGACGACCCCGACTTTGGTGCTTCCCTTGTAAGCAAATTTAGAGTTTTCCCTCCCCTCATCCCCCATTTTTCACTTTTCAATGAAGAGGCGAATGAACTAGTTTGTTGCTATATTTCATGGTATTCGTGTAGGTTAATCGATTATTTTTATGAACGAATTGATCAGATGATTTCTCTATGCAAAAAGATCAGATCAAAAATCCAGCGTTCACTCTGCTTTTCTCATGGCAGAATAGTTAGTCCATTCGCCCACTCTTTACTGAAGAGATCACAGCGCCGCCCCTTTCTTCATTGAAGAATGACACCGATGAGCACGCGTGGGGAGAGGGGAAATGAACTGTTCGTTTAATTTGTTCCTTCGCCATTCCTACTCAAGACTAGAGATGGGAAAGGAAGATGGAAGACTGTTCTGAGCAGTTGATGCAAATTAAGCCTATCTCTTGGGGAAGAGTGAGAGGGAATGATCACTCTTTCACAAGAGTGAGCGCTCTTACACAACAGTTGTTCAAAATGAGAGTGGGCTAATTGCTCGATGGTTTTAGCGCTTCGGGATTAAAAGGAAAATGTGGAGATGCGTCTGCTCGTTAGATTGATGTATTCCATAAAACACAAAATGGCATGAAATTATGAGAGGGAACAAGTATGAGCACAAGTTCCCCGAGTCGACTCTTCCACAAGACCCCTCACTCTTCCACAAGAGTTAATCCCCTCCCTCTCCGCTTCCTTTTCCTCTCATTCCTCGCCGCGTCGCGCGGTTTCTCTTCCTTTTGCTCTTCCTTTCTCATCTCTACTCAAGACACTGAACACGTCTCCCGAAGAGGCGACATAGGGTTCTTGAAAACGCCCGCAGAGAAGTTAAATGTATACTGTCAAATGCTAAACAGAGTAGACGTTGTGTTGCTACTGCTCCCAAGTTTGATCAAAGCAAATTTCCAAGTTGCGACCAGGTCTGGATCCATCTTGGATTCCTGCTTGGATCCAACTTGGAAGCGGGGTTACGGTAGCATTCTTTTTTATTGATTGATAGTAGATACAGTTAGCTGCGATCTCTCTTCCTACCCAATTGATTCCCATCGATTTCCTTCCATACCACTGAGTCTTACCGCGGTATCTCGGAGCAATGACAACCAGATACTTTAGGACACTTGGAATGGTTCAGAATTAATCTAGAACTTTCAATTTTTTACGTTTTCTACATCATCAGATTTGTTTTGATTATTTTGAGTTTACTCCTACATTAAAAATGATTGAAATTAGAATAAATAGCATCTCCAACCTTGTTTACGTTAGTTCCATTTTGAATCATTCCAGGATATACTTCATTTGAACTTTCTACTTTCTTCTTTTTAACGACCTTCAAATATATTTATTATTGATATAACACGGGTTGTAAGAGTGTAGGAAAACTGCGTCAACCGTGGTTTCTAAATCTGAATCCTATCAACGAATTTACATGGAACTGCAAGGAGTAACAAAATTAATAATTTTCCAGATTCTCGTGTTCCCTTTAAACCTCTTTGGTACTTCCATATTCTATTCAAGAAAAATTGTTGCCATGCAAAGAGTCTCTATCTCACATTGTAGGGTTTTTTGTCATGAACACACTAAATTTCCTAGATATTATTTAGCCAGAAATTTGCTCACGCAATAATCCAGAAATATCAATATTATCTAATAATTAAATATCATTACATTCAACTGTTATCGAACTCCCTGGATATAATTCTAATATTGTAGAAGAATTGGGAGATATTGTAAGAGGTAAGGGAAGGGTCTTAAAACTGATGGAGTCAGTTTCTCTGACACCCATTCCCTAACCTAACCACTTGCACTCGAGAGGGACGGGAGAGCGAAGAGGGGTAGAGTATCCCGAAACCGATCGAGCAAGACTATGATAGTTTCTAGTACGGATGTCGGGTAACGGATCATTTCTAGCCGAGTATCAAATATTCCCCTTCCACTCATTGTGCCCCAGCGAGTACTCAACAATTTTTCCAGGTATTTCCCCTGGGTATTCGAGTGGGACCGTACCCTACATCTCCCGGATATGCACCGGCTCTTGCCACATTGTCAGATTCTGTTGTGGGCTATTAACACTGGTCCCATACTGGGAGAAATAAAAAAAAAAGGCGTTTTGACATTTTCGAGGGCATCAAAATGTCGAAACAAATGGTTGACACTTAGATATGTTTGCACCATGACAACTGTGTCATTCTCATCTAATCAATAATAACCAATGAGTACGTGACTGCCGTCTTATTTTTTGGCCTCTTAGAGATTTCGCATCAAGAGTTAGAAAATCGCGGTTTGTGGGAAAGATCAGAAAGGTTAGTTTGTATTGCACAACCAAGCCGAAGAAATAAAATATTATAAAGTATATCGCCGCAATACCGTCAACTGGGAATAAAACGTTCCACAGACGATATTTTATCATATTTTATCATAAAACACAATAATGGCTCCCATTTCCGTCAGAGTTGATGAAATTGCACAATTTTTGGAATTTGGGCGTTTCAAGTGATGGTCTTTAAGACACAGATAAAAATAAATAGTCAAAAACTCAAGTAATTACAGTATTAAAAGCGTGGTGTGTGGTGTGATTTCGAGCCGCGGAGTGCGTGTGACGTGTACCGGTGCAATTCTCAATTTGCCATTTTTCGCACTCGAGGCATTCAATTGATACATTTCGTCTTAAAGACCATCACTTGAAACGCCCAAATTCCAAAAATTGTGCAATTTCATCAACTCTGACGAAAATGGGAGCCATTATTGTGTTTTATGATAAAATATGATAAAATATCGTCTGTGGAACGTTTTATTCCCAGTTGACGGTATACTGAAGAAGAAGACGATTAGTGAATTGGAATTCATCACTTTCTGTCAACCAGGAAGAGCTTTATGGATGGATTTGAGATTAGTTCATTATGGATTTGAGATTAGTTCTTATGGTAAATAAACCTTGCCTTCTTAATTGTTCCATCTACATTTTCCGATGTCTCAATTGGTGATTTCTTCTTAATTACTTTCTTCACAATCTTCACCTTTTTGACTGGAGGGGGAACGGCAAAAATCCTGTAATCACTTATTAAACATTGGAATGATGCTTCATAAAAAAATGAATACAACACCGAGAGGAAATGAAAAAATCAGAAGGGGGGATTAGGATCACGATTATGCTTCATCAATATTTAAACTTTCAAGGGGTGGAACATATATATCGAATTATGATTGAAGAAGGAGTTCCACGAACGGCTCGCTCGATTATTCAAAGTGAATAATGAATGGGTGCACTCTCCTCATTTCGCACACTCTCTAGCTCATTATCTTCAGGGCCACTTGGCGCGCAGCCAATCTCACTTCAAACGAAAATCGAAAACATGGGAGTTTGTGATACCGGGTAGCCTCGATCGCCCTCAACCCCCCCCCCCCCTTGTGAAACCGTTAGTCAAATTTTCTTGGGACACCTCCTTTAACAAATAAAGTAGTTACTTGGACACAGGAACTATCCACAGACTGAAATTTGTCGATTCCGTTTTCCTCTTTTCCTAAATGATTTTTAATTTAATAATTTGTTTTAATCGTTTGCTCACTAGTTGATTATTACATTTAGTTCCCTTTGAAGTGATCACATGGAAGGAGGCTGTACTATTCTCTACTTCTGCTACAAGAAAAGTCCACTTTGATTGAAATATATTGTGGAATAATTGAGTAAGAGGTGAAATCCAGTCATTTCCTCCTTCGAGGGCAATCTCTATCACTGTGCCTTCTTTTGAATCAGTTAGTACAAACGACTTCTATAATTATTGTATTAATCGGATAATGGAACAATTTCACTTCTCCAAGAGGTATCGAATGTAGACAACTTCTATCAACATCTTCAATAACTGTCGAATCAGGGACAAAAGTCACCTGTAAACAGAAAATACGAATAGTCATATCCGAAATTTTTTTACCTGTTGTCCCAAATTGCGAAATGGTAGACTGAAAGGAGGTCTAGAAAGATCAGGTCCTATTCCAAGACTACAATCAACCAATGAGAATGAGCTGCTAAGTGTTTCTTGAATATCTCAAATAATTGAATCGGCTATAATCTTGTAGAAAAATAATACCTGGGAGAAGTTGAATAAAAGTGGAGGAATCAGACATTGCTTTACACAGGGATCCTTAGTGAGGACGAGAGCTCTTCTAGTGTATCCTTCTCTCTCTCTCTCACTCTCCACTCTCCCTACTCTCTCATTTCTTACAACCATCTCAAGTGAGAGATGCTTATACAAATGATCAAGTTCCGTCCATATCCTTCTCAGTACGTCTACGCTATACAAAATATAAGACCACTTTATTTGTTCCAATTCCTATTTCCCTTTAACTTTTCTATATCATGCTTAAAGAAGGATTCCCACGAACCGCGCGGGCGACTATGCAAAAGAGGAATGAGAGGGACGCTCTCCTCATTCCGCACGCTCTCTCACTCGTAGTCTGCTTTTTAGTGTCAAGCTTTCAATTGATCGTAACTCAGTTCAAACGAAAAACAGTGACTTTGGAGTTTCTAAGTGTTGTCGGGTGACAGCGACTCATCGACCCACAGCGGTTGCGCGTTCGGGATCGGTGTGACCCCCTCTTCCCTTCCTCGCCCCTCTCCCTCGCTCGTGCGAATTGAAGAGGGAGGGGAAGGGAAAAGAGTCGGCAATACCGACATTTTCGGGATCTCTGACGGGATTTGACCTACCCCTCTCCTCTCTTCCCACCTCCTCCCCTCTCCCTACCTCTATTCCCGATCGATATTGTAAATAGAGGCAGGGAAGGGGGAGGAGAGGGAGGAGATGGGAAGAAGAGGAAGGTGGGAATAGATCAAATCCCAACAATGTCGGTATTGCCGACTCCTCTTCCCTTTTCGTCGGTATTGCCGAGGAAGGGAAGAGGGTAATCCCTCCCCCAAGAGCACATGCTCGAGAAAGAAGGGAAGGAACTCGGTGAGTTCGGGATTGCCGATCCCGAACGCGCAACCCTACCCACCACAATATTTATTCTCGTATTTTTTCGTAATGCTCTCTCAGTTTTTTTCTGAGAGCGTTGCGGAAAAAAGAGGACGAAAAATTGTTGTACACCCCAAGACCGAGAGAATGAGGACGATTGAAGAGGCCCTTTCTCACTCCTCATTGTCCCTCTTCATTCAACACAATTGAAGGTCCTCCAAGCTCTTCAAGAGGTTTTTTAAGAGGTTGCTTTAAGAGGTTTTTTAAGAGGTTGCTTCCTTAATCAAAGCGATTTTACACTCATCAGAGGATTAGCACGCTTGGTGGTGTATCTACACAGGTAAGGCCGGCTACGACGAGGCCTACGTGATCCCTTCCTGACCTGTTAGATAGGGCATGGTTACCTTTCGTAATCAAAGAAACGTCTTCCTCGGCGGAAGTGCCCTACGTAAGACCACTGGCGCCTTTCCCCACACAAATATGTATGCATGAGGTCTGTACAGTCCTGGCGACCCCCCTCCATGAAAAATAGGGCGCCTGGAGAAGACCCGGGCTTCCCCAAGTCTCCCCACACTTCTCATTCAGGAACTTTCAAATTGGGCGAATTTGTGTTCGTTGATTTTTTTTATTTCTAAAGAATGGGCGAATAAAACGATTCGTGAATCAAAGAGTGTACATCCTATGGTGGAAGTGCATAAATTCCCACTAATTGTAGGTGATGAACTAATCGTTTTGTTCGCTGGTTCTTTAAAAACCAAAATACGATAGAGAAATAAATATTTTATTTTATTATTCGATGTGAATCGATCGCTGAATGCAACTGACACAAAATCGTCTCAAATTTTAAAATTTGTGAATGCTCAGAGGCGGGAGAAGAGGGGGATAAGCGAGGGGGCATCCATGGGACAACTGCTTTCATTAAGGGAATCTCCAGGACTGTAGCTCAAGACATCTGCAGGAGTTTAGTAACTCCTGCAGTCCAGATCTGCTGGTGAGGCGAACAAAGGAATTCACAGACGAACAAAGGAATTTTGCAACGTTCTGTGATATAACTTATGTTTTTTCTTTGATCCTTGTCATTTCTCTAAAGTAGGTCGGGTACAGCAATATTTCCCATTATGTACATACATGATAAGTAGGGCAAAATATATTGTGTCTTTTTTCTCATAAACTCGATCATCGACTCTGATAAACACAAATTGAATCATTTTGTCCCGAGTGTTTTTAATGCCAACCTCACCAACAGAAGTTACGCACAAGTATTCATTTGAATAATGAACTCCCACAACGAAATTCCTTAGATCTCTCGATAGATACTGTAGTATTGAGGAGAGGGATTATTCGTTGAGAATAAGTGTGAAATTGAATAGGAAGGAATGGTGTGTCCCTTGGTTCCCCCCTCTCTCAATTCAAAATCATCTCTCGGATTCATAATTCTCATGATAGTGAATATACTGTGGGTATTATCAGGAGAAATCACGAGAGTGAGTTTGTCTACTCGCTCTCTCAATTTCTCACTTCCTTTTTGCAGTACATATTTATCGATTGCAACTTCAACAGACCTTTCTTCGTTCTTTCTGTTAAATCGAGTTTTCTATCAATATATTTCATAAGATATCTCTATAAACCAAAGAAGGTTTTAATTCAAAAATGTGATATCAATTGAATGGAATTGTCGAAGATTCAATACACATCAATGGACGAAATAGACGAAATGAGTATAGAGGGATTTGAATTTCTAACTGACGAAGAAAACGAAAATAACGGGAAGAAAGTTAGATTCAGTTCGACTAAAGAGGTTAACATCTATAGTAATATTATAAAAGTGTTGACGAATTATTTTGAGATTCGTAGATTGCCATTGAGAATTGGTCGTGAAGCGGAATTGGCTAGGAGATCATATAATAGTTCAGTTGATTGTACCATTCCAACAATATCTTCACCTACGCTTATAATTATTTGTGTTCTTCTGCCTACGGTATATTCTTTCTATATATTTACTGTACTACATACATATGTCGTATTTCTTCCAGTGGCTTATTTGTTCTTTATCCTATCAAGCTTCCCTTCTTTTCACGACACTTTCTTCTCTTAATCTTATATCAGCTACATCGTCAATATTTGTGTTAATTCTATCGATGTTTATTCCTTCATCTCGTTCAAAAGTCACACCACTCAAGGTTTTCTCATTACGCTTTAATCATTTCCATATTCTATTATAGGGCTTTATCGTACTTATCAATCTATTCGGAGTTTCGCTAATTTCTCAATCAGATTCACTTTCATCTTCTTCAATTATTCTTGCTCTTTTCTCCGCATTTGCATATGCTGTTTATCTCATTTCTCTTTCTAAATTTGTGTCAGTCTATGGTGACATAGATATAAATTTTCTATTCGGTTTGTTAATAACTCAATACTTAATAATGAAATAGGAATAATCTTTGGAGGGAGTATCGGCATAGTCTCAATAATAATATCTGTCTTCTTACTTCCTGTACTACATTTGACTTCTTTAGAAAGATTACAACCTCTTCCCCATTCTTCGGTATTTCCCCACTAGTCCAATACTAGATACTTTTCTAAATTCTTTCAGATATGGATTCGATTGATTTTATCCACAATCCTCGGCACTCTAATCGCTGATCGATTATGGATGGAAGGGTAACTATCTTTTTTCCGAACTATTACATTATATATTGTACAGAACCCTATTGACATCGTCTCTAGTTTCATCAATTTCCACTTCTCTATCCATACCAATATCGTTTGTTATGGACTCTCTTCTTAGGAATGAATATCCTTCTTCCATCGAGGTACAATTTATTATCTTTCTCCTTTATTCCTTTATTATCTACAACATTGTTTTCAGTTGATAGCTGCAATTCCAATAACATTTTCTTTCATTGGTGCGATTATTCTTGAGAATGAGTCAACTGGAAATAAAACGATGAAGTCATCAAAGGATTCATCTATCGAACAAGAATCTCTTATTGACAATCAACAGTTTTGATATAACGATTATCTAATCTTTCTGTATTTGAATGTGAATGAAAGGAGCTCTCCTATATTCCCGCCCATTTCCCTCTACTATTTATTTCTTACCATTAACTATTTATTTTCATAATCATTTAGACATGTATCGAAGATGTTAACTATTTACTAGGGTTCTCTTATTAGAAAAAAATCCGATAGATATTCTAATAATGAGAAGAAAAGACTTTCCCTCCCTCTTATTTTCCAATACTTTGTAAAAATATTTTCTAGGGACCACAGCGTAGATATACGGTTTCACTGCATGGGTCCAAACGTGTGTTCGCACTATCCCTCGTGAATCCAATAATATAGTACTTTATACCGTTTGTCGATATCAAGAGGGGCAAGGGAAGAAGAATGGCAAGAGGAGGGCACGGAAAATGAGGCAGATTTAAATTGAGGAAAATGAGTTTTATCAGCCGTTCAGTGGTATTGCTTTATCATAGAAGTGAGAGAAGAGCCGAAGGCTCAGGAAAAGAGGGAGAGAGAGAGAAGAGAAGGAGATCACTATCGGTTCAATCCGATACACTGGGGAGGGGGACACAAAAGGTGGAATGGGCAACGAGTACACAAGAGAGTCTGTCGGATGAAATGCATAAAGGTTCCAAGACATCCCGGGGTCGACAGTCCCGTTGACGGCCTTATACGTAACTTAGCGCGTCTGTGACTAGACTACTCAAGTGCTCGAGGTGCAGGAGGGAAGTGATTGTCTGTTGATGTCGTCCGTAGATGAGAAACACGAGGGCCATGTATCGAAGAAGAAGATGACGACTAGAGTAATAACAATGAAGATGAACCTAATAGTTGGACAAGAATAGGAAGACAACAAAACTAAAGAAAATCCATTCGATCCGGTGAAGAAGAGAAGGTGGCAACTGAAATAAAAGAAAGGACAAGACGAAACAGAGAGAGAAATCAGAGTAATGGATCATGATGATAGGTCAGACATCAGACTTTAGAAGATAGATCAGAGTTTGCAATAATTGCTTTCGGCGATCCCTATTGCAATTGGCATCTGTTGCGAAATCATGTGATCCCGTGTCACCGTTATCAGAAGGAGAAATCTGTTCCTGAGATGAATCATGCCTGTTTCTCAATTCTTTATCAGATGATTCGGACAGTTGAAACATCGGCCTTGTTTCATCAGACGCTATTTGCGTTCATCTAGACATTTGTATTTGGAACAGAAAAGTGAAGAATGATCAGTAGAGAAGGAGTTGCAGAAAATACATGTTCGTTGGAGAGTAGATTTAGATTCCGAGTGCGCAGAAATAGAATGAAAGCATTGAGAAATCAGAGAATTCAAAGATACATTTGCAGGCATAGTGGTAGACAATCTGACATTCAGCTCCTCCTGCTCCATGAGATAACTCTCAGAAAAATTCATCAGACGCAAAACAGACCACTTCGAACCAGATTGGTCCCTGATCATAGCTTTAGCTATTTTGATCCGTAATTTGAGTTGAATTTGCTAGTCAGTAGATGAAGGACAGACTCATTGGTAGACTCTTCGTATCCATCAATTAGAGTGATAATCGCTTGGATCCTATCGACTGTGTCTCTCAGAGAAACGAGATCATCAGTCGCTTGAAACATTTTAGAAAGTTCATTCACAAGTTCATGAACGACAATGTTCGGTTTTCCAAACCGGGTTTTGAGATGCTCGTAAGCCTTGAGATAACGGCAGGAGCGGAACTTGGCAATGACAAGTTCGGCAGGAGCGGAACTTGGCAATGACAAGTTGCGCGCGTCCAGAAAGAGATTGTGTGAGATGAATCATCTTCTCTTGATCGGGAATTGATCGATTGTGCACTGTGATATCGAAAGTGTCAATGAAATCATCCCATTTCAATGGATCGCCATCGAAAGTATCGTACATCGCTCCCATTACCGAACAAACGGCCTTTTCTACCTTTTTGGCCTTTTTTCCCTTTAAGCGAATTCACGCTTAATATTCTTGTTTTTTGTTTCATATTTTTTATCCACCCCCATAACTGGACGAATACAAAAATTGGCCGGTGAAATATTATTATGAATGGGTGAAAAATTACAGCCGTAATACAGAAAATGTACGGAAAATTTGTGATGACGTGGAGATTACGGTAGAGCCGTATTTTAATTTTAAACGCAACGGCTCTCATTTTTCACCCATTTAAAATAATATTTCACCGGCCAATTTTTGTATTCGTCCAGTTATGGGGGTGGATAAAAAATATGAAACAAAAAACAAGAATATTAAGCGTGAATTCGCTTAAAGGGAAAAAAGGCCAAAAAGGTAGAAAAAGCCGTTTGTTCGGTAATGGGAGCGATGTACGATAGGCTGAGAAATTTCCGGGAATCTTGCATGAATTCCAGGAGAAGAATGTGAGGAGACATTGTGAGACTCAGTCATGGAGGAACCATTGGGATTCTCAGAAACGAATGGAGAGCAAACAGAATCAAAAGAGACAGTGTTCAGAATTGGAGTAGACTGAACAGACAAGGGTCTGGAAGGCGAGATTGAGTAAGAAGAGATTGGCCTCTGCGAGTACGTAGACGCTGTAATTTGACCAGAGAGTGAGTAGGGATACGAAGAATGAAGAGTGCTGTAAGAAGAATTCACTGCGGTAGTTGTTCCAGTATAGGAAGAGATAGTAGACACAGGGGGGAGGTATTCATTTATAGAATACTCGTGGATAAGTGGGGTAATCCCACCATCAGACTCAGACGTGAGAAATGGGTTAATCCCGCTCAGATTGATAGAAGGCGAAATCATCGCAAAGAGTGTGGAAGAATGTGGCGACATGACAAGGGGCAACAAACGAAATGAGGAGCACAAAAATTAATCAACACAGCACAAATAATTCGGACAGTTCAAATACGACAAACAACACAAATACGAGGACAAAGCGACAAGCAAACGACAAATGTGGACAGCGTATCCACCAATGAACAAACGACAAAAAATCAAAATGTGGAAAGCACTTCCACCAAATAAGCGGCAAGAGACACGATAACAAAAATCAAAATCCGAATCCGAATCCGAGCCGATGCACCATTTATCAGCCGTTCAGTGGTATTGCTTTATCATAGAAGTGAGAGAAGAGCCGAAAGCTCAGGGAAAGAGGGAGAGAGAGAGAAGAGAAAGAAATCACTATCGGTTCAATCCGATACATGAGCTACAAGCAGTGAATAACTATTACTATGCTTTATAGATACCATCAGAAGTAAAAGGGGGAATGGCATGAATCGAAAATAGCATGTTTAAGCACAAAGTGCCTGCATCCTATCTAGCTGTGTTTACCGTTATCAGCGTCAAGTCTGTGTCTATTGTTATCGGGTGACAACGACCCATCATCTGGCATCGAGAACTCTGTTAGCCAAATGTTCGTGCAACCCCTTCTTTAAAGGAGGCGTATCATGAAAAATTAGTTCATGTTGTTGAAGTCATGATCCGATTGGAATCCATAACGATGTTTGAAGGCCGAAGTTTGAAAGTAGTGCATATGGACCAAGATATCCGCATTCAAAGTATCAGGAAAAACCAGGGAAAAGCCCGCGAAGATCTCAAATATTTTATGGAGCGCTAATGGGGAGGAAGGGAAGGTACTTAGTGTAAGTGACAATTCTCTTTCTCAAGATATTTCGACAATGAAGTCTGTCCATTACAATTTCATTATTTTCTTCCTTCTATTCAATTAATTGTCTCGTTTATCTATACTAATGTACCTTAATTTTCTTCTCTTTCTCAAGATGAACGTATTTATCTACTTCAGGTATAGCACAAACACAATTATTGTCAATACAGATATGTAATTTCAGTTAAATGCGATCAACGGGTAAACCCTTTGATCTCTATCTATGCCCCGCAACCCTTCGTAGAAAGACTCCTTCCGTTTCGTTCAGAATCTTTTCGTCGACATAATACTAATCGGGCGTATTCTTTTCTGAACTTTCCTGAAATATAAAATTTCATCCTTCAGCACAATTAAAACAGACGTTTGTATTATTACTAAAGTAGGGCTGGCAAAAGTAATTTATCCATCCTGAAACATTCCTCGACGAGGTTGAGAGATTCGAATGATTCTATTTATGTTGAGAGATTCGAATGATTCTATCTCTGCCCAAGAGTGAAACTCAACGGAAAAATAGTTGAAGATTCATAAGGAATCTTTGAATTTCTTTCCTTCTCATCATGAGATTCATTTTCAGAGTGGTTTAGAAACATTCCTTTTGCCAGCCCTATGATATAGGTATAGACTTACGACACAAAATATTGTATAGAATTGGATTGAGAGATGAGGAAGAGTATGAGAATACTCTTGCAAGAAGTTTCCTCACTGCAGAGATATCAACATCTGTGTCATCAACAGAAAATGGTTCATCCGCAGAAAAAGCACTGAATAATCACAAATTAAATGAGGCTGTTCGCCTAAGGTTCAACAAGCCTCCACAGGGGTCTGGAACAGGTCAAGAATAAAAAATCTCTCAAAAGTTGGCCCTAGGGGTTATTTTTGACCCTCTACACGATGGTACACTCGATTTCGCAATATGTCCCCTCTCCGCTCCAGGAGGGGGTCCCCCAATTTCGCCCAAGAACGCGTTTTTCGATGTTTGTTCGTTAAAAATTGGCCAAAATGTGACGAAATCCCACGCGCCCGACCAGAATTTCGAGCTCTATCTCGTGGTGCTCTTGAATTGTCATGATTATTTTTCATTCTCGAGAAAAAGCCATTTTTTGACCGAGAGGATATGCCCGGAAAAGCCTTCCAGAGTTGATAGAGGAGGTTCTCCTGATCATTTTGGTATATTGGACTTAGGGTTTTAATTTACATTTTGTTGTTTTGGGGGTGGAGCAAAAATAGGACACAAAAAAATGTTCGCGAATACCCTCGTGTTTGTGCTCGTTTTGTAGAGCTCATCAAACTGATCAACTTTTGTGTTGGACTTTTTCTTGAAAATGTTTCTGTAAGAAATTACAATCGATGAAAAAGGCCGTTTTCGCGAGATGTCCGGTAGGCCGTTTTTCGATAGCTATAAATTCTTAAAGAAACATTTTCAAGAAAATGTCCAACACAAAAGTTGATCAGTTTGATGAGCTCTACAAAACGAGCACAAACACGAGGGTATTCGCGAACATTTTTTGTGTCCCATTTTTGCTCCACACCCCAAAACATCAAAATGTAAATTAAAACCCTAAGTCCAATATACCAAAATGATCAGGAGAACCTCCTCTATCAACTCTGGAAGGCTTCTCCGGGCATATCCTCTCGGTCAAAACATGGCTTTTACTCGAGAATGAAAAATAATCATGACAATTCAAGAGCACCACGAGATAGAGCTCGAAATTCTGGTCGGGTGCGTTGGATTTCGTCACATTTTGGCCAATTTTTAACGAACAAACATCGAAAAACGCGTTCTTGGGCGAAATGGGGGGTGCCCCCTCCTGGAGCGGAGAGGGGACATATTGCGAAATCGAGTGTACCATCGTGTAAAGGGTCAAAAATAACCCATAGGGCCAACTTTTGAGAGATTTTTATTCTTGACCTGTTCCAGACCCTTGTTGATCCTAAGGCGAACGGCCTCATATAGTATTATTAATTATCTGTCAGGTTTTTAACGGTTTCGTATCCTCCCAAACCTATCCAGCGAACGAAATAAAATGGTGGTGAACGACCTGTGAACGAAATAGTGGTAGAGAAGACTCTTGATCGAGCTGCAGCTTTGGTTAGATGCACTCTGCCTACTTCAAAACTATCTTTTCCAATTTCCATTATAGCATGCAGATAAAGTTTTATGCAAAAGCTAGCTTACTGGCTTGTATGTAAATTTTGCCATCTTTCCACCTGTTTGAGTCCTGTGATCTATCTCGAGTCTCTCCTGCCTCACTTCTCCCTTCACAGTCCCTCCTTCCGGGGAGAGACAAGGGGTTATGAAGAGACATGGGAGAGGTAGAGTAAGGAGTGTCTGTTAGAAGGGAGACGATCAATTGGAAGAAGAGACTCGAGGTAGGTAGATAATAGACCTCAAACAGGTCCAAACATGACAACATTTACTTACAAGACAGTAAACTATGTTTTGCATAAAACCTTATATGCATGATATAATGAAAATTGGAAACTTAGTTGCAATCCTTGCATCATTCCGGTCCTATCTATCATAGTCTCCACGATAACTAGTAATTCCGACAAAAGTTTCTTATTACGAAATTATTTTTTGTAATTCATAAAAAAATGAAATAAAGATGGTTTATCAGCATGAAATTCTACCCGGAGGAAGTTCTTGCGATACTGGGGCAGAGAGATTGAGCATTAACTGATTTCGACGTGACGTCGTCTCAACCCAACGAGGGCTCGAGGTCAAAAAATAGGTCTATGGTCATCAGCACCCTCGAGAACCCCAATTCCCAAACTTTCAGAGATTTCAATTATTTAGCTGTGCCAGATCCCTTTGAATTTGACCGATTCTTTTGCAAACGGCCTCACATTGGTAGATGTAACTATATCTTCAATGGTCTTTCGCCGAGATACCGACCCGTTGTTGGAACTCCAAAAGATCCTAAGAACAATGGGAATATGGAGGATGTTAGGGCATAGGACTAGGAGTTAGGACGAGGTGAACAAAACGGATGTTAAGTAATTCACTTCATGATATTCGCCAAATTCTCAAGAATTGTTATTGTAGGTCGATTCTCTCGTGGCAAAGGTGATATACTTACATAATAATATTATGAGCATGAACAGGAAGATATGAGAGAGCGAATACGAATACTACAACTGATAACATCCGTACTGCTTTCTTTCGTGTACCAATTTGACGACGGCCCAATCTATAATGAAAACAATGAAAGAAAAAGGAGAGGAAAGAGAAAGTGCGAACTTACGCAAGATGGCCATCATTCAGAGTTGAAATTGTACTGTAACAAAGACAAGATATCATTATCAAAGGTAATATATAGAAGACGAGAGATTGGAATATAACATATGGCTTTTCCACTTGGGGTGACCATGACACTCTACATTGGGTTCCCCACTGAAATTGTTTATTCGTGACAAGTGACAAGTACATACATACATACATATAAGGGAGGGAAGGGTCCTCTTCGTTAAATCTGAAACCGTTTCAATTTTAAGACGGCCGCATCGCTCGGCCGCATCGCCCCCTCCCCCTCGCCAAGAAAGCGATGCGGCCGTCTTAAAATTGAAACGGTTTCAGATTTAACGAACGGGGCTTTCGATCCCCTTATATTCAGAGTACGCTAATTTTGGGTGAATTCGATTTGATGGCCATGGGTCAAGGCAATTTTTTACGGCTCACAAAATCATATATAAGTGCAAAACATTTAACATTCTCATATTCTCTATGAATCTGTGAAGAGTATTAAAAAATGGTTATCGTGATGTTTTGTAATAATTCATAGATAATGGATGTTGTCTACAAACTTAAAGGAGGTGTCCCATGAATATCTAGCTAACTGAGTTCTTGTGAGATTGTGGTCTCTACCAACCCACACGATTTCAAAGAATCGCTAAGGTCAGAGGGTTCAGAAATATCGTACACGCAAATGAGCTATTTTCCACGTCTGTCGTGTTGTGTAGGTAAATCAGAGGCTCATTCTGTATGTGATCAACCTCAAACATGGAGTGGTGTAAGGAAACTAAGGAGGGGAATGGCCTTAAATTGTAGGGCTGCTCCGGTAGGTCCCACTTCAAAGAAGAAGAAAATGTGGAAGGGTTAAAGATATCTTCGTTCACCCTCATTATCTTCATTCTGACATCTTTAATTTCAAGGCAAGGTCCTAGTAGGTGAATTATGTATATTTCCATAATAATAAGCTTAGAGAATGTTACATAATGCTTGTGCAAAAATATTTTCAAGGGGAGGGTCACGAATATCTCTAAATATCTATACTATCTTAATGAGTTTTCGATGACGGTGCATACAAGCCAATTGCCTCTGAAAATATGTAGATAATTGAGCCAGCATTAGCGGTTCTGCCACATTGTGTCCACTAGTCATTTTACAGTAACGTTTTTTTTGCGAAAATAGTTAGGGAAATTTAAAATGGGGATATGGATATACACTTTCGAAACTCCCGTGTTTTAAATTATCATTTGAACTGAGTTATGAGCATTTGTATGCGTGCCAAGTGATGAGTGTGCGAAATTAGGAGAGCGCGCCTTCTTATTGCTCATTTTACATTGTCGCTCGCGCGGTTCGTGGAATTCCTTCTTTACGCGTAATTGGTGTTCACCAATTACTTTAAGTACCCAATGTCTTTTTCGTACTAATAGTATTTTTTTGTGTAAAAATGAAACGTTCAGTTGTCTCTATGATATTCACACATCACTTACTGTTGTTGTGAAATTTGGTCTGTCGAAGGTAGGTGATTCAATTTGAAGAGTGAATGGCTCGGGTGTAGACAATATCATTGCGATTATCCATATAACTGAAATACGAAGTCTGCATATACATATTTTCATGAGATTCGTATGCTATCGTACAATGGATTAGGGTTGGCTGAATAATTACCGAATAATTATGGTGAGGAATGCGAGTCCGTAACATAAGAGGGCGCGGGAAGAGAAAGAAGAGAAAGTGTGTGACAGGAAGAGGGATTTTTCTCTCTCAAACGTAGCGAGCCCGTTATGTGACCTCTCCTACAGCGAGCCCGTTAATCCCGTTTGAAAAACCCTACTATGGATGACATTTTGTGTGTGAATGCATAGACACTAGGGTTGCAGGTTCGGTTTCGAAAAACCCGCAACTCTCCAATACCCCTTCCCTCTCTTTCAATCAAAACCGCGCGAGAGAGACGATATACAAAGAGGGTGCGGAGACTCCGCACCGCCGTGGTATTTGAGAGGAAATGAGGGGTGGATAGGGTGCGGAGTCTCCGCAACCTCTTTACATATCGTCTCTCTCTCGCGCGGTTTTGATTGAGGGAGAGGGAAAGGAGGGGACAAAATGTGGGATAAATCGAAACCGACTTCGATCCGACAACCCTAATAGACACCATCTCTCGTGCAATTTCAGACAGAAATGACGCCGAATAAAAATGCCCTCTCACTTTTCAGGTAGTTTCCGATAGATTAGATTCTATACGAAATTTATTCCGTAATTCTCAATCGATTTTCCCTCTCATTCTCCGATTACATTTTTCCGTAATCGGTCTGAAGAATTACGGAATTTCGTAATAAAAGGACAATGGAGAGTGGTTGAAACTCAATTATTTCTCCCCTTCTCTGAGGCGCACAGATCTCCTCAGATCGAATACGGAAAAATAAGAATTACGGACATCTGTAAATCCGAGCTGAGAATGAGGGGGGTCCGATCGCGTTACGGAAAGATTTAAAAGAGGAATGAGACGCGCGCTTTTTCCCGTTTCCCGTTTAGACAATCCTAGTGTCCGAGAATATCACGTTGAAACACTTGAGACTAGGGTTCGCCAAATGACAACGAGCCTATTGATCTACCTTGCCCCTCCTCCCTTCCCTCTTCACGAGGAATAGCTCACGCTATGACTGAGACCATGTTTCTCAGTTGTTTTGGAAAGGTTTGATTTGTGGGACTGATTCGAAAGGAATAAAAAATAATCTTAATTACCTGGTATAACAATCTTCTTATTTGCAATGGAAACATCGAGTGGATCAGTTACAGCTTTCCAACGTTCATACGAAATAAATGTAAGAGTGAGTACACTCACATATACTCCAGTATTCTTAACATTCGATTATCGTTATTATACTTCTCATTCATCAAAATTAGCGCTTAATTTCGCAATATGAGGCCGTTATGCGTAAAAATGGAACAGGGGCTGACTCAGCTCAAAAAAGTAAATCGTCAAAAAATTGGTGTTCTTGAAGGTGGTGATGGCGATGGAAAAAAGACTTTTAAAGAGGTCTTCTACATATTTTTGTATATTTTTGGCATTTGGCGGTATCTAATCTATACACTCACTGAAGCTCTTTTCCTCCGTTTCAAGGTCACTTGGCACGCAGCCAAATGCTCATACCTCAGCTCAAACGAAAAAGGTGACTTGCGAATTTCGAAAGTGTTATGGGGTAACCACGTGCCACCATCTCACATCGAGAACTCAGTTATCCAGTTACTCCTGTGACTCCTCCATTAAATCTTTTCGTTCTTTGATTTAAAAAAATAAGAAAAAATCGATAATTAGGTAATTTAACTAAATGAGTCTCCCAGTGCAACGTATTTACCGTTCGGAGAATTAGAAGGTGAGGGGTACCAGACGCGAATAGTTAAAGTTTCAAAATATTAGACAAAATGGGTGATGTGATATTATTAGAAAAGTGATTTGAACTTGACTTCGTGTGAATCAAATGGGTATACGGGTGCACTACTAGCTGGTAAAATGAAAAAGTGTATAGTGATGATCACTCTCAACAACTCCTTATGGAAATACTGAAGCAGAATTTAAAAATATGTTTACTTTGTCATCCAGAATTACTCGCTTCTTACTCAAACGGCCTCATTTATCCCCTTTTTCTCCGTTAGAATAGAAATCGTAACATTCGAATGCTCAGCGGAGACGCTACGCATAATACGGTACGTTTTATTCGCGAGCTCAATATTGAATATTTCTAAAATTCTCATTATCTCAGTAAATGCCACTTGTGCATCTAGGGAAATAGGTACTACCCCGAAATGTAAATTTTTTTTCGTAAATACATATTTGAAAAATATTTTTATAGAAAATAAATTTGGGAAAAAATAAAATAAAAAGAAAATTACGTAAATCTTACTGTGGAAATTCGTATACTGTAAAAGTACTATTGATAAATTTCATTTCGGAAATCCCATCTCGGAAATTTTTTTCGGAAATGCAAAACGCGACGCGGCCGCAACGCAGCTGGAGCGCGCACATCGGTTTGAAGCCGATTTTCTCCTTTTTCCTTTCACTTATTTATTTATTTTTTTATTCTAATAATAATAATAAATTCAGGAGAATTCGATTATAATAATAAAAATTGAAATAATGCTTTATAACATGCGCATAAATTTTTACATGAAAAAATTTCGGAGATGGGATTTCCCAAAAATGATTTCCCATTGCGAATTTCTAAATTAAAATTTACAATTGATGTTTTCCCAAATGCGGTTTTCCACAAATATTTTTCTCAAATTATTTTTATACAAAATTAATTTCTGAAATGAAATTTACGAAAAAAAATTTATATCTCGGGGTAGTACCGGGAAATATTAGGAAGAAAAGCTGAGGCCGGACCACAAAAATTATCGAATTTTTTTTATTCGAGGGGATATGTATATCGCAAGGAATATCCCATTGTTCCTTTCTCTTCCCCCCCCCTTTGTCCTCTCCCATTTTTTGAGCTGCGGTACTACGTTTTTTAGTACCGCAGCTCAAAAAATGGGAAATTCCGCGTACTCAAATCGTTTAGATTAGATTTCTGTGCCTTTTAGTCAATACTTTTCAATGTTTTTCATTGTAATCGGCTAAAAACAACTATTAGGAAGTATTAAATTCCATTTTGGAGCCAGAGAAATCTATTTGTAGGGGCCACAACCCAGGATTCCGATTTTTCACAATGCAGTCAAATGCTGGTTCAAAGAACTTCTCATGGTCCTAATAACATCATACTTTTGGCCGTTTGTTGATATCTTACCTCTGAGCTGTGCTAGAGACCGAGAAGTACGCGCGAAATGCACTGTGGGAGAGGAGGGAAAAGCGAGACGAGAGGGGAGGGGGCGGAGCCTAATTTGCGTGTGCCTCTCTCCCTCCCCCCGCCTCTCTCGCTCCCCTCCGCCCGCCTCTCACGCGTTCTTTATACATCGTGAATGCACAAGCCCGGGAAAAATGCTAAGATTCTAATTTTTTCTCTAAAAATCGTAAAATATTCCAAGCAGCCAGAAAAACTTTGTCCGGGCAGAATTGTCATATTGGAAGCCTTGGAAAAGTCCCTTTTCGTCGAGGATCGACCCTATTCCCTTAGTTTAAGTCCAATTTTGATCAACTTAGTGAAGTTGTGCATTTCTCGGACAGCGCTATATCGATTAGGGATACTAAGAGCTATCAATAGCAGTTTAGAACGAGTGATTTGGTTTAGAATGAACCTTGTGCACTCCCCGTCTCGCCTTTTGGCGAAATCATGTCACACCAAAGTGGGCGGAGCTTGCGGCCCCTATCTATTTGAACGTATTTATAAGCATTTGGTGTGGTCGAGCGCCTTTTCCGATAATCGTCAATTTCCCCATACGCGCGTACAATTTATTTGTCAAGTTTTGTGAAAAACGTAATATCATCGTACCCTCTTAGCATCTCGTCTCTTTCGCGCGGTATACAAAGAGAAAGAGGGGAAATAATGAAACCGATTCCAATCCGGCAACCCTACTGTATATTGACATGATCGGTTTCAACTGTACTTTCTTACTTGAACGAAAACAATTCCTTTGCAAGGAATTACACCGAACCAAAATGTCTTTGTGACATCAGTAAGTACAGTAGTAGGAAGACAAATGAGAAGAATAATAAGATCCGCAACAGCCAAGTTCATTAGAAGAATATTCATCGAAGTTCGCTGCAATCTATTTAATTTCTCAATTGACGACTTTAATTAAGAAAGGCACGAGATACCTCATTTATCGATCTAGAAAGAGAGAATAGAAAAGGGAAAAAGAAACTCGCCATTCTTCGAGTTGAAGAAACAACTCTGATCACTAAACAATTACCAGCAACTCCAATGAACATAATAAATGCAAATACGACTAAACCGTATCTCTCGACAGGGCGTGGTGAGAGAAATTGAATTACGTAGTTCTCATAATCTATATACAAATATATATTTATATATAATGATGAAAAGAAAATGATAATTACCTTGGAAAGATTGGTCTTTCGAAGTCTCATCTATTACAGGAAAGTCACTATCCATCGAGAAAAGAATGTGAAGAATTGGTGGAGGATTCTTTTCCTCCCTTCTATTGCTCCTCCCATCTTACCCCTTCCATCTACCCCCCCCCCTCTCTTCTTTTCGTAACCCAATAGACACACTTTCTGAGAGACAGAACAACTTGGATCTGTGAGAAAAGCGACATTCAAAAAGATGTAATTAGAAATAGGCACCGGTCAAATTCTTTTATCTATGAATTATTCTTGAACAAATATGAGCTTTTATAACGGTGACTCAACGATAAAGAAAGTGATGAAAAAGGATTGCCGAAACGGAATTAGATAGTCCTTTTTTTATTGAACAGTGACAGATGAGGAAAGTGGTCCTCCCTCGATGTCGTTAGCGTCTTTAGTCGAGTTCGAATTGCAACAGAAGGAAGAGGGAGATAATGCGCAATGAATGGTGTGATTGTCCCGATATCTCTCTCGAATATGCTATCACACAGTTCGTCACGATCTGTCCCGGAGATTGGGCCCAAACTTTCAAATATTGAGATAAAAAGATTTAGTTGTATTCAACAAATTTTGGAAGAAAAAAATCAGGAACGGGGCGGATTGTTTTCAGGGCCAATCCGGACTGTCGCATTTAAAGTTATCTAATCTACCAAATCTACCAAAAATATCAAACCATCCTCAATATTGGTGTAACAGAGTAACGTACGATGACCCTAAATGTTATTACGTGCTTATGCGTGTTCAATGTTGTCACGAATCGTCCCGATCGTTCCTTTCGTCATACTTTTTATCCCTTTTCGAAATGAACGGGATGATTCGTGACGAACACTGCAATGGATCGTGATGAATTGACGATTCTAAAGCTCACTTCATGACGGCACTCTTGAGCAGAGAGAATCGTACGTCTTACTCAGATGAATGGAGGTACGAAACGATGGGTCCCTCCTATACACTTGGTAACCACTACAAATAGAATGGAATCGCCCTCATTGCTCAGCCGGTTCCATTCTCAATATTAAAACCACATTTCAAGATTGGAATAGCGGAGAATAATCTCTGCATGTCTTGCAAACTGTCAATTCTTTTTAAGATTCAATTAATCATTTAAAGATTCGTCTCTTCATTGCAAACTCTCTCTCTATGCGACCGAGCGGGCGAGAAAGTGTGCAAAATGAAGATACGACGGTTTAATTTCTCGGGCTCTAATTTCAAGAACCAAGATCTTGGCTAGAAATTCAATGTTGCTTCGAGGAGATAATTGAGTTTTTTTCTTGACAAGATCTTGCAATCTTGATTGGGAAGCCAACACTACCCGACGCTTCCGGTTCGAATTACCCGCCCGAATTCTAACTCTGTCTAATGGAAAATAATAATAACCAATCCAAATTTCACAGATGTTCAGCACTAGGGTTGGCATGTCAAAGAAACCTCGGAATGAGAGAGCGCATTCAATTATTTCGCTCTTATCGAGTACAATAAATTTCTCAACAAGATCTCGTCTCTCGGAATTCTCGGATGAAATTCATTATCATTCAAAAAACGGCTGAAAAAATGTTTGATTCGCGCACAAAAGTATACAATTAGGGCTGTCGATGTGAAGAAAAAAGTGTCAAATGAAGAATGAAGTTTCCCTCCCTCTCATTCTCTCTTCACGAAGAATGACCCGGCGACTCTCGTTCTTCATAAAGAACGATTTGCACTAAATGAGCCATAACTAGGGTATAAATTAGAGTTGTTATTCCGAGTAACTCGACACTCGCGAGTGAAGAATGAGAAAATCACTCGCGAGTGGATTTTCACACGCGAGTGGATTCCTTTGTTCGCACTCGCGAGTCAAATTCACTCGCGAGTGAAATGAGTTTTGTCTCACTCTTTTTCTCCTCGCCTATGCCAGGCGATCGGTCCATTCCTTCTATGGAGGGGTTTTCTCTCGTTGATACTGTCTTAAACAAGTTTGTTTGATCTGTATTGTGCATTATTGTATGTGTTTTCTCAGATGGAAGTGCGACAACTGTGAATGGACACAGCGAAAGTATGGATCTACAACCACTAACTTTTCCACGCATCGCAGAAAAGTCCGTTTTTGTCACAGCTCGATCTCTATATCACAGATTTCGCTCCCTCTCCCTTCAGCATGGTATTGTTCGATCAGCGCATCCCGATCATCAGCTGAAGTTTATTGAGCTGCTCGTCTCTGCGCTGGTGATGAACGTGCTCTCGTTCAATATTCTCAGCTCTCCATATTTCCAGGCTTTGCTTAATTTTTTTTTTTTATTTACCAAGAGAAAGATTATCCAGAAGATAATTTTTCTGACGAAGAATAAATCGAGCTTTAATTGTCTGTAGTTTATTATTGATAAATATATTTTAATGTAAAAAATCATTTCTCAATCCAAATTCTACAAAAACACTCGCGAGTGGATTTTCACTCGCGAGTGGATTTCTCATTTTCCACTCGCGAGTGCGGCGACCGGTTCGAGTGAAAATGAAAATGAACTCGGCGAGTGCGAGCGCTCGTCGAGTGACACTCGAGCAAACAACTCTAGTATAAATGCATGTTTTCTTATGAAATTTTAAATATGGCCTACCAGGGTCATTCCAAATTTACTCATGTCAAAGTAAGGGAGAATTTATTTGCTTATTATGTCACAAACGGCTTAATTTATCCTGCCCTATAGATTTGCGAAATCTGTTCTGGGTCTTTCATGCTTCTCCATCGGCATTTATAGTTCCTGTTTGACAGGACGAGTCGAACACACTTTGGCAATCATCAAAAAATATCTTTCTTTTAGTTGGTGAGCAATTGGTGTCATAAATCGGTAAGACTGCTATGTGAGAGTCGGATTTTCACAGTAGGGTCGATAGAATATTTAAACTGCCCGTCATGAACCCAATAATATCATACTTAAAGCCGTATGTTGAAATATTGTTCCTAAGATGTGCTAAACCCCGAGAATAACGCGCGCAAGCACTGTGGGAGAGGAGGGGAAGGCGAGACGAGACGAAGGAGGCTCTCGTGCGCTCTCCCAAGTTATAATCGCTGCCATGTCACTCGAAAATAGCGTACACATCTTCTACTTAATTCTACCTTGAGAGTGCTAGTTAGTACTGATACCCAAAGCGCCTTCAGCGCCTTTATCATGAGTTCCCATTATTTATATCTGTCAAAACCCATCCAAAATATCTCATATCTGGCCCCATTCTTCACGAAAAACACCCTCATTCTTCGTGAAGAATGACCGCGTCGCTATCGTTCTTCATGAAGAAGGACGCAGCGTCGCGGTCCTTTGTGAGAGAGAATGAAGAGACAAAACTCATTCTTCACATCGACAGCCCTATAATACAACCCGTATGGAACGACTGAAATAGTGATGATCCACTCAGGAGGAGAAGGAGGTGAACACCGGATGCACACCTGATCAATAGGCATATACGGATATCAAATGCCTACTTCACAGAATGCGTTGCGTGCGGGGCCCCGAGAAAATGACAGAGAGGAGGCCGAGACGTCCCCCCCCCTCATAATTAATTATTGAGGAGAGAGCTGTTTGAACCGCCGTGAATTTGGAAGCCGTTCTCTTTTCTGCTTGTGCGTAGGACATACTTGAGATTAGTGTTGCAAATCCGCACAAAACCGCACTCCGCACAGGGATACGAGGAATGAGCGGGAATTGTTCGAAATCGGACGAACGTGCGGATGTTCGAAATTGTGCGGATTTCATGTAAAGTTGCGTGAACGAATTCGATTATAGTTGATTCGAGCCATTCGCTCCCTCATTCTCGCTCTTCCCTCACGGAAAGATCCGAGGAGAATACGAAAGAAGAGCGCAGAGAAAAAAGACGTCAGAAAAGAACTCTCTCGAAGTGTAACGCTGTCTCGCGCGAGGTCGCACTAAACTAACGTAGGGAAAACAAAAGGCGAACTATAGTATGCGAATACGCTTATTTAATTAAAAAGAGTATTTGCAAACGATAGATCTCATGATTATCGAATTTAATAGTTGGTTGCAGCAAATATCCGACAGCATAATACAGAACTATTGTCAAAAAAGCGCTCGCTACTGTGTTTAGGGCCTAAAAACTTTGATGGTTAGCGCTTGTGCTGCGTACTTTTGTGCTGCGTAAATTCACCTGCGCATCCTATTCGAATTCACCATTTTGTCTTATCGGATCCGTTCGTGCCCTCACTCATTGTGCAGTTGTTTCGAGTCGAATTGACTGCACAATGAGTGAGGGAAGAGCGAGAATGAGGGAGCAAATGGCTCGAACCAACTATAATCGAATTCGTTCGCACACCTTTACAATTTCGAACTTCCGCACGTGCGTTCGCCCAGACAATGGAGTGCGAGAATGAGGGAAATGAGAGAGACCGATCATTTTGTGCGGAATATGTGCGAATTGTTCGTTCGTTTTTGCAACACTATCGTACATCGCTCCCATTACCGAACAAACGGCCTTTTCTACCTTTTTGGCCTTTTTTCCCTTTAAGCGAATTCACGCTTAATATTCTTGTTTTTTGTTTCATATTTTTTATCCACCCCCATAACTGAACGAATACAAAAATTGGCGGGTGAAATATTATTTTAAATGGGTGAAAAATGAGAGCCGTTGCGTCTATTTTCAATTAAAATACGGCTCTACCGTAATCTCCACGTCATCACAAATTTTCCGTACATTTTCTGTATTACGTCTGTAATTTTTCACCCATTTAAAATAATATTTCACCGGCCAATTTTTGTATTCGTCCAGTTATGGGGGTGGATAAAAAATATGAAACAAAAAACAAGAATATTAAGCGTGAATTCGCTTAAAGGGAAAAAAGGCCAAAAAGGTAGAAAAGGCCGTTTGTTCGGTAATGGGAGCGATGTACGATACTTGAAATAAATAGCTCACGTAGAGTTCTGTTATTGGAAAATTTTTCGGATTTCCAATAAGGCGAACAAAGGATTCGCCACGCTGAATCTGCGAGAGAGCACGTGGAATGAGGACACTATTGGAAATCCAATAGTGCTATTCGAAAATCATTTTTCCAAGAAAGCTACTCACGCATCTAGGCTCGAGGAGGAAATATTCTTCTTGAAAACACAGGAGGCAGACTTAATTGAAAGTATCATTGACAACTACGACACACTTAAAACGCAGCCTCCGTAAGAAAGCCGGAGGGTTCTGTACAATTCTTCAATAAATAGTCGCCCGTAGCTCAAACGTGCGTCCCCTAGGGGACCGGACACTTCTGTCACAAAAAATATGAAAAAATTTGATCTGAAATTACACTACATCTACTTCTGAATCATATCTCACTAGTAGAGTTGTCTATACGGAATGAGGAATTCCCCTCCTCTCATTCCTCGATTTCATTCTTTCCGCAACGCGGTAACCCCTCTAAATTTTGAATGCGGAACTTTTCGAAATTGCGGAGTTTCCGCAATTCTCATTCTTCCGCAATCGCGAGACGCTGCTCGGTGGGGACTTTGAATGAAAAATGAAATGAGTTTCCTTTGATCGACCACTTTCCCTTTGACTTGATAGATACTAGTGTTGGTAATTTGATTCATCGATGATTCTGAGAAGTAATTCATTCTTCACATTCCTCGTCGACGGAGAATCATTTGATTCTCATAACTCGGCTTAAAATTGGCCAAATGACCCCGAATTTTGAGACAATATTTGTTGGGAAGTATATTCCAAATTTCATAAAAATTAAATGGTTTTCTTTTTTTTTGTTGCCTTGTTTCATAGCCTGGCAGGGCACTAGGGTAGATGAGAACATTCGGATGATAACCTACTTGAAGAGAAACAACATTTTTTCTAGTATTTTTTCAGTTGGTTCTAAATCCCTCAAGCGAAAGAAAAACGAAAATTATAGTTCATCCAGTCGGTTATCATAGTGTGTCAGATCGAGAGACTGCAAAGAGATCAAATTTTATTTGCAAATAAAAAAAAGAAGAAAAATATAATCAATTAATGATCGGTTCAAAAAGTACAGTAATTTTCCAAAAAGCGAGATGTCAGAGAAAGAGAGTGAACTGGGGATTTGAGGGGTTCTCCGTTAGGGACATTCACGTGAAAATTCAAACTCCATTAAAATGTCCTATTTTTTGGTTGTAGGGCTCTCGGGCGTGCAGAATCACGATTACACATCCAGAATTTTAAAATATTTTTATTTAAGCGAGATACAGTCACCCATTCTTAGCCCCGCCCACCGTGGTGTAGTGCCAGCGAGTGCATGGTTCATTTGGTCACTTTATTTTCACATGTCAGATGCGAATATTTTCAAATGCGTCTCGTTCTTTAATTTTTTGTGCTATTAGATAGAGCAATTTCTCTTGAACAATTATTGATACATATATAAGCATTTTTCACTTCACAGGGAGCGTACTTATCACTTTTAGAATTCTGGTGTACTGTAGCCGTGCCTAATTCGGTAAGTATGTAGCTGAAGTTGAGAATTATACATTGTAACGTTTTCACAGGGTGTAATTAACTTGTTAGGTGCATGAAATATGAACAAAAACAGTCGTAGTTTGCAAACAACTAGACATGATCCCTGATTTCATTGACTTTTTGACGCTGTTTTTTATAAGGTTTGCTAACACACATTTTGTTCATTTTTTGCATAGTGCTTACTAATGCTCTTAAAAACAAAAACATAATCAAACCGCGAAGGCGCATCTCTTATTTGATCGGATATTCGATAAAAACTGTTTTATGCAAAAGTTTAAACGCTAAATTTAACATGTTTGCGACCACAGATTTTTTTTGTTTTTTCTTACACGATATATTATCATTGAAGCTCCTCGGAAAACTGAAAATTAAAGAGGCGCATCCTTATACAGTCGCTTAATCACGAATAAACAATTTTACTGTGGAGATTTGAATTCCCGGGCAGTTCGACGTTCATTTCCTGGCACATACCTCTCCCCGGCTCTCAAATTTTATTTTCCGGTTTGCATGTCCCTAGTTCTCCGTGTTTATTGCTTCATGGAATTCATGAATTAATTTACCATTAGTCGCTTTTATTTTTTGTCCAGAATGCCTGGAGGAGAGGCCTTACCAATGAGCAAACTCGTACTTCTCGCTCCAACTAATCAAGTACAAGAGCTGCAGACGATTCTTCTTGATAGGTTAGTTTCAGGGTTGGTATTTCGGGGAGTATCGGACCACTACGGAAAAGCGTTCACTTAGCGGGCCCGCTACGATAAAGGGACAGCTACCAACCGCTACTCTCTTCTATATTTCGAGACAGCATTTCCTAGTCAAAAAAACTTGTACACTGTCAATCGAGGTGTTTTTGATTTTTTAATTATTTTTATAAACTGTCGCAAATCTGACCCAAAATTGATCCATTATTTAGAGATAATGCAAATATCTCTTCACCCGATCGAAATGTAGAGAGGGGGAGGAGGGTGGGATAATGGGCGGCTAGTCAACTACCCGTTTAGCCTACATTAATTGGTTCTTTAGGTAATTCTCGATGAACTTCTTATCTGTCTAGACTATGGAATATTTTATTTCAGAAAAACGGAACATTCAGACTTTGTATTCTACGCGGATCGCTTAATGCGACTAGTCGTTGAAGAGGTATTTTAGATCCTTTTCTCAAACAGTTTCTAAATATAGTAAGTCTGACAATTAACGTAAAATATTACACCGTTCCGCTTATTATTCCTACATATCAATTCGCATATTTGTCGCGAGGGTCTCCGGGCCTAACTTTTGTGCCTAATCGTTCTAGATTCCCTAGTTTTCTCTGGCTTCTTGTGATCACCAGTACCCAAACCACAAGTACACGTGAATCCTGCTCTTCGTGACTAGCTTGCTATAAGGTCCTATTTCATAGCCCCTTCCGACTGCTCTCATACATGACGTTACTACCTGATTTCTACCTGATTTCCCCACAAGTTGAAATCAGGTAGAAATGGGTTTCCAAATTGGAATCAAGTACAGTACCCCTGACCCATTCCCACAAGTTAGAATCAAGAACGGTTTCGATCCCGTCGCGTCCAGCGCTCGCCTCGCCTACAAGGTCCCTTTTCGCAGGCTGTACTGACTGCCTTCGGGCACGAGTGCGATTGACTGACTACGGTCTACGATTGACTGACTGACTGCCCAGTTGGACCGTATGTTGGATCTGACCGTCCTCACATGGTCGTACGGGGTCTTTGGTTACTGTATGAGCGAACTCATGCTACTATCAATCATTAATAGAGAAAGCTACCGTAATCGGCACCAATTTCAAAATATCCCACAAGTTGGAATCAAGCACTTTCCACAAGTTGCCATCAATTTTGATTCCAACTTGTGGCAAATGATTGATTTCAACTTGTGGCAAATGATTGATTTCAACTTGTGGGCGGACACGAGATTACTCTGGTGCTCGCGCCCAAGTTGGAATCATTTTGAATGGCGTTTCCAAGCTGGGATCAAATAGAGTACCCCGGCTTCGTGCTCCCAATTTTGAGTCAATAAAAATCCCAAATTCCCCCAAGCTTGCACGCTACTTGGAAATTTAATTGATTCCAGCTTGGGCGCGCACCAGAGATATCAGATAATTATTTATCGATGCTCCAATAGCGTACAACTATGACCACTAGTTCAACTGTACTCTGAACACAGGTAAACCTGTACTTTGATCACTGGTTTGGTTACTCCATTATAATTTGATAGATTACTGTCATACTAGTGCTCAAAAATCGTTGTGGTATACCAGTAGGTACTGGTGGTAAACGGTGCACTTTTTCTTACTGATATACCAAAGGTCACGAGAAATCAGAGCCCCTTTTTAGACTACAAAAAGAACGACCCCTACCTCTGGCTATGGAGCGGCCAAATGCCCTCTTTTGGCGATGGAGCACCCCTCACCTCTGTACATATGTGCGACATGTGCGAATAAAATGTTTCGTATTATGCGCTAAAAACCGTATTGTTAAAGCTGAACAGTTGAATGTTAATATAAGTATATGAGGCCGTTCGCGATAGAATCGAACAAGGGCTGGCACAGCTGAAAAATATCAACCCCTTGAAACTTTGCGTTTCGGGGGTTCTTGAGGGTGCTGATGACGATGGGCATATTCGTTTTGGCCACCGATGCCTCGTTGGCTCCAGACGACGTCCCTTCGAATTCGATTTTTAGGCTATATTTTGGCTCCTGATCAAGCTAAATTTACGTGAGTATGGCTCAAGGGTCAGAATTTGATGGCGATCACGGCGGAACATTATATTTTTCATTATTTTTATTAATTATTTTGTAAAATGGAACTTTCCGCAAAGTACAGTGCACAAGTGGAGAGTAGGATAGATCGGGCCGGAATGTCACGAGGATTCCAAATCTGTTTTGATCGTCAAAATCCATTATTCGAGTTTTGAAATATTGAACGTATAGTGTAAACTTGCTTGTAAGTAAGTCGGACCAAATCTCCCTTGCTGGCTTCCGATCTTTTGATCTACCCGAGTCTCTCCTCCGTGACCTCTACCCTCTCTCTGCGTTCTCTCGATCCCTCCCCCCTTCCGGTCCGATCTATCCTACTCTCCACTTGTGCACTGTACTTTGCGGAAAGTTCCATTTTACAAAATAATTAATAAAAATAATCAAAAATAAAATGTTCCGCCGTAATAGTCATCAAATTCTGACCCTTGAGCAATGCTCACGTAAAATTAGCTTGATCAGGAGCCAAAATATAGCCTAAAAATATTATTTATAGGGGTTTTGATATTTTTTGAGCTGTGCCAGACACATACGGATTTGTCCGGTTCTATCGCGAACGGCCTCATATGAATACTGAAAATGAAAGAAAAAACTTTAAAGTGCTTTATGACCTCGTTACCTATAGCTGGGCTGTGCAAAATATTTTTTTCGATCTCTCATTTCGCAATGCTCTATCGGTTTCTCTGACCGGCAAGAGAGCATTGCGAAATGAGAGATCGAAAAAATTTATACGGCCTAGATCTATATATTGGAATGTTTAAATAATGTTCAAGTTTATTTTTTGTTAAAAAATAAGTAAAAATTGAATTGTTGAGGCTTTAAATGAATTGCCGGTAACAACCGTTACGGTAACGACGCCTACACACTGCAAATACAAAGGTATTCTTACCTAACACATTCCATTACACCTTTTTTTCTCGCCAAGGTCTCGAATTTGCTCGCGGAAATTGTGGAGTATCGCTGTGTCGAAGTGGCGAAGCTATGGAAATTGCATTGCGACAATGCGCTCGCTCAATCAGAATATGCAAGATGCTTATTGGCGACGAAGAGAAGGAAGGTTCTCTCGTTGAATCCATTCATTTACCTTGTCATTCACAGGTATTATACGCTCGTTTCACGGGAGATATGTGTACTAGAAGAGTACTCCTTTTGTATCCCATTCTATCTACCGGTCAAACCGTTCTCAAAGCTATTTCAGCTCTCATGTAAGTATGCCAAGCTATGATCCCTTGTACAGGTCATTTACAGGGAGAATAACGTGAAGGAAGAGAATATATATTTAGTTACTCTCTTCGCTCATCCTACCAGTCAGTAATTCACAATCACTTTATAATTTTCATTCTTGATGGTGTAGGTGTCACTCGCATTTCTCATCGATATCCACTCATAACTATTGTGGCTTCCAAGACTGAGAAGGCAGTTCCAACCAATTTCGCAATGAAATACTTTGGCACGGAATAATTGTGGTACGCCATCTTCAACGTTTAAACGGATCGTCAATCAAAAATAATATATATGCTCGTTGTCAGTAAATAAAATTGTTTGATCTGCTCATTGAAATAAATTATCCATGAAAATTAATCGTGAAAATATATCCTAATTTTGAAAAGAGCATACCCGGTATATGCTGCATACGCAACGTGAAAAAAATTAGCAAGCTGCTACACGGTCGTTAAATTTTCCTATATGTTATTCCTCACGTCGATCAAGTGTGTACGTTTCAAACATAAATCCAAACTCTTAATTAATGTGAAGTCACTGTAGCCTAGATGACGTCAAATCAATTCACAATTCATTCCTTCGTTCTCCCCTCTTCTCATATATTATCACAGTGTGTCAGACGGGGTCCTCATTTACGTGGAGGAGCCCACCGAGTTATTTCTCGTTGAGCGAGAGAGCGCACGGGCGGGCGGAACCACCGTTTCCTTCACCATTTTACAATCACATTTGTCAAATTTTAACACTCGAGAATGCTTGTAGATGTGAACAAACTCACCATTTTTCTCGGTGTATGCATCATAACTATTTGATATAAAACCATTTCATTTTTATCCTATTTGAAAAGAAACGAAACGGACAATGTTTGAATGTGAATTTCTCACTGAGAATTTGAATGTATACGGACGGACTACAACACAAAAGCACCCAAGAATTTAGTGAAGGAAGGGAGATACGATGATTATCAACTATTTCATTTCCTCTTCTTCCTCTTCGTCTTCTACTTCTTCCTCTCCTTCTTCTTCCTCTTCCTCCTCCTCCTCTCCTTCTTCTTCCTCCACTTCTTCCACACACTTTTCATCTCTCTGTTCTTTCGTTGAAGATCGCAGACTTTTCTGTTCTAGCTCATCATTATTATCATCGTCTTCATCTTCTCCGTCATCTTCCTCTTCCTCCTCCTCCTCCTCCTCCTCCTCCTCCTCCTCCTCCTCCTCCTCTTCTCCTTCATTTTCTATTCCACACTCGTTTTCTTCCTCCAATCCCTAAATTTTCAAATTTCAACCGTTTATTGGCACATAACATCAGTATTCTTGTTAAAATATGTATAGATACCTCTTGAGTAATCGTCTTCTCACTTCTTTCGCTTATTGATTCCTGTAAAACAATTGTATAAAAATTTTTTATATCATTCACAACATAAGTGGGGGGGGGGGGGCCACTGGGGGCATGACAAAACGGCGACCGAGTAAATGGCAACGGTGCATAACTCTAAATTAACTCGTTCTAGGACCTTGGGTGAGGGTCACCGTTATCAGTATCAGTCCCATGTCTTATCACCAGTTGAACTTTGATCTTTTTACCCCTCAACGACAAAACGGCAAAGAGTCATACATCTATCCGATCAAATGTTGAAATGGGTATTGATCAACTCCTTGTGACTAGGGCTGTCGATGTGAAGAAAATAGTGTCAAATGAAGAATGAAGTTTCCCTCCCTCTCATTCTCTCTTCACGAAGAATGACCCGGCGACTCTGGTTCTTCATGGAGAACGATTTGCACTAAATGAGCCATAACTAGGGTATAAATGCATGTTTTCTTATGAAATTTTAAATATGGCCTACCAGGGTCATTCCAAATTTACTCATGTCAAAGTAAGGGAGAATTTCTTTGCTTATTATGTCACAAACGGCTTAATTTATCCTGCCATATAGATTTGCGAAATCTGTTCTGTGTCTTTCATGCTTCTCCATCGGCATTTATAGTTCCTGTTTGACAGGACGAGTCGAAAACACTTTGGCAATCATCAAAAAATATCTTTCTTTTAGTTGGTGAGCAATTGGTGTCATAAATCGGTAACACTGCTATGTGAGAGTCGGATTTTCACAGTAGGGTCGATAGAATATTTAAACTGCCCGTCATGAACCCAATAATATCATACTTAAAGCCGTATGTTGAAATATTGTTCCTAAGATGTGCTAAAACCCGAGAATAACGCGCGCAAGCATTGTGGGAGAGGAGGGGAAGGCGAGACGAGACGAAGGAGGCTCTCGTGCGCTCTCCCAAGTTATAACGGCTGCCATGTCACTCGAAAATAGCGTACACGTCTTCTACTTAATTCTACCTTGAGAGTGCTAGTTAGTACTGATACCCAAAGCGCCCTTCAGCGTTACGAAGTATGACACCCTATTAGATGAGAATTATGAGTGGCAAATCATAGTGTAGACGGTTTCCTTTCAATGTCATGAGTTCCCATTATTTATATCTGTCAAAACCCATCCAACATATCTCATATCTGCTGGCCCCATTCTTCACGAAGAACATCCTCATTCTTCGTGAAGAATGACCGCGTCGCTATCGTTCTTCATGAAGAATGACGCAGCGTCGCGGTCCTTTGTGAGAGAGAATGAAGAGACAAAACTCATTCTTCACATCGACAGCCCTACTTGTGACCTCCTCTGTGCAATTCCACATTGATCTTTGGTCTTTCGCTCCAAAACAACAAAACGGCAACGAGCCATACAAATTCAATAATTCAGCCTACCGTATTCTAATGGCTATTGTTCGGCTCGTTGAGAGCTCCTCTGATCAAAACCACACTTTTGTCTTTGATCTCTCGCCCCTCGGCAACAAGTCATAAGTTCGTCCAAATACATCCTTCAGTATTCAAATTGTTATCAATCAACTCCCTGTGACCTCCTCTATTCAATGTGACCTTAATCTTTGATCTTTCGGCCATCAGCGACAAAAAGGAAGGAGAAGGCGTGCTCAGTGCATTTTTAAAGAAAATGTCCTAAGATCTCTGGGGAAAACCGAATTGAACATTCTTGTCCCAACCACCGAACAAACGTCTTTTATTTGGGGTATACTTGAAATTCATTTCACTTTCAGCCAATTGCTTGGGTAGGTACAGGAAACCTAAACTAAAAAAAACAGAATACTGATTTGCTGTTGTCATCCCTATATCACGGGTCTCCTGTAAGAATGTAGGAGAATGAGAACCTTTAGCGACAGGAAAAATTTTTTGTCGTCGATTTGCTTGAAACTTGCATGACTGCTTGGGATGAGGGCCAAGAAAAAATTGATCCACTTTGTTCGGCGAAATTTGCATATTATGCAAATTTTTGACCTTCATCTTTGAAAGGCTGTATCTCGCTTCGTTTTTGACCTACAAAGTTCTAACCGGTTCAGATCGATCCGCAATAATCTTTTCTACAAATAACTCAACTAAGTTAAATTTGCATCTTCCATGAGAAACACTCTAAAAATGCATTTTAGTAGTATTACTATCCTTTGATAGGTATCACATTTTGACGCAAAGTTGTTTCTTGTTCCGCGCGTAACAAAATTGCTACTAAACTATGGTCGCGTTTAAACTTAAGCATTAATTATATAATTTGTGCTTAATGAACGCGAAACCATCCCAGAAATCGTGTTTTATCATTAAAAACTAAGAAAAGATAGTGAAAATATGCTAAAAACGCGTAAAACGAAGTGAAAGTGGGCGGAGCTAAGGTGTTTGCCGCGCGGAATAGTTTAATAGGTGTGCAATTACAATCGTATCATTTTAAAAATGTGATACAGACAATTGTACCTCTCAAAGGACAGGTAGATTTTCAAGGCCATTTTTTCAACCTACGTTTTGGTTACAGCATTTTCCGGTACAAATGTACCAAATAGCCAACATGCTTTTTTCAAGGTCCATATTTCAAGCTATAATTTGGCTACGGATTTCTGACGTTGCTAACTTAGAAAATTTCCGAATCCAGTTTTTAGGCCATATTTTCAAAGTCAATATTTCATAATAATTTTCAAGGCATGCGTTTAGGGACGGCGGCTAGGGACCCTCATCCGGGAATTTCAGTTTTGAAAGCCGGGGAAAGGTGCAACTAGTCGGAATCGCCCGGGAATTCAAATCTTAACGTTAATTTGATTTTTCTAGGGTTTATGGAGTATTAGGAAGTGCAGCCTCCCAGTTTTTATATTTAAATGAAGTCATGGTCGAGTAGAGTATATATTTCAAAAATACTAAAAATCTGTCGCCGCGGTTTTATACACTTCGAATTCAAAGTTCAAGATTTTTCGATATTTTCTGTTTTAATTAGCGTACGATTGCTATTCAAGATGCCGTTGTCCAGTTTCCTAATTGTGAAGTTGGTCGAGGATGAATAGAAGTCCCTGGCAAAATTCAGCAAAATCTGTCGCAGCGAACATTGAGAAAATGGAGTGACACGTGCTGGTCATTGTAGCTACCGTACCTTGTCAAGTGTTGATTTTCTGAATGTTCTGTAATTAATCGCTCTGGAATCAATGGAGCAATCCTCTCTTATTTTAAAAAATGCAAAAAATCAAAAATCCCGTGTCACAAAATGCAAAGAAAAATAGTTCACAAAAGGAGGTATATGATGTGCTCCGTGGAAACACGCGACGCTCCGACCGCGACGCGCGAAAAAACACCAAACTCTTTAACTTATAATGGTTTAAGTTGAATTCTTTTGAAAATCTAGAAGTGCTATCACGATTCTACAGCGCATAATGCCCAGTTGCAAGAAAAATTGGAATTTTAGAGGAAGTTTGAAAATTTGCTTGGTGGTACCTAGACGGCGGCTAGTAGGGACATGCAAACCGGAAAATGAAATTTGAGAGCCGGGGAGAGGTATGCGCCAAAGTAGTAAACGTCGAAATGCGGGAATTCACATTTGTGTGGAAAAAAATGTTTTTCAAGATTTATCAAATATTAAAAGGTGCAGCACTCCAATTTTACGATTATCATAAAGGGACTATTGATTATAATTAGCAGTAAACAAAATAAAAAATATTCACAATATCGGAAAGATATAATCGGGTCGTGAATATTTGGAAAATCGGTCAATTTTGGAAATAAATCGTAGGGCGTGCGATTTAGGAAGTGCAGCAGTCTACTTTGATTCATAGTACGTTGTTCCTTATCAGAGCAAGGTTTTAAGCAAAAATTAGAAAAATTCAAGATATCGGAACTTCAATAATCGATACTGAAGTTAGTGAATGGTGGAGCCATTAACAAGCCAATGTGAAATAATTGGATTTGTTTTCTATATTTTATATATATAACTCCATTCAAAGAGTCAGGCAACATATGTTAACCACAAAGTTATGTATTGATTTAGTAGTTTGAGTAAAAGTTCTGTTGAACATTGGCCGATACCGTATACCTTGAACTAATTTAAGATTATCGTGAACGCCGTGTATTCAAAACCACCCTTTCTTTGATCAATTATTGATATTCCGAAAATGCTCTACAAAATAGGGTATAAAAACTAGAGGGAAAATTAGTTTGAAATTTTTCAAAAAGTGACAGGCCGAACAGTCTGACTCAGCGAACCGTACACTCGATGGCACTACACCACGGTGGGCGGGGCTTAGAAGGGGTGCTTCGATCTCGCTTAAATTAAAATGTTTTAAAATTCTGGAAGTGCTATCGTGATTCTGCATTGCCGAGACCCCCACAACAGCAAAATAGGATTTTTAAAAAGAGTTTGAATTTTTACGTGAATGTCCCTAGGCGGCTAGGGACCCTCATCCGGGAATTTCAGTTTTATAAGCCGGGGAAAGGTGCAACTAGTCGGAATCGCCCGGGAATTCAAATATCAACACAAAATCGATTTTTCGCGGATTTCTAGAATACTAGGAAGTGCAGCCTCCCAGTTTTTATATTTAAATGAAGACATGGTCGAGTAGAGTATATATTTCAAAAATACTAAAAATCTGTCGCGGCGGTTTTGTACACTTCGAATTCAAAGTTCAAGATTTTTCGATATTTTCTGTTTTAATTAGCGTACGAATGATATTCAAGATGCCGTTGTCCAGTTTCCTAATTGTGAAGTTGGTCGAGGATGAATAGAAGTCCCTGGCAAAATTCAGCAAAATCTGTCGCAGCGAACATTGAGAAAATGGAGTGATACGTGCTGGTCATTGTAGCTACCGTACCTTGTCATGTATCGATTTTCTCACTGTGCCGTAATTAATCGCTCTGGAATCAATGGAACAATCCTCTCTTATTTCAAAAATGCAAAAGATCAAAACTCCCGTGTCTCAAAATGCATAGAAAAATTGTTCACAAAAGGAGGTGGATGATGTGCTCTGTGGAAAAACGCGACGCTCCGACCGCGACGCGTGAAAAAACACCAAACTCTTCAACTTATACTGGTTTAAATTGAATTGTTTTGATAATCTAGAAGTGCTATCATGATTCTACACCGCATAATACCCAATTACAAGAAAAATTGGAATTTTAGAGGAAGTTTGAAAATTTGCTTGGTGGTACCTAGACGGCGGCGCGAATTTTTGAGTACGGATTATTGGACTACACCCTCCGACGTTTTTCTTTCCAATCTACCGTAATCTTTCCTTGAAAATGTTTCATTTTATAAATAATTGTTTTTAATATATTTCTAAGCAAAATTCAATATTTCTGTTTTCATAGATTAATAAGTAAACATACTGTGCAAATACGAAGCAAGATAATATATGTAAAATTGCAAAAGCAAGCTCACATAGAGGCGATGAAAAATGCTGAGTTTTTATAATTCATCGTATAGACTTTATCTTTTCAGAATACATCAATTATGAGTCCCAGAAAACGAAAATGTACGTGAAAATAAATGTAAATTAAAATTGTTCGAAATTGACGTCGCCAAAGTTGAGCATTTTAACGTTGTAAAAATGAGTTTCAATGAATTTCTCAAAAACGGCCTAGAGATTCTTCTCCATTTTTTAATATGTTTTTATATTTCGCATTTAACATCGCCCGAGAAGAAATGAACAAGAATCTCTAGGCCGTTTTCGAGCAATTAATTATTGAATATTGAGTTACCGTAACCGGTTGAATACTTTGCTTCCTAATCGATGTATGGGCTCTTCTATATTGTTTGTGGTGTTTTAAAATATGCGTTGGTTATTGAAGAAGAGACAAATAACATTTTCATACTATTGAATGGCATGATAATAGTCCTTTTATATATTCACTGGTTTCAGTTTACGATAGTTTGGTAAAAGATGTGACAGGCGATGCGCTCCGCTTGAACTCAAAACGTCGGGCTTCGTACCTCCTTATTTTGCTGTTTTTCTCTTTATTTGATATTATTTTTGAGAAACTAAATTAAAAATATGAAATGGGGTAAGGTAAGCTTCCGTTTGCACATAAACTTGTGAATTGTTTTGATCATCTGTAAACATCGTCGCCGTCCCTACATGCGTTTTTTTGGCCATATTTAGGGAGGGCAGCGTCTAATTTTTAAAGACAAGAAGTAAATAATCAGTTGTGCTCGACCTATGCATTCGACAGTGCCGAATCATATTATAGAAATAAAAACTTGAAAAAATGATCAAGAACAATAATATTTATGATTACAAAAATGACACGTAAAATGCTCACCTACCGTACTCCCCTCGAGGTTGCGCTAGGTCAGATTTATCATCTCGCTTTTTTAAATTAATATATTTTTTTGTATTAGCTTATAAAATATATCTTTTATGATCGTAAATACATTCTGAGCACCTACAAAGTACATTCGATTGCTTTTGAATCATTCACTACTAGGGAAAATCGAGTTTGTACGTGATCAAAAAAGGGGTACTCGGCAAACAACCCATAGTTTCGGCATCTCCGAACGAGAATTTTTGCAACAACTACCGATAAGAAGAAGGGATAGGGTATGTGCAACAATATCAGAGTGGTTTGTTTCGGTGGGAAGGCCAAGTATAACCACGGGAGGGCAGATACGGGGACAAAAACGCTAAGTCGGTCAGAGTACCAGCATTCCAGTCAGGGTTTCGGTACTTCCGCACGAGAAATTCGGGCATAGAAGATTACCAGGGGGATGTAATAGGCATGGACAATAAATTAGAAGTGGTTTAGTAAGGTGGGAAGACCTAATATAGCGATGGGAGGATCAAAATCTCGGGAAAGTGCGCTGTACGCCACAATCATGACATAAAACTAAAGTTTTCGGTACTTCCGCACGAGAATTTAAGGGATCGAGAGTCACCGAGTGAGTGAGGAAGGTATGGGAGATAAACTAGAAGCGGTTTGGTTAGGTGGGAAGCCCTAGTATAATGATGGGAGAATGAAAACGGGAGAAAAATGCAAATTTGGCCAGAGTCACGACATTCAAACAAAGTTTTCAGTACTTCCGCACGAGAAATTCGGGGATCCTGAGCTACCAGGGAAGTGAGAGAGACTTGGCCGATAAAATAGGAGTGGTTTGGTTAGGTGGGAAGACCTAATATAGCGGCGAGAAGATGATATCGAGACATTTAAAAATAGCAAAAAGTGGAAGGTGTCCATATTTACTGATAAAATGAAATATGAGTCAAGTAAGTGATTTTTATAGATATGTGCGAGTCGTATAAGTTATTTGAGAGCGAAAGAATAGTAGGTAAACTCAAAAGAAGTCAATAAATCGATATTTTGAAGACAACTAAAAAATAAAATCAATATTCGATTCGCTCGAAAAAAGTTGCTAGCATACTGTATCGCGTTTCGCATCGGGAACATACGCTGCCCTCCCTAGCCATATTTTCGCATTTCGATTTCCATACTGCCTTTTCCCGTACATTTTCTTCCCGAATAGATGGCATGCAATTTTCTAGGCTAATATTTCATGATAATTTTCTTTTCCGATCCCTTCCGCTTTCACTGTCCATTTGTTTGACAGGTTTGGCGAACTTTATTGATAGGCTTCCGTTTGGCGAACAATCTTGATTGATTGACAGGCATGAGTCATCGTTACCGTATTCTTCCAAATTTTTCAATATTTTAATATTTTGGCATTGCATAATGACTTTTTTGTATGATTTTAATTTTAATTTAAATTTCCGCATTCTATTTGCCGGCCTTTCATGAACTTTTCAAATAATTTTTTTTTTAATTCGTTCTTTGGCTAACTTGCAAATGAGATTTCTTCCGTAACTGTTTCAATTTTATCCCCCCGTTCTTATAGTTTGGCGAACTTAACCTCAAAGAACGACTAAGGGAGGGGTATTTGAGGTTTACTTCTTTCTTGCATTTTCTCTATTTATTCTAAACTTTCATTATTTCCATCAGTCATGATTTTCTACCTCTTGCTGGCAGGTTGTTGCCTAGCCTACGCTAGTGAAGAATGGATCAACAAGGAAGAATCCTTCGTATTTGACCAGAATACCCTCTTCCACCTAAACAAGGAAAATCAAGTAAGGCTTTTGAAAAATATTCAGGTAGGGAGAGCAGCGTATGTTCCCGATGCGAAACGCGATACAGTATACTAGCAACTTTTTTCGAGCGAATCGAATATTGATTTTATTTTTAAGTCGTCTTTAAATTATTTATTTATTGATCATTTTTGAGTTTAATTGCTATTTTCTCACTCACAAACAACTTATACAACACCTACATATCGTATACATCACTTATCGTACGCTGAATTCGCTATTAGCTTTAAATATGACGACTTTTCTGTTTCGACTCTACTAAATTTGCGTTTTCTTGGCCTGCAAAGTTTCCCTGAAGGTGTCCATCTGATTAAACCGCTCTCAATCCCTTCCCCTAACCCCACCCCCACCTCCCCCATGTCCGCATTGTTCGTGTTTTTCGTTTGGACGACTTGTGTAAGCCCTTGAATGTCCGAAATCCCCATGTTCTCTCGTTTTTCCTCATTTTTCGTCCCCCCTCGACTACTATCAAGTGTCCATCTGATTAAACCGCTCTCAATCCCTTCCCCTAACCCCACCCCACCTCCCCCATGTCCGCATTGCTCGTGATTTTCGTTCGGACGACCGTTGTGAACTCTTGAATACCTGAAATCTCACGTGCACTCTATTTTCCTCAGTTTTTCTGGTCTCCTCGAGTCATATCAAGTGTCCATTTGAAGAAACTACTCTGATTACGTTCTGTTAACCCCAATAGACATCCCCATGCTCGGGTTACCCGTGATTTTCGTTCGGACGCCTGCTGTGAACCTTTGAATGACAGAAATCTCGCATGTTCGCCCCTTTTTCCTCATTTTTCGTTCCCCCTCGACTACTATCAAGTGTCCATCTGATTAAACCACTCTCATTCTCTTCCCCAAACCCCACTCCACCTCCCCCATGTCCGTGTTGCTCGTGATTTTCGTTCGGGCGCCTGCTGTGAACCTTTGAATGATGGAAATCTCGCTTTCGTGCCTGGTTTTCCATGTTTTTCGACTCTCCACGAAACATATCAAGTGTCCATTTGACTAGACCATTCTCAAAACCTCCCACTAGGGTATTACCCCGAATTGTAAATATTTTTTTGGAAATTTCGTTTTAGAAAAAGATGTTTTGTAAATATCCAATTTGGAAAAAAAATTCTGGAAATAAACTTTTCAGAAATGACTGTTTCGGAACCGTCGTTTGGGAACCGCCATTTAGAAAATTTCACTTTGTAAATACCGTACTGTAAAGGTTTTTGCGGAAGTGCCGTTTTGTAAATTTTTTTATGGAAATGCCGTTTTGTAAATTTTTACATGGAAATCTCGTGATGTTTTCATTTCATTTTTCTATTTTTGGTAGAATTTTTCAATGATTTTCGCAGCAACAGATGATCGTCAGGGACAATGACGATATTACAAAAGTAAATTTCGAAGTATTGCTTCTTACTGCCTGAACTAAATTTTATTATTTGTGTAAAAACATTCATTTTGTTGAATGAGTTGATCTTTGTTGCCTATTTCAATCGGACGCGTAGCGTATGTGTTGCTTGCGGGAGCTGTCAAAATTAAATGTTGAGGAAGGAGCTGTTTGGACCGTCTTTAGCACTACTGCAAAAATTAATGATAAATGAAATTTCGATAAAATATATGCGATAAATGAAAAATGAAATGATAAATAGTTTAATACGAAAATTCCATGTAAAAATTTACAAAACGGCATTTCCATAAAAAAATTTACAAAACGGCACTTCCGCGAAAACCTTTACAGTACGGTATTTCTAAAATGAAATTTACTAAATCGCGGTTCCCAAAGTACGGTTCCAAAAAAGCGATTTCTACAACGATTTTGACAAAACGGCTTTTTCCAAAATATACCTTTCCAGAATGGATTTTCTTAAAAATTATTTCCATAAAGATAATTTCCAAAAAAAAAATTACAATTTGGGGTAATACCCCCACTAGACCTACTACACCCTCCCCATCCCCGCGTTGCTCGTCATTTTCGTTCGAACGCACGTGAGAGCCTCTAGAATGATAAAAACTTTGGGTGGTCAAGAACAACCTTGTATTTTAGAAGAAATATATATTTCCTAACAGTGAAGCATTCAAGCGCTTTGTATGGACTCGGATTATATTCTGGATCACAAAAATATATATTTTCAAGAAATAACAAATAAAATCTAAATTAGACTATGCGAAATAATAAAACTGACCTAGTGCGAACTCGAGGGATCCTTAAAAGTACGGTAGGTGGGCATTTTCGTTTGTTATTTTTGTAATTAAGATAATTATTGCTTTCACTCATTTTTTCATATTTTTATTTTTATATTATGATTCGGCACTATCGAAAGCATAGGTCGCGAATATCTGTTTAATTATTCAATGGCTTTAAAAATTAGCCGCTGCCCTCCCTATATTCAGGGATACCTTTTCGATAATGTTACAAAAGTTATCTTTTACAAACATGGAAGTATTGTTTATTCTTCCTACAACAATTTGCCCGTAAAGTTTAGTAGTTCGAATACATTCTACCAAGTTTTTACTCTAATCTCTACCGCTGCAAACATTGTTATGTTTGCCTATTGTTTCATCCTGTACCAAAATCTTAGATCAATGCGAGTCAGTAGCGTCTTGCAAACACTATAAATTTCCTTTCCAATTCATTTGTTACGCGTTCATTCATCATGAGTGGCTGGACTACTCCTTCGTTCTCGTTTCCTACGTTTACCGCCATGTACGAGACTTTTAATCCTGACGAAAATCGCTGGCCTCGCACATCTTATCGAACTAATCGTATTTCTTCGCCAAGGACCAATGTCTACGTGATGTCTCGTGGACCTTATTCAAGATATTAACGAAGGAATTCAGCATACCGAAATTACTACGTTTATTCAAAACAATTCCAACTTGTCAATTGTTATTGTCGACGGAATAGTTCCAATGGATTCTGTTGACATTAACTCGTTGCTTTCCAATATTCCAAATTTTCTTGGCGTTTTTCTATCCGACTGTCTGCCTACGATAAATAATAAATTGCATACTTTTGGTCTAATTGTTAATACCGATTCATCGGACAAGCATGGAACCCACTGGCTAGCAATTGTCGTGAAACAAGGAATTTGTCATTATTTTGATTCATTCGGCGGTCTTCCTCAAGTCCAAAGTATTCTTGCATTTTGCCAGCAATTTGATAGTTGCCATTATAATCGAGAAAAACATCAAAATATTCAAGAAATTACTTGTGGCGCATACTGCATCTTTGTCATTAACGAAATGCTTTTCCGCAACAAGACATTTCGTTCAGTAGTTTCCACGTTTCATCGTATAAAAACAGATGATGTATTCGTAAGAAAGTATCTTGCAGGCAACTTTTCCTTTCATTTGCCCTCTCTGCAGTCATACTGAGTGGTTGTGTCATGTCTACTCTCTGTCGATTCTGTAATACTAACGTTGATGATTTGGCCAGTCATTTGATTGCAAAGCATCCCAAGCTATACTGTACCGACTGCAATAGCTTATTTTGTACTTCATTTTCCCGCAGGCGTCATCAAAAGATGCATGCCGCCATTCCAGCAACAGTAGCAGCCGACCAACAAGCAACTGAAAATCGTTTCAGTCATTTCATTTCAGTAGATCCATTTCAGTCAAAGTCAATTCGTCATGAATAATCGCATAATCCGTAATTCGGAATTTCTACAAAAAGTTCTTCGCCATACCCGCCAGGTTATTAAAGTAGCAAACAAATCGGAAATTGGTTGTCTTGTCGAACTCTCAAATACCCCTCCCTTAGTCGTTCTTTGAGGTGAAGTTCGCCAAACTCGGAGAGATGGGAGGAAGAGATAAGAACGGGGGGATAAAATTGAAACAGTTACGGAAGAAATCTCATTTGCAAGTTAGCCAAAGAACGAATTAAAAAATTAAGAATTATGATTATTTGAAAAGGTCATGAAAGGCCAGCAAATAGAATGCGGAAATTTAAATTAAAATAAAAATCATACAAAAAAAGTCATTTGCAATGCCAAAATATTAAAATATTGAAAAATTTGGAAGAATACGGTAACGATGACTCATGCCTGTCAATCAATCAAGCTTGTTCGCCAAACGGAAGCCTATCAATAAAGTTCGCCAAACCTGTCAAACAAATGGACAGTGAAAGCGGAAGGGATCGGAAAAGAAAATTATCATGAAATATTACCCTAGAAAATTGCATGCCATCTATTCGGGAAGAAAATGTACGGGAAAAGGCAGTATGGAAATCGAAATGCGAAAATATGGCCAAAAAAACGCATGCGGCATGCCTTGAAAATTATTATGAAATATTGACTTTGAAAATATGGCCTAAAAACTGGATTCGGAAATTTTCTAAGTTAGCAACGTCAGAAATCCGTAGCCAAATTATAGCTTGAAATATGGACCTTGAAAAAAAGCATGTTGGCTATTTGGTACATTTGTACCGGAAAATGCTGTAACCAAAACGTAGGTTGAAAAAATGGCCTTGAAAATCTACCTGTCCTTTGAGAGGTACAATTGTCTGTACCTATCAAAGGATAGTAATACTACTAAAATGCATTTTTAGAGTGTTTCTCATGGAAGATGCAAATTTAAACCGTGCTCTTAGTTGAGTTATTTGTAGAAAAGATTATTGCGGATCGATCTGAACCGGTTAGAACTTTGTAGGTCAAAAACGAAGCGAGATACAGCCTTTCAAAGATGAAGGTCAAAAATTTGCATAATATGCAAATTTCGCCGAACAAAGTGGATCAACTTTTTCTTGGCCCTCATCCCAAGCAGTCATGGAAGTTTCAAGCAAATCGACAACAAAAAAATTTTTTCTGTCGATTGCATTCGTACATTGTTACATTCTACCCGTGATATTCCACTTCCTTGTTCCTTCTTACATACCCCGTAACGTTACATTTCAAACTATATTATACATTACAACATTTCTTAAACTTACCTTCCGGATCGGCTATTTTTCTATAAAAAAAATATTGGTAAAATTACGGATGGAATATATGAATACTTACAAGAATTGGTGTTAGTTTGAGAAACTGTTCCAATTTGTCTTCTTCAACTGATTCCTCGAAATCAAAGTAATCCTCAAATGAAACTATGGATAACTAATAGGTCATAAGCGGGAAGGTGAGAGAGGGGACTTACTCCCACGTAATCATCATCAACGAAGAATTGTGGAGGCAAAACTGTCTTACTGCATCGACGATTATGCGCTTTCTCTTTCATGAAGGCTCGTTCCTCCTTAATTACAATTATGTTAAAGAGAATAAATAAAATGTGAGAAACCTCCATTCCCGGTTTAGTTATGTCTATCGCTTTGAAAGGAATCCGCAATCCTTCCAAAATCATTAATGCCCTTTGTACTTGCTTACGGATCTGAAGTAAGAAAAAAACATAATTTTTTAAAATAATTATCTCACCTCTGTATTAGCTGTTATTGTCGTGATATACACTTTGATATTAGGAGTATTGGTGTTGGTCGACATAGTGATAAAAAACAACAGATATATATCTAGCAAAGTTCTTCGAAGGGAAAGCAGGGGGGATTGAGTAATAGAAATGAAGAAAGAATATCGACTATAGAGGAGGGTTGAGAATGGAAAGGCGGAGGGAAACTTCTGCCATTGTAAAGTCGATAGAGAGGGGAGGGGGGATACAACAGACGACTTCCATCCAATAATCATTTCTTTGTCCCAATGAAACACATATACGGTAAGGTACTTAATTTCCCGTTAACACGATATTCCAAAGCATGACCCCACCTGATTCCAAGGCATTTCGGGTGCAAAGCAAGACTCGCTAAAGCGACGGCCCACTTTTTCCTGATTTGCTGATTGGCAATCAAAAACAAAAAACACCAAAATAAGCACCAACAAACTAGCAATTAATTTGAAAATTAAATATTTGCTCCATTTTTCCGATCAAAACGACGCTCTCTGACACAATTTATAATGTAAGCTTTCGTCAAGCTGTAAATTGTGCTTTGAAATACCGTGCATTCGGAATTGAATTTAAGCCTGCATTCAGACATTCGTAACCTAAAAAAAAATGCAAATAACCATGTATCGTACATCGCTCCCATTACCTAGGTATCGTACATCGCTCCCATTCCCGAACAAACGGCCTTTTCTACCTTTTTGGCCTTTTTTCCCTTTAAGCGAATTCACGCTTAATATTCTCGTTTTTTGTTTCATATTTTTGATCCACCCCCATAACTGGACGAATACAAAAATTGGCCGGTGAAATATTATTTTAAATGGGTGAAAAATGAGAGCCGTTGCGTCTATTTTCAATTAAAATACGGCTCTACCGTAATCTCCACGTCATCACAAATTTTCCGTACATTTTCTGTATTACGGCTGTAATTTTTCACCCATTTAAAATATTATTTCACCGGCCAATTTTTGTATTCGTCCAGTTATGGGGGTGGATAAAAAATATGAAACAAAAAACAAGAATATTAAGCGTGAATTCGCTTAAAGGGAAAAAAGGCCAAACAGGTAGAAAAGGCCGTTTGTTCGGTAATGGGAGCGATGTACGATAAATAAATGATGATAAATCTAGGGACGGCAACGCGATTTTTTGAGTACGAAATATTGGACTACACTCTCCGACGTTTTTCTTGTCAATCTACCGTAATCTAGGTACCACCACGCAAATTTTCAAACTTCTTCTAAAATTCCAATTTTTCTTGTAATTGGGTATTATGCGGTGTAGAATCATGATATCACTTCTAGATTATCAAAACAATTCAATTTAAACCAGTATAAGTTGAAGAGTTTGGTGTTTTTCACGCGTCGCGGTCGGAGCGTCACGTTTTTCCACAGAGCACATCATCCACCTCCTTTTGTGAACAATTTTTCTATGCATTTTGAGACACGGGAGTTTTAATCTTTTGCATTTTTGAAATAAGAGAGGATTGTTCCATTGATTCCAGAGCGATTAATTACGGCACAGTGAGAAAATCGATACATGACAAGGTACGGTAGCTACAATGACCAGATTGTTCCACCCCATTTCGCCAATGTCCGCTGCTACAGATTTTGCTGAATTTTGGCAGGGACTTCTATTCATCCTCGACCAACTTCACAATTAGGAAACTGGACAACGGCATCTTGAATATCATTCGTACGCTAATTAAAACAGAAAATATCGAAAAATCTTGAACTTTGATTTCGAAGTGTATAAAACCGCCGCGACAGATTTTTAGTATTTTTGAAATATATACTCTACTCGACCATGTCTTCATTTAAATATAAAAACTGGGAGGCTGCACTTCCTAGTATTCTAGAAATTAGGGACTAGGGACCCTCATCCGGGAATTTCAGTTTTGAAAGCCGGGGAAAGGTGCAACTAGTCGGAATCGCCCGGGAATTCAAATCTTAACGTTAATTTGATTTTTCTAGGGTTTATGGAATATTAGGAAGTGCAGCCTCCCAGTTTTTATATTTAAATGAAGTCATGGTCGAGTAGAGTATATATTTCAAAAATACTAAAAATCTGTCGCGGCGGTTTTATACACTTCGAATTCAAAGTTCAAGATTTTTCGATATTTTCTGTTTTAATTAGCGTACGAATGATATTCAAGATGCCGTTGTCCAGTTTCCTAATTGTGAAGTTGGTCGAGGATGAATAGAAGTCCCTGGCAAAATTCAGCGAAATCTGTAGTAGCGAAAATATGTGAGATGGAGTGAAACGTCCTGGACATCGTGGCTACCGTACCTTGTCAAGTGTTGATTTTCTGAATGTTCTGTAATTTATCGCTCTGGAATCAATGGAGCAATCCTCTCTTATTTCAAAAATGCAAAAAATCAAAAATCCCGTGTCACAAAATGCAAAGAAAAATAGTTCACAAAAGGAGGTATATGATGTGCTCCGTGGAAACACGCGACGCTCCGACCGCGACGCGCGAAAAAAAAACACCAAACTCTTCAACTTATACTGGTTTAAATTGAATTGTTTTGAAAATCTAGAAGTGCTATCATGATTCTACAGCGCATAATGCCCAGTTGCAAGAAAAATTGGAATTTTAGAGGAAGTTTGAAAATTTGCTTGGTGGTACCTAGATAGGGACGGCGACGCGAATTTTTGAGTACGGATTATTGGACTACACCCTCCGACGTTTTTCTTTCCAATCTACCGTAATCTTCTTTCAAATTTCATGCCAATTTTTATTTTGTCATTTAAAAATAAATATCACTTATTTTGTTCTATTTTATTTAGTGTAATTGATAAAGGATAATAAAAAGTGCATATTAAAAATGACAGGATATTTAAAGAGGCAAACAGGAAGTGGTACGATGCCGTGCAAAAAATGGAGTGTTTTCAAAACTAATATTTGTTTCATATTTCTATTGGTATTTATAGATTCAGATGCACAAAAAATGATTATGAAAACAGAAAAGAGGATAACACTAAAATATAAGAGAATGAGGTCGGCAAAGTTCGGTAAATTAACGTTGTGATTATGCATTTTATGGAATTTCTCAAGCCTAGAGATTCTTTATTATTTTTTTATGATAGTTTTAGGATGACGGTTTGTAAATATTGTGAAAATATTGAAAATAATCTCTAGGCAGATTTGAGTAAATGAATTTCGAAAATAAGTAACGTTCATGACACATCGCGAATACAGTAGTTAAGCCCTTGAGCTATGAACTTTAGCTTTGAGTACCTTTATCGAATGTCTGGAGGACATTTTCTGCCATGCCCTTCGACAAAAATGCGTCAATTGATGCGGGGAGAAGTAGGATCAAGGATTTGATCAAGGAGGATCAAGGACATTAAAATACTTAATAAAAATCAGTTCACGATTCCCACTCAGTTTGCGATAGATCTGTAATAAACATGACACGCGATGCGCTCCGCTTGAACTCAAAACGTCGGGTTTCGTACCTCCTTATTTTCCTGTTTTTCTCTTTATTTTGATATTATTTTTGAAAAACTAAATTGTAAACATGAAATGGGGTAAGGTAAGCTTCCGTTTGCACATAAACTTGTGAATTGTTTTGATCATCTGTAAACATCGTTGCCGTCCCTAGATAAATCGTCGAAAAGTGATATTTTCGCGTTGATTTGAATTCCCGGGCGTTCGAGGTTTACTAATCGGCCGCAGGCCTTCCCTGGCTCTCGATTTTGAAATTCCTGGACTGCGCCCCCTATGAAACGTCAGTGCTGAACTATCGCCAGGGCATCCGGAATCTTTCTTTGTCTAAATATTGCCAATCTTTATTAATAATAATAATTGGCTTTAAGTCAATGACATTTTCATTCCAGGCTGATCGATCGAATCGATGTACTGAAATGGAAGTAAAGTTAGGTATTTTAGGAGTGATAGTCCATCTCATTCTGTTATACTCGATATTCGACATATACTATACTTCTCCTATTATCGAATCTCTCAATGCACACCGTCCAAATTCAAATGATCCTCCTGCTAGAAGGCTTTTTTTAATATCTGCAGGTTCGGTTTACCATTATTGATCAGTTTATGTTTCTATCCATAGACGGATTACGGTACGACACCTTTCAACGAAAAGAGCTTGCTCCATTTCTCCATTCACTGATTGACTCTGGGGTGGTAAGTAGTAATTACTATATGTATATTATATGCCTATAAATGTTGTTCCATTCAAGGCATCATTCGGAGTGAGTACAAGTGGAGTGCCCACGGAATCTCGACCCGGTCATGTCTCTATCGTTGCTGGATTCACAGAGGACGTCAGCGCGGTCACTAGAGGATGGAAGGAAAACCCTGTCACATTTGACACTATTTTTAATCGGTTAGTGCTGTTTCGGTATAAAGCTATTTTAAACGATGTTATGGGATAAATAAAAAAAACATCATTTTTAACCTTACGTAAGGTCTACTTTTACTTTTCGTACGACATCCTCACCATCCCATTTTGTATCAGCGGGTTACATAAATACTAATACCAAACCCGATGGGCGGGGCTTAGAGAGCACCTCAGATACTCGTTCACATTAAAAATTTTGAAATTTTTGAAACGCCACCGTGATTCTGCATTTCTGAAAAGGTTTAACCCTAAGACGCAAAATAATGGTTTTAGATGAAGTTTGAATTTTTCGTGAACGCCTTAGCGTTGATAGAACGCTTGTAGTGATATGCAGGAGGGTAGCATTACTGTAGTAAGTGTACGAGTTACAATATTATGGGAGATCCATGTTGGTCAGGGTATATCCTCGACCAAGATGTATCCCCTATAATATTCTTCCTCGTATCCCAATGACGGACGATCATCGGTAACTTACAACTTAAATCGGGTGTCGTATTTTATGATAATTTCAAAGGAATTCTAAGGAGAAAAACGTGATGAACATATGTAGTAAAAGTTGTCTTCAGATCAATTGAATCTTTTCAATGGGGAAGTGAAGATATAACGCATCTTTTTTCTCATATACCTCATGTGAAAACTAAGTCTTTTCCTGCTGAGTGGGAAGACTTTTCTTCTCTGGATAATTATAAACTGGACGAATGGGTTTTCGACAAGTGCGAGGTACTCATTAATTGAATGTTTGCCCATGAATTGGTCTAATTGTTACAGCGCGATCTCCTTGATTTACCTTCTTCGTCATTAATTGGATCGTCTCGATTCTTCTTTCTCCATCTTGTAGCCATTGATACGAATGGTCATGGACACAATCCCGACTCATTTGCATATACAGATAATCTTAGAATAGTGGATGAACGAGTGAGAAGACTTGTTACGAAAGTGAATCAAGTGAGACCTCATTAGCTCATAATATAATAATTGTTACGATATACATTTGTAGGTGTTTAATGATAGTAAAAGTGCATATATTTTCACATCGGATCACGGAATGACTGAATGGGGATCACACGGAGGAGGTACCGATCTTGAGGTATTATCATTCATTATTAACACATTACAAACTGCTCATAGTCTATATCCTGTCCATAACTTCAAAGCCGTCAAGGAATTGACTGAGAATTTTCGATTTATTTTTGTATCACAAACACACAGTGTAAACCACTTTTTGGAGATTTCTCTTCCGCTTTTACATAGCACTGTTATGAAGGGGCTTGTATCAAGCGGATAATCGGGTAAAACAAATATAGTAACTGTATATATTGAGACGAAGACTCCGTTCGTCGTCTGGGGAAGCGGAGTTAATGGAGGTATCCTAGATCATGCCCACTTATTTGTAATCTTTTATTTAAGGTGCAAGAGAGCATATTCAGCAAATAGATTTATGCCCTCTTATGGCTTCTCTCCTCGCTATTCCCTTCCCAATTAATAATCACGGAATAATCAGAACCAGTCTACTGAACACTTCTGCTAGATTTCAATCCAGCGTTGTTATGGCCAATTTCTTACAGGTTAGAGATACTATTTTTGATGTTAATAATTAATGAGTTTTGAGTTGCGGGAGATAATTCTCCATCAAATTTCTCATGTTGGAAAAAGATGGTGGTTGAGTTCAGAAGTAGTGACTACTACTGCACTAAATTCCCTGTACGATCAGGCTACACAACTCGCAGCAAAGAAGTTAGTTTAACATTATATAGAAAAGAGAAGTGAGAGAAGAAGTACACTGTCTCTATATGTTAATGATAATAATTATTCAGTCGATTCGAATCTATTTCTTCCCTCGTATCATCCCAATTACCTCTTCTTCAACGATCAATCTTCCTCTATCATAGAGTTGATCGTCCTTTGCTCTCCATTTTAGTAGCTGCATCTTTCATTTCTTTCCTACTATTATTAAAAATTTCATCCGTCCATTCGTTTTATTTGAGTGAGTTCCTTTAATGTTGAGAGTTGAGCGACCCCATGGGCCCATTAATATTATTGTGTGCTAGGGTTGGCTAAACGGTACCGGTTTTACGGTACCACTTCGGGGAGAGATCGCATATCTGACGATACCGCTTAAACCGTTATTAACTGCTACGTTTCATTGGCCTATTTTTAAGGGGAAATGAACTCAAAATGTCATATTTCTAACGAAATTGGTAAAAATTGAAAGGGTAACATAAAAATTAAAATTAATAATAATCGTCTCCCATTTCGTTTACCACGGGACGGTGAAACGTAGCGGTTAATAACGGTTTGGAGCGATATCGCTACCCTCTTCCCTTCTCGTAGCTGTACCGTTACCTGACCTCTCCTCGTTGCGATATCTCTACCCTCTTCCCTTCTCGTAGCTGTACCGTTACCTGACCTCTCCTCGTTTGCGATATCGCTACCCTCTTCCCTTCTCGTAGCTGTACCGTTACCTGACCTCTCCTCGTTGCGATATCGCTACCCTCTTCCCTTCTCGTAGCTGTACCGTTACCTGACCTCTCCTCGTTGCGATATCGCTACCCTCTTCCCTTCTCGTAGCTGTACCGTTACCTGACCTCTCCTCGTTGCGATACCGTTTAAACCCGTATTGCCAACCACTGATTCCGAGGTTAATGGGTGCCACTCAACACTGAATGATACATATAACTTTTTTTTTCAGGATTCATCCCTTCTGGCAAACTTATTCTTTTTCTTCTCGTTTCTTCTACAGCATCATCGATATTCTTCGTATCGTTATCTCATATTATCTACTTAATCCTTCCGATATATCTTATATCCTTGATTCCATTTGCACATGTACCCTCTCTCATCCTCCGTTTAGTATCTCTCTCTTCTCTCCCCCCTATTATGCTGATTATATTACTTAATTATTCTTTTTATGATCGTCGTTTTTCATCACTCCTTACAATATATCTGATCTTCCTACCCTACTTGTTTATATCATAGTCGACCAATATTTAGTAAATTGAATGTATTATTGTATGGAGTGTCATTATCCTTTTGCCCCTTTCCATTCTTACCTCCTTGTGGTGTTCTCTCCTTTCCCCTTTGTCTTCCATACCTCCTATTATCCTCTCTATCATCCTTAAACGTATACGACATTTATTTCCATCTCACAATCAGCCAAATATTGATCACCTTTTTTCACTTTCCCTTATAACTTGTTCGCTGATCATTTTTCATAGCATCTTACCCTCATATTTCGTCCTCCGCTTTCTTTCATGGTTATTAATACCTCTACCGTATATAATAGTGTTCCGTACCCCACCCCGTACTCCATCACGACTTCTTTCTCTATCAGTTGCTCTATTCTTACCATATTCTCTTCTATCATCATCATATGAGTCTCTATATCTTCTCCTCCTTCTTATCTTCTTATCCATTTTCACTCGAAAGTCATCTTCTCATTCATCTTCCCTATTTTTCCATCTTCCTCTGTCTTCTACAATTTCTCTTTCTTGTGCATTCGTTCCTCTTCCTCATGTCCTCACTTTTCTCACCCTCTTTTCTACAGGTAATCTTGCATCTCTTTCTTCTTTCTCTCCCTCATCGCTATCTAGATTTATTTCCGTTTTCTCTCCATTCACAATGGCCTCTCTTCTTGTCCTTAAACTATTATCCCCTATACTTCTAATATTTATTCATCTTCGTTCCTCCCTCCCATCTCTATCATCTTCCTCCAATCTAATTTCATCCACTCTCATTATTTCTGACCTTCTATCCTTAATCTTCTTTTACCAGCTTCGCGATTCAGGGTCATGGCTTGAGATTGGTTTGAGTATCGCTCACTTTCTAATTTCCCTATCCTCATCCCTCGCATTTTATCTTTTGTTTTTGTTGTCTGATTACCTGTTATCAACTCCTCTTAGATCGCGTTCAAAGCACATTTCAAATGCTTAATATTTTACGGAGATATCTCGATCTCATTTCACGACTAATAAGCATCGATTCAGACTTAAACATTTATCATTAAATGTTTGTTAAGAAGTCTTTACGTTGAACATGGTAGATTGGAGACATTTGGAACGTAGAATAACGAAGTTCCTTAAAATAATAGATACAGACTGGTTTTATTTTCTCTCCGCAACTTTAAAATCCTCCTTATTGTTAGTGTGTGAGCATTCGAACGGTTTGAGTTCAACCATCAATTATAACTTCTGGCAACGAAAATTTCCAGATATGTTCATACTACGCAGTCTACGTCAAAATATATCCAAATTATTGAGCACGTTAATATATTTGTGCACAGTAATTTTGATAGTGTTCTCTACAATGGACTGCAATGATACCGTTATATGCTATGCTATGCGTGCACACCGTTTCAAATAAGAGAAGTATATTAGCAACATACCACATCGAAATCAACTATTAACAACAGAAATGAGAACATTAACAGATATACGCATCATCTCGGAAAGAATATGGTCGATTTCATTGGGGTTGAATTCACAGCCATTATTGTAGATGGAGGCCTGCAAATAAACAATTAATATAGCTGATTATAAGATAAATGTACCTGTTTGTTTGACAAGAACGAGTCCATGAACTGTTCATATTCAGACAACTCATAGGCTACTGAATTCATCAACCTTTGTCGAAGGAGGTTAGTTTGGGCTTGAACAATAGCGCCACAGCCACAGTTTCGCGCATCGTACTCGACACTCAGAACAGGAAGTAAGTTCTCTTGGCTGTGTCCTCCACTTTCGCCGATATCTTCCATATTGACACACTGGTAATGCTAAATTCAAGGGACTGTCTTTGACGTAAAATTGGGGAGAACCCCATCAAAAACCTTGAACTTGTCACGGATTCAGCGGTTGAAATGGCCGACCAGAGCCCGTTTCGAATATTAGTATAGTACTTTGTTTTAAAGAAAACTTGAGGGTTCTAATAAAAAATTACCGTAACTTTTATGACAACAGGTTTTAAATTACCGCAAAATACAATCCCAGACGGAAGATCAGGGGGAAAGATCTACAGTACCCAGCGTTTTTGCCTAAATTTTGGAAGACTTTTTCTTTTTGTTGGGTGTTTCTTGCTGCTTGCGTTTATTTTTTCCAGTATTGTCTTAAGTAGTATCGCAATCCATGTTAATATGTTTTCTCTCTCATTCCATTGTAAAAATGAGTTCTTGCAGAAATTTTTCTCTAGTCGAAAATGCAAATTTGGATCAATTTAGAATTCCATGTTTCCATGTTGTTTCGCTGCAATTTATCTTTTGATAACTTTTACTCTCTATTACCCGCGCATATCGTTCGTTGTAAGCAATATGTCAATTAATTTGCATTACAGGTAATATGGCGGCTCGTCCGCTCGTCACGGTCTACAGTGACAAGAACGAGGCCACTCAGACCCAGATTAAGTTGCCCGCTGTGTTCCGCGCCCCATTCGCCCCGATGTTGTGAGCTTCATTCATGACCAAGTCAGCAAGAACAAGAGGCAGCCGTATGCTGTTTCTACCGAGGCTGGTTAGTAGCTTATTTTTTTTGTCAGGACACAATTTTCAAACAATTTTTTTTATTTCGGGCTTTTAAATGATCGTTAGACCCGACAAAAGTGAGAACCGAATACAATAGTTTCTTGTGAATTAATGCTTAGGTTTGGTTACCTTTGCCTGATCTTCTGTATCTCCTGTATGCGCTCCCGATATTAAATAATTACCACATGTTTTGATATTTTAATACTTTAGTCAGTTACTGATTGACTTTATTTACAGGTCACCAGACTTCTGCTGAATCTTGGGGAACCGGTCGTGCCGTCGCTCGTATTCCTCGTGTTCGCGGTGGCGGAACGCAACCGCTCTGGACAGGGAGCATTCGGTAACATGTGTCGTGGAGGACGCATGTTCGCCCCTACTAAGGTTTTCCGTCGTTGGCACGCAAGGTGAACGTGGCTCAGAAGCGCTACGCAGTTTGCTCTGCGATTGCTGCTTCCGGAGTTCCCGCTCTCTTGCAGGCCCGTGGACATGTTGTCGACAAGGTGAATCTTTAGTTCTTTTTGGAGTGTTGTTATGAAATGAAAGGTTTTATGGTTGTTTATGAAAGGAATAATATTGTGAAACTCAATCTATTGAAGGTTGCCTGAAATCCCTTTCGTCGTTTCCGACAAGGTTGAGAGCTTCCGCAAGACCAAGGAAGCGGTTTCATTCCTTCGTCGCGCCAACCTCTGGGATGACATCGAGAAGGTTTGTTATTTTCTTCAGAAGCATCCTTAGCAGCGCTCGATGATTGCAGTTTGATATATTTTGTCCGAGATTTATGTGTTAAATGCAGGATTAAATAAATTCGTCCTCTTAAGTTAGCTCTCAATATTTGTTTGAATCTAATTACAAGCCGTATTTCAATTCATTCTTTGGACCTCTCTAAATAATTTTCATCCATCGGAAAAGGAAAGGAAAAGGAAGATTCAGAACGAGTGCGCTTAACAATTGAGGACAATTTGTTCCCGTTATTAGTTTTCATTTTAAGTGGAATGGGACAATGCCATGACAATAAAATATTTAGTTGAATTTTTTTTGTGAAATCTCACCAACTGGTGTTGGCTTTTCAGTTTTGCACAATATATCACCAGTGAAATGTTTTTTTGCAGGTGTACAACTCGAAGAAGATTCGCGCCGGAGTCGGAAAGAGCCGCAACCGTCGCTTCAAGCAGAAGTTGGGACCCGTGATTGTTTATGGAAAGGATTCTGGAGTCATTCGTGCTTTCCGAAACATTCCTGGCGTTTCGCTTCTCCATGTTGAGCGTCTTAATCTTCTTAAGTTGGCTCCCGGAGGACACCTCGGAAGACTTATTGTCTGGACCGAGTCTGCCTTCAACAAGCTTGACTCCATCTTCGGCACTTACAAAGCAGCTAGCGAGCTCAAGAAGGGTTTCACTCTTCCTCGCGCCAAGATGGCTAATCCCGACTTCGGTCGTGCCATTCGCTCTGAGGAGATTATCAAGGCTGTTCGTCGTGTCCCTCGCTCATCCGTCAAGGCCTCTAAGGTTCACCGCAACCCCCTCAAGAAGACTAAGCTCATGGTCCGTCTCAATCCTTATTCTGCTGTTCTCAAGAGAGCTGCTATCCTCTCCCAGAAGAAGGTTCAGAACCTCGACCATCCCAATGAGAAGCTTATCCAGGCTGCTAATGCTAAGGCTAATGTGGCCAGAAAAGCTAAGACTGCCAAGAAGACCGGCAAGAAGTAAACTGTTCGTTGTTGATAAACTTCTGTTATTAAAATTATATCTTCGAGCCTGTGTGTGACAAGTGTAAAAATCTTCATATATCTCGCGGTCATTTTCCTTTTCGTCTAGTTTGGATTTTGGTGGCTATCACATTGTTTCTGAAATTGAAAGAGTTTCTTCCTTATAGTGGTCATGTGGCGGGGGGGGGGGGGGGATGTTTTAGTGAAATATGTTGACCAATGCCACATGTTAGAGCAATTATTAAATTAAATCACGCATTATGTACGTACATGGGCGGAATTGGTCGGGACCATGACGGCTTTCTGTGTAAACGGGGGCAGGAAGGGAGGTTTGCTTCCATAAATCTGTGGGTGTGTGTCGTTCTATGCATTCTACTCTAAATTTTTTTGCATATATTGTTATGTTTCAAAGAGTGTTAGAGCAATTATTATATTAAATCCTTTATTCTGGACGTTCAGGGCGGAATGTGAAATGCTCCTTAGCTCGGGTCGGCCCCCTGAGATCTCTCCCGATAGCAAAATTCATCATCCTTTTTCAAAAATGACAATGACTGAAGATGGCCGAACCCTCCACTATTTATCTTTCCACCCAGCTTAGCACACTTGGTCATCACTCTAACACCTTCATTCCTTATTCGATCAGTGATATTCAATGAACTGCTCATCACACATGAGAATGATCTTCGCCGACATATCCCGATTTTCTTCTAAAATTATGACATATACTAAATCGATTGCGCTGATTTCAAATCCGTTTTCAAAAACTGCAACCGAAATTGTTGAATGCTAGATCCCCCCAGAGATCGCTTTATCCGAAGTGCTAGAAATGCCTCTGAACCTCCCCACGTAATTTTATGTTTCATTGATTGTTTGTCGAT